>NC_069402.1:92016594-92169094 GCF_026875155.1 Cherax quadricarinatus | reverse complement strand
CTAAATGAGGCTTATCCAAGGATATATAGAGTTGAAGAACAACCTGAGGACTTCTATTATTTATACTTCTAGATATGAAGCCAAGAATTCTGTTAGCTTTATTGTGAACACTAATGCACTGTTGTCTTGGTTTTAGATTACTGCTAACCAGAACTCCTAAATCCTTTTCGCAATCAGTAGTATTAAGATCTACATTATTTAGTTTATGTGTGGCATGGTTATTTAACCCTTTGGGGGTTTCAGACGTACTAGTATGGCTTAGGCGCAGGGGTTTTTGATGTACTAGTATGCATAAATTCTAGCGCCGTCAAATCTCGCGGGAAAAGGCTGGTAGGCCTAGATGTGAGAGAATGGGTCTGGGTGGTGGGTGTGCGCAGTAGAAAAAAAATCTGGGACCCAGTGGTGCATTGTGGGAATGCCATCTTTGTAAACAATGTCCACCATGCCTCGCGGTAAGAAGTTCCTCACTCCTCGGCGAATTGGGACACTTTTGTTCCCCAGTGACAGTTCTGGTACAGATGGAAGTGACAGTGAAGATGAGTTTCAAGGTTTTGGTGAGGTTTTGACTGAAACTAATGACCATAATATTGGTAATAGTGAGGAAAACCCAGACGACCCTCAGCCTTCCACCTCTGGTGCTGGGCCGTCTTGTTCACGTTCAGTTGTACCAGAATCAAAGAGGAAACTCCTATTTTCCCAAATCCTAGACTCAGATGTGAGCATTTGTGATGATAGTGATAGTGATTATGAACTACAAGCTCTTCATGCTAGTTCCAGTAGTGATAGTGAAGTGCAATATTCCCCAGTGAAGCGTCAATATATACGACGATATATGCGCTCTGGTAGTGTGCCATATGCTATTCCAAGGGGAAGGAGTACATCTCGGAGTACATCCCGTGGCTGTATAACAGGAACAGACAGTGAAAATGACGATGATAGTGTTGCAATTGGGATGGAAAATGTGCATGGTGGTGGTAGTGGTGGTGCCGGCCATGAGGCACAAGCAGTGGGCCATGCTGCCACCCACACTGCCACTCACGCCGCTGCCTCAGCTGATCTACAACAAAGGCCACCATCCCCCACCCACCCACTACACCAGCCTCCACAACCACAACCTCCACAACCACAACCACCTGTCATTGTCCAGTACCCACCAGCAGACTGCACCTGGGATTTATTTTTATTTATTTATTTATTTAGTAATTTGAGCATACATACAGAGGTACAAAAAAATACAGGTAAGAGCAGCATGCCAAAGCCACTTTTATGCATTGCATTACGGGCTGGCTTAAAATTAACTTAAGATTAACTAAGCAATGATGAAATCAGTGATAAAACATTATTGTAAACAGATAACCATAAAGCTCAAATGAGTATTACAAAGACAGGTCATATGGTTGCATGCATTGCTGTACATTCAGTCGAATGGAGTATTCTGTTAGGTAGTGTATTTAAAAAATAATAAAGTTAGATTGGGTTTTAGGTTTAACATTTATGTGATATAATTGTGAGAAACATTTAAGATATACAATTTATAAGGTTCAGTTATTCAGTATTTATTTGGTTTTGGGTGAGTAAGTGATCTTTGAGAAGAGACTTGAATTTATAAACAGGTAGTGTTTCTTTTATATTTACAGGTAATGAATTCCAGATTTTAGGGCCTTTTATGTGCATTGAGTTTTTGCATAGCGTTAGATGGACACGAGGAACATCAAAGAGTGATCTGTGCCTTGTGTTATGGTCATGTGTTCTGTTGAGGTTGGCAAGGAGATGTTTGAGGGGAGGGTTAATATCAGAGTTAAGTGTTCTATGTATGTAATAGGTGCAGTAATAAGTATGGATGTTTTGTATGGTGAGTAGGTTTAGTGTATTGAATATTGGTGGAGTTTGCTGCCTGTAGTGAGAATTTGTTATCATTCTAACTGCAGCCTTTTGTTGGGCAATTAGTGGTCTGAGATGGTTAATTGTTGTTGAGCCCCATGCACAAATTCCATAGGTGAGATAGGGGTAAATAAGAGAGTGATAAAGGGCCAGGAGGGCTGACTGTGGAGCATAGTACCGTATCTTCGATAGTATGCCTACAGTCTTGGAAATTTTCTTAGAAATTTGTTGTATATGTGTATGAAATTTGAGTCTATTATTAAGGTGGATTCCTAAGAATTTTCCCTCTGTTAGCTTTGTGATAGGTGATCCGTTTATCATTATGTTAAGAGGGACATCTGTAGCTCTGTTACCAAACTGAATGAAGTAGGTTTTGTCAATGTTTAGTGTAAGTTTGTTAGTCCTCATCCAGGTAGATATTTTCTGCAATTCGGTATTTACAGTATTGGCTAGCGTGACTGGGCTCGGGTGAGAGAAGACGTATGTAGTGTCATCTGCAAATAGTGTGGGTTTGAGTAATTACGAAGCATTTGGTAGGTCATTTATGTATAGGAGAAAGAGAAGAGGGCCAAGGACACTTCCCTGTGGGACACCAACTGTAATTGGTTGTGCGGAAGAGTTTGCCCCATTTGCGTACACATATTGGCTTCTGTTGCTGAGGTATGACTTGAGGTAGTTGAGGGAGTTCCCTCTTATACCATAGTGTGACAATTTTACGTGGAGCAAGTCATGGTCAACTGTATCAAAAGCTTTACGTAAGTCAATGAAGATCCCCAGTGGGACTTCTTTTTTCTCTATTGCAGTGTATATATGTTCTAGCATGTGTATAATAGCATCATTAGTATTTTTATTAGGCCTGAATCCAAATTGGCAGGGGTTGAGTATGTTTTGGGAGATAAGGTAGGAGTAGATTCGTTTATGAATTAATTTTTCGAAGATTTTTGAGAGAGGGTGTAAGTTGGATATTGGCCTATAGCTATTCAACTCTGTTTGGTCTCCTCCTTTATGGATCGGGGTGACCCTTGCTATTTTGAGAACTGTAGGGAAGGTGGAGAATTCAATGGATTTGTTAAAGAGTGTTGCAATGATTGGTGATAGCACTTGTGACACTTTTTTGTATATAAAGGGTGGTAAGGTATTTAAATCTCCTGCCTTGTTTTTTAGTGCGTTGATAATAAGGGAGACTTCATATGGGTTAGTCGGAGCTAGGAACAGTGTGTTCGGGTAGTTGCCAGTGAGGTAGTCATTTGGTGGGGTATCTGAGCTTGGGATTTTATTGGCAAGGTTTTGTCCTATAGTGGAGAAGAAATCATTGAGTCAGTTTGCTGTTTCTGTTGGTGGGAGTTGGGGTTCATCTGACTTTGCTAATTTTATTTCGCTATTTCGTGATATCTTTTTTGTTCCCAGAATTTCTGATAGGGTTTTCCAGGTCTTTTTTATATCACCTCGTAAGTTGGATAATCTGTTCTCATAATACAATTTTTTTGCCCTTCTTATCAGGCTGGTTAGGATTGACGAGTAACGTTTTGTTTGGTCTCTGGTTATGTGACCCATTCTGTACTGTTTTTCAAATTGGTGTTTTGTATTTATGGATTTGAGAATGCTGGGTGTTAGCCAGGGACTGTTCAGTCTCTTAGCTGTCATCTGTTTAGTTTTTTTAGGGCAGTGCTTGTTATAGAGATATTGGGTCTTTTTTAGAAAATTATTAATACATTCGTCAATATCTGTATAGATTTCTAGCTCAGTGTGCCAGTCAATGTTTGTTACTGCTGTTGTGAAGTTATTAATGGCTGCCTCATTGTGAAGTCTGAAGGTGACTTTAGTAGTGTCTTGGAGTAATTTACCAAGAGTTGTTATGAGGAAAGTAGGGTAGTGGTCTGTGGTATTATCTGTAATTATGCCTGATTTTAAAGGGGATATGGTGTTGGTCCAGATGTGGTCAAGTAGGGAAACACTAGTCTCCGTAACTCTTGTAGGTTTTGTTACTGTTGGTAGCAACTTGCAGTTACTCATTGTGTTTGTGAATTCAGAAACGTGTGGGTCCTGGTCTTGCAGGAGATTTATATTGAAGTCACCTGAGAGTAGTAAGTGATCTTTGTTCATGCATGCATCAGTTATCATACTTCCTAGGTTTTGACTAAATTAGCTAATGTTTGACTGTGGAACTCTGTAGATGTTTATCAATGTGAGAGGTTTTTGTAGCTATTTGGATTTGAATTTATTATTATTTTTTTTTTTTTTTTTTTTTTTTTTTTTATTATCACACTGGCCGATTCCCACCAAGGCAGGGTGGCCCGAAAAAGAAAAACTTTCACCATCAGTCACTCCATCACTGTCTTGCCAGAAGGGTACTTTACACTACAGTTTTTAAACTGCAACATTAACACCCCTCCTTCAGAGTGCAGGCACTGTACTTCCCATCTCCAGGACTCAAGTCCGGCCTGCCGGTTTCCCTGAATCCCTTCATAAATGTTACTTTGCTCACACTCCAACAGCACGTCAAGTATTAAAAACCATTTGTCTCCATTCACTCCTATCAAACACGCTCACGCATGCCTGCTGGAAGTCCAAGCCCTCGCACACAAAACCTCCTTTACCCCTCCCTCCAACCTTTCCTAGGCCGACCCCTACCCCGCCTTCCTTCCACTACAGACTGATACACTCTTGAAGTCATTCTGTTTCGCTCCATTCTCTCTACATGTCCGAACCACCTCAACAACCCCTCCTCAGCCCTCTGGACAACAGTTTTGGTAATCCCGCACCTCCTCCTAACTTCCAAACTACGAATTCTCTGCATTATATTCACACCACACATTGCCCTCAGACATGACATCTCCACTGCCTCCAGCCTTCTCCTCGCTGCAACATTCATCACCCACGCTTCACACCCATATAAGAGCGTTGGTAAAACTATACTCTCATACATTCCCCTCTTTGCCTCCAAGGACAAAGTTCTTTGTCTCCACAGACTCCTAAGTGCACCACTCACTCTTTTTCCCTCATCAATTCTATGATTCACCTCATCTTTCATAGACCCATCCGCTCACACGTCCACTCCCAAATATCTGAATACATTCACCTCCTCCATACTCTCTCCCTCCAATCTGATATTCAATCTTTCTTCACCTAATCTTTTTGTTATCCTCATAACCTTACTCTTTCCTGTATTCACCTTTAATTTTCTTCTTTTGCACACCCTACCAAATTCATCCACCAATCTCTGCAACTTCTCTTCAGAATCTCCCAAGAGCACAGTGTCATCAGCAAAGAGCAGCTGTGACAACTCCCACTTTATGTGTGATTCTTTATCTTTTAACTCCACGCCTCTTGCCAAGACCCTCGCATTTACTTCTCTTACAACCCCATCTATAAATATATTAAACAACCACGGTGACATCACACATCCTTGTCTAAGGCCTACTTTTACTGGAAAAAAATTTCCCTCTTTCCTACATACTCTAACTTGAGCCTCACTATCCTCGTAAAAACTCTTCACTGCTTTTCAGTAACCTACCTCCTACACCATACACTTGCAACATCTGCCACATTGCCCCCCTATCCACCCTGTCATACGCCTTTTCCAATCCATAAATGCCACAAAGACCTCTTTAGCCTTATCTAAATACTGTTCACTTATATGTTTCACTGTAAACACCTGGTCCACACACCCCCTACCTTTCCTAAAGCCTCCTTGTTCATCTGCTATCCTATTCTCCGTCTTACTTTTAATTCTTTCAATTATAACTCTACCATACACTTTACCAGGTATACTCAACAGACTTATCCCCCTATAATTTTTGCACTCTCTTTTATCCCCTTTGCCTTTATACAAAGGAACTATCCATGCTCTCTGCCAATCCCTAGGTACCTTACCCTCTTCCATACATTTATTAAATAATTGCACCAACCACTCCAAAACTATATCCCCACCTGCTTTTAACATTTCTATCTTTATCCCATCAACTCCGGCTGCCTTACCCCCTTTCATTTTACCTACTGCCTCACGAACTTCCCCCACACTCACAACTGGCTCTTCCTCACTCCTACAAGATGTTATTCCTCCTTGCCCTATACACGAAATCACAGCTTCCCTATCTTCATCAACATTTAACAATTCCTCAAAATATTCCCTCCATCTTCCCAATACCTCTAACTCTCCATTTAATAACTCTCCTCTCCTATTTTTAACTGACAAATCCATTTGTTCTCTAGGCTTTCTTAACTTGTTAATCTCACTACCAAAACTTTTTCTTATTTTCAACAAAATTTGTTGATAACATCTCACCCACTCTCTCATTTGCTCTCTTTTTACATTGCTTCACCACTCTCTTAACCTCTCTCTTTTTCTCCATATACTCTTCCCTCCTTGCATCACTTCTACTTTGTAAAAACTTCTCATATGCTAACTTTTTCTCCCTTACTACTCTCTTTACATCATCATTCCACCAATCGCTCCTCTTCCCTCCTGCACCCACTTTCCTGTAACCACAAACTTCTGCTGAATTTAGCTATTATATATTCCCCATGGCAGGAAGCTGTCAATTTTGTTCCAACTCCCCACCAGTTTGATGACAGCCAAAGTGGAATACAGCCATCTTGTACACTTGGGAACAATGCCACTGAACTGGAATGTTTTGAGCTATTCTTTGACGAACCCCTGATGGAAATTATTGTCAGGGAAAGCAACACATACTACGAGTACACCATGGCAAACACAATACTTTCACCAAAATCACATCTACACCAGTGAAAGGAGACAACTGTGGCTGAGATGTATCTTTTCTTTGCCACAATAATGCTTATGCCACATGTGTATAAGCACAGAGTGAAATCATACTGGTCAACAGACCGCCTGATTGCAACCCCAGCTTTCAGTGATATAATGCCAGTGAATCGAATTGTGCTAATTTTACGTATGCTTCACTTCTCAGACAAAACCAGGCCTGATAGAAACGACAGGTTATATAAGATTAGGAATGTGTTTGTATATCTGAAAGAGAAATTCAATATGAATTTTTATCCCTTCAGGAAGCTTGTAATTGACGAGTCTTTGATTCTGTTCAAAGGAAGACTCTCAAGCAGTACATACCAAGCAAGAGGAAATGCTCTGGTATAAAGTTGTTTGTGCTTTGTGATTGTTACAGTGATCTGGTATTGAATATTATTGTGTACACTGGAAGTTATACATTGCCAAATACCAGGAAGTTATTGGGCATCTCTGGTGATGTGGTTAGAAGAATGATAGAACCATACCTTGGTAAGGGCCATATATTATATACTGATAACTGGTACACAAGCCCCTCACTCTGTGATTTTTTGCAAGTGAACATGACAGATGTGTGTGGCATAGTGTGTGCAAATCGGAAACATATGCCCAGGTTTGACGCTGGCACTCGTAGAGGTGAGGTGCAGGCATTTGCTGCCAATGACATCATGGCATTTCGGTGGCATGACAAACGAGATGTCACACTGTTGTCGTCAGTTCACCCTAATGAAATGGCAGACAGTGGCAGGCAGCATAGAGAGAGCAATGAACCCATTCTAAAACCTGCAGCTGTGATTGATTACACCTTCAATATGCGTTTAGTGGACAAATGTGACATGCAGATTGGGTTTGCTGATTGTGTTTGCCAGAGTTATAAGTGGTACATAAAACTCTTTTTCCATCTTCTGGATATTTCCATGCTCAGTGCTTATAATATGTATAAGATGAGGACCAGAAACAAACCACATTACAGCGAATTCTGTTTGTCATCAGACAAATAGTATTCAAGTACCAAGGAAGAACACCTGCAATAGACTGCCCACCAAATTTTCAACAACTTCCTTCTCGTTTGAAGCATGGTGATCACTTCCTGGTAAAACTGCCTGCTACTGCTTTCAAGAAAAAGACTCAGAAGAGGTGTTACATCTGTGCACATACAAGGAAACGCCCACAACAACGCAGAGACACTCGTTTTATGTGTGAGGAATGTAAAACACCATTGTGCATGACACCATGTTTCAAAGACTTCCACAGGCTGCAGAACTTCTAGAAACATTCCCTATGACTGTATATGTGTATATAAAATATAGAAAAATAGTAATAAACAACATTTCATATCGTTTGTGTAAATATTTTTTGTAAACAAACCAATGACTACAGTTGTGATGAATGGTTTGAAAAACCGACAAGTTGAAGATTGAGACACTTATGCAACATATGGGAATCTTTATTCAGGAAACGTTTTGCCACACAGTGGCTTCATCAGTCCGATACAAAGTAGAAAGGCATAAGGAGAGGAGGAGTTTGAGGTAATCAGTCCCTCAGCCTGGAGTCGATGTGTCCAGTCCATCAATCTTGTAGGATGTACAGCATAGGGCCATAGACGTGGCTTATATACTGTAGTGAGGTGAGGCGAAGCAGGAGGAGGTGAGGTCATAGTGGTACCATCCACTAGTCGAAGTAGGTCTTCGTCCAAAGGTTGGACAAGTGTTGAAGAATTCTTTGTAACAAGATCCCATGATGCTGCAGTGTCAGACAGTTGTGATGAATGGTTTGAAAGACCGACAAGTTGAAGATTGAGACACTTATGCAACATATGGGAATCTTTATTCAGGAAACGTTTCGCCACACAGTGGCTTCATCAGTCTCGATCTTCAACTTGCCGGTTTTTCAAACCATTCATCACAACTGTCTGACACTGCAGCATCATGGGATCTTGTTACAAAGAATTCTTCAACACTTGTCCAACCTTTGGATGAAGACCTACTTCGACTAGTGGATGGTACCACTATGACCCCGCCTCCTCCTGCTTCGCCTCACCTCACTACAGTATATAAGCCACGTCTACGGCCCTATGCTGTACATTCTACAAGATTGATGGACTGAACACATCGACTCCAGGCTGAGGGACTGATTACCTCAAACTCCTCCTCTCCTTATGCCTTTCTACTTTGTATCGGACTGATGAAGCCACTGTGTGGCGAAACATTTCCTGAATAAAGATTCCCATATGTTGCATAAGTGTCTCAATCTTCAATGACTACAGTGTTTACGACCTTATTGTGTAGTATTGAAAAAGAAATAACTTACAAAATACTGATCATATTGGTCTCACAGGCCATAAAAGTTACTTGGAAAAAGAAAAATTAAAAAATAATAGAAAATAGTACATAAAACAGTAAATAAAAGAATACCGGGTGATGGCAGTCAGCGATGTTGCCACATTGTGCCCCTTTTTCATCAACTTCACACCTCCATATCTTGGTAAGTATTGATGGTAAAAAAATTTTGTTTAGCCTATAATGTTAAAAAAAAAAAATATTTTTTCATAAGAAAAAATAATTTTTTTTTTTTTTTAAATTTGGCCGACCCTGAGAACAAGTCTCTGAGAGGACCTGTCGACCCCCAAAGGGTTAACTGTTCAACATTTAGAACTTTGCATTTGTCAATATTAAACTGCATCTGCCACTTCTCCGACCATTGCATCAGTCTGTTCAAATCATCCCGGAGTGCTCTAGTGTCCTCATTAGAATGAATTGGACGGCCTATTTTGGTGTCATCAGCAAATTTGCTTATGTTGCTATTTATTCCCTCATCTATGTTGTTTATGTAAATTGTGAGCAACAACAGGCCCAACACTGACCCCTGAGGAACACCGCTTGTGACATGCCCCCATTCTCATTTCTCCTCATTTATGTAAACTCTCTGCTGCCAATTTGTCAGCCATGCCTCTACCCAGGAAAAAATTTCTCCTATTCCATGTACGTTAAGTTTCCTCAATAGCCTCTGGTGTAGAACTCTATCGAAAGCCTTACTGAAGTCCATATACACAATATCATATTCATTACCATGATCTACCTCCTCAAACACCTTAGTGAAAAAAGTTAGTAAATTCGTAAGACAGGAACACCCATTTGTAAAACCGTGTTGAGATTCATTAATCAATCTGTGCCTATCAAGATGGCTACGAATTGCTTCGGCAATTATTGATTCCATAAATTTTCTCACTGTAGAGGTAAGGCTTATTGGTCTATAGTTCAAAGCCAAGGACCTGTCACCTGCCTTGTAAATAGGTATTACATTTGCCATTTTCCACTTATCAGGCACTATGCCAGTTTGTAGTGATATGTTAAAAAGATTAGCCAAAGGTATGCTAAGTACCTCTTTACATTCCTTTAACACCCTTGCGAACAGTTCATCAGGGCCTGGGGATTTGTTAGGTTTTAGTTTCTCTATTTGTCTGAGGACCATGTCACTAGTTACTGCAATTGTACATAGTTTATTATCCTGTTCTACATAATCTATTATTTCAGGAATATCGCTAGTATTTTCCAGGGTGAAAACTGAGAGGAAGTAGGTATTGAGAATTTCACACATATCCTTATCACTGTCAATGATCTGACCTGAGTTACTCTTAAGTGGGCCAATCTTGTCCCTAATCTTACTTCTGTATACCTGAAAAAACCCTTTTGGGTTAGTCTTTGAATCCCTTGTGACCTTAGCCTCATAATCCCTTTTTGCTTTTTCTTATTCCTTTCTTTATTTTTCTCTTTAATTGAATATATTGATTTCTTAACTGCCCATCCCCTCTTTTGATATGCCTATATATGCCTTTCTTTTGACCAATGAGATGTTGTAATCTATTGTTCATCCATTTGGGATCATTTTTATTAGATCTAATTTCCCTACTCAGAACAAAAGTTGTCTGGGCAGCTAGAACTATGCTCTGAAAAATGTCATATTGGCAACCAAGATCACCTACCTGACCCATAGTCAGGACATCTCAATTTAGCCCACCCAGGTAATTTTTCAGTCCCATGAAGTTGGCCAAGCGAAAATCTGGGACAGAGATTTGATTGCAGTTATCTGGGTAATTCCATGAGATATTGAAACTAAGTGATTTTGTCATGGGGGTTCGAAAGGAGATATGAAGGCTGAAGATAAACACACTTGTTGGATGGTAACACTATATTGGAGAGAGTGAGAAAGGGAGCCCAACCTGCCGTGTGTTGCCTGGTAGACTTATGTGTGGACTGAGAGCGAGGTAGCGCTTCCCACGCACTCATGCCACATCCCATGATGTCATACAAACAGTCTCTTGGCCTAGCAAAGGGGTTGTGTATGTAAAACATATGGATGGTACTATGATACACAGATAAGCTATACAACACATGTAGGGGATCAGCACTATGCTGACAGCTCAGTCATGTTACGTATGTCATCTCGACATACAATACTACGCTATAGGCTGAACAGGCAGGTGGCTCTGGGCTGATTCTATACAATAACAAAGACATATGTAACTTAGAACTAATAGATGGTATCATAATGGATGTTAACATAATGGGTTTTAACGTAATGAGTTTTAACGTAATGAGTTTTATTGTAATGAGTTTTAACGTAATGCATTACGAATTATAAGAACAAATCATGGTATAATATAGGATGGAATTGATCGATTGTTCTGTATTCATGCACTCTACGGATTCTGAGGAAGAATAAATATGTATTTGCAAAGGTGAAAATAATTAACAGCAAAGGCAAATCTGGTGCACACAGATCATTGCTACTAAATTCTTAGAACTCGGAGGGAACGTGAACACAAAAAAAAAAATTTCTGAAAACTGATCAGCTGATAACAAAACACACAGTTGAGAACTTCATTCATGTTGGACATCTAATTATACAGACTATGTACATTTAAACCCAACTCTGTAAGGGTAAGATTTACATATGCAGAATGGTTATCATCTTTGGGTGGATCGAATTCTTCTGCAATGGCTAACACATGCCTTGACTGAGGGCGATCTGAACGAGAATCTACAAAAGATGCTTGTGGGTTTCTCATTACTTGTCGAGTACGCAAAGAATAACGACATTCGGGTTGATTATCTGGCTGAGTATTAGAGGCAGAGGGTACAGAGTCAAGAGGATTGTCAGCGACTGTCACATTAGTCTGGGTAGAATTATCATCCTCGACATTGCATACTAATTTGATATGATCTAAATGCGATTCTTTGTACTGACCAGTACTAATTTCTCTAACCTTATACTTATTGCCATTGATATGTTCAACTACTTGATAAGGGCCAACAAACTTTTGATCAAGCTTAGGCATTGCGGATGTTCTGTTGAAATTAGTCAGCATTACTCTCGAACCCACTTTAACTTTTGACAGCTTAGCATGGCTATTAGTTACTCTAGTAAATTCTGCTATTGATTTATGAAGTGTTTCACGGATTCTTCTAAAAACACTCTGAGCTATGCTGGTACGAGTTGCTATGAAATCATCAGGATTATAATTGGGTTTCGGAGTGGAATATAACAACTCATAGGGTAAACGCTTGTCTACACTGTACAATGCATAATGTGGAGTGTCACCTATGGAAGCATTGTAAGCAGAATTCATGGCACATTGAACATCTGGTATAATTTCATCTCAAGTTTCACTATTGGGGTTGATAGTGGCTCTCAAGACATCAAGTATTTTCTTATTGGTTCATTCTGCTAACCCATTGCTGGCAGGATGATGAGGAACAATGGTGGATTTAGAGATCTTGTACAAGGTACACAAATTTTCAAGAATCTCATTACAGAATTCACCTCCATTATCAGTTACTAAGGGCTTTGGGGTGGTATGCCTGCAGATAATGCATTCTTTAAACACTTTAGCTACTGTCTCAGCAGTCTTATCTGCAATAGGAACTAACTCACAATATCTGGTGAAATGGTCTACCATAACACACAGATGTTTGTTGCCGTGGAGGGAACATTTAAAATTGGTTAACAAATCTAGCACAACTCTTTCCCATGGTTCGCTAGTGGTTGGATACACCTGGATTGGATTAGGATCATTGACATTTCCTGTATGCTGCATACAAAAACACTACATTTCTTAACATACTCTGAAATGTCAGTTGCCATTCATGGCCAAAAGTATTTCATTCTGGCTTGTTTCACAGAACGATCCATACCAGGGTGTGCAACGCCTGGTGCATCATGAACTAGCTGTAGAGCTACATTCACTAGTGACTGTGGAATTACTAACTGGTATACTCTTCTGCTTGGAGTACCCAACTCGGCTGTTCAATACAGTAATTCTTGGATCATTACAAAGTCACTAATGGGTGCTTGTGGCTTCACAGTCAGGATAAGATCTTCCTGGAGCAGGAATCGAATCACACCAGACCACATGGGATCTGTTCTCTGAGCATTCTTTACATCCTCGGCAGTAAATGGAGGGTCTGCAGTTACTATACTAACGTGTCGCGATAAAGCATCTGCGACTACATTTGACTGCTAGGTAAATGTTCAAAAGTGGGATTGAACTCTTGGATAGTCAAGGTCCATCTGGCTAGCGTTCCAGTAGGTTGTTTGTTCTGGAATAAAGGTATCAGTGGTGCATGGTCTGTCAAGACATGAACAGGGAACTGGTAAATAATGTCTCGGAAGTGCTTTGAAGACCATACTATTGCTAAAGCTTCTTGCTCCGTTACTGTATAATTACGTTCAGCCTTCGTAAGGACTCGACTAGCAAATGCAACTGCGTTGTACTTGCCATCAGTCTTCTGAGCTAGTACGGCACCTATGCCAATTGAACTAGCATCAGTTGTCAGATAGAAGGGCTTAGAAAAATCTGGAAATTTCAAAATTGGAGCGGACGTTAGCTTTTCTTTTAGTGTCTGGAATGCTCTTTCTTGACGGAAGGTCCAAACAAAAGGAGCATCTTTCTTAAGCAATTCAGTTAGAGGAGCTGCTATTGAAGAAAAATTAGCAATGAAAGATCTATAAAAACCTGCTAGACCCACAAAGGATCTTACGGCATCAGCAGTTTTGGGGGATGGAAAATTTAGTACTGCCATTACTTTACTCTGATCAGTCGTAACCCCTCTAAGAGTGACTACATGACCCAGAAACTTAATTTCTGATCTGAAAAATTGGCATTTGGACAGTTTGGCGGCGTTCCTATTCTCCACACGTGACGCCTCGATGAATTTGCGCTTAAATCGACGATGGACTCACACATGAGGCTTTTACAATGGCGCACAGGGTCGAAGGAATACTCTTGTCTCTTGACCCCCTATGTGGTCCGTAAAATATGGTGCTAGAACCCGTGATAAGGATAAAAAAAAAAACAGTGGTAGTGGGTGAGGTGGGTGAGTGCTTGAGGCAGCGCGGTGAGACACCACATGGTAACTGGGCCTATGGGATGAGCAGCATAAGCCACTGAACACCCACACTAGGCACGAAAATATTCTAAGCCGGACTGGCTTAAAAACCCACAAAATACCACAACACCACAGGGATGATAAAACACTCGAACAGCTAGAACTGGAAGCACAAAGCGATGAAGAAGACTGTACCCACGTGGCTTGCTTGAGTACTGGGTTAGTTGCTGGCTGGCTTGGCTTAACCCTTCACACAGACTGGCTTGATAACTTGTAACGATGAGCACAGCAGGGGTGGAAAGCTGGCTTGGCAGGCAAGGCTGGTATGGTGTAGAGCTGGGCTGGACTGGGCTTGGGCTCCTTCCCCCACAGACTGGCTTGGCTTACTTTGCAAACCCGGGTCAACCCCTCGGAAATAATGCAAATAAGCAAATAAAATGCTAATACACAGAGACTGACCAGTAGAAGCAATAGGCTGGTGAAAGCTTGCTTGGGGTAGCTGGCTTGGGATTGATGAGCGTCACCCGTCTCGGCAGGCCTAGCGTTACAAGATGGCAACCGGCTCAGTAGAATTTATCTCCAGAAATCGCTGTAATCGTCAGAATTACAGGCCCTCCGCTGGTACCATTTATCGTGGGGGTTCGAAAGGAGACATGAAGGTTGAAGATAAATGCACTTGTTGGATGGTAACACTATATTGCAGAGTGTGGGAAAGGGGAGCCCAACCTGCCGTTTGTTGCCTGGTAGACCTATGCGTGGACTGAGAGCGAGGTAGCGCATCCCACGCACTCATGCCACATCCCGTGACGTCATACAAACAGTCACTAGGCCTAGCAAAGGGGTCGTGTATGTAAAACATATGGATGGTACTATGATACACAGATAAGCTATACAACACATGTAGGGGATCAGCAACTATGCTGACAATTTGTGATCACTTTCCCCAAGCTCATCATTAACCTCAAGGTTATTACAGTGGACCCCCGCATAGCGATATTAATCCGTGCAAGAGAGCTCATTGTTATGCGAAATTATCGTTATGCGAATGAATTTTCCCCATAAGAAATAATGGAAATCAAATTAATCCGTGCAAGACACCCCAAAGTATGAAAAAAAAACATTTTTACCACATGAAATATTAATTTTAATACACACAAACTGAAAAACGCATGCACAATTACATAATTACATGACACTTACTTTTATTGAAGATCTGGTGATGATTGATGGGATGGGAGGAGGAGAGTGTGTTAGTGTTTAGAAGGGGAATCCCCTTCCATTAAGACTTGAGGTGTCAAGTCCTTTTCTGGGGTTACTTCCCTTTTTCTTTTAATGCCACTAGGACCAGCTTCAGAGTCACTGGAGTTCTGTTGCACAACATATCTGTCCATAGTGGCCTGTACCTCTCGTTCCTTTATGACTTCCCTAAAGTGTTTCACAACATTGTCAGTGTAATAGTCACCGGCACGGCTTGCAATAGCTGTGTGAGGGCGATTTTCATCCATAAAGGTTTGCACTTTCAGCCACATTGCACAGATTTCCTTAATCTTTGTAGTAGGCAATTTCTTCAATTTCTCTCTCCCCTCCTTCGAACCAGTTTCCTCAGGTCTGGCCTCTTGCTGTTGAAGTTGATCTATCAGCTCATCAGTGGTTAGTTCTTCATTGTCCTCCTCCACCAACTCTTCCACATCATCCCCACTAACGTCCAACCCCAAGGACTTTCCCAATGCCATAATGGATTCCTCAACTGGCATAGGATTCTCAGAGTTAGCCTCAAACCCTTCAAAATCCCTTTTGTCTACACATTCTGGCCACAGTTTCTTCCAAGCAGAGTTCAAGGTCCTCTTAGTCACTCCCTCCCAAGCCTTACCTATAAGGTTTACACAATTGAGGATATTAAAGTGATCTCTCCAAAAGTCTCTTAGAGTCAGTTGAGTTTCTGAGGTCACTACAAAGCACCTTTCAAACAGAGCTTTTGTGTACAGTTTTTTTGAAGTTTGCAATAACCTGCTGGTCCATGGGCTGCAGGAGAGGAGTGGTATTAGGAGGCAAAAACTTCACCTTAATGAATTTCATGTCCCCATAAAGTCGCTCTGCCACGTCTGTAGGATGACCAAGGGCATTGTCTAACACCAGGAGGCACTTAAGTTCTAATTTCTTTTCAGTTAGGTAATCTTTCACATTGGGGGCAAATGCATGGTGTAACAGTCATAGAAAAAGTCCCTAGTGACCCATGCCTTACTGTTTGCCCTCCACAGCACACACAAATTTTCCTTGAGGACATTCTTTTGCCTGAACGGTCTGGGAGTTTCAGAGTGATACACTAATAAAGGCTTCACTTTGCAATCACCAGTAGCATTGGAACACATCAACAGAGTAAGCCTGTCTTTCATAGGCTTATGTCCTGGGAGTGCCTTTTCCTCCTGAGTAATATACGTCCTGCTTGGCATTTTCTTCCAAAACAGGCCTGTTTCATCACAATTAAACACTTGTTCAGGTTTCAGTCCTTCAGTTTCTATGTACTCCTTGAATTCCTGCACATATTTTTCAGCTGCTTTGTGGTCCGAACTGGCAGCCTCACCATGCCTTATCACACTATGTATGCCACTACGCCTCTTAAATCTCTCAAACCAACCTTTGCTGGCCTTAAATTCACTCACATCTTCACTAGTTTCAGGCATTTTTTTAATTAAATCCTCATGCAACTTCCTAGCCTTTTCACTTATGATCACTTGAGAGATGCTATCTCCTGCTATCTGTTTTTCATTTATCCACACCAATAAGAGTCTCTCAACATCTTCCATCACTTGCGATCTCTTTTTCGAAAACACAGTTAAACCTTTGGCAAGAACAGCTTCCTTGATTGCCTTTTTGTTGCCCACAATAGTAGCGATGGTTGATTGGGGTTTACTATACAACCTGGCCAGCTTGGAGACACGCACTCCACTTTCATACTTATCAATGATCTCTTTCTTCATCTCTATAGTAATTCTCATCCTTATTCCTGTAGGGTTGGCACTAGAAGCTTTCTTGGGGCCCATGGTCACTTATTTTGCAGATAAAATCACCAGAAACACTGTAATAATACGAAATGTTCCGATTGTATGCTTGGATGTTACCGCGGAGGCTGGCTGGTAAACAATGCCACCGGCGGAACATGTGAGGCTGGCTAAGGGCACACATTAGACGCGTCTCAGACGAACAGCGTTGAGCGGGTTTTTTAGCGGTATGCAAGGCAAAATCTTAGCGATAAAATGTAGCGGTATGCGGATTTAACGTTATGTAAGGCCAACGGTATGCAGGGGTCCACTGTAATTAGTGAATCTTTGTTGGCAAGAACCAAGTCAAGCAGATTGTTTCCTCTAGTTGGCTCTGTCACAACCTTTTCTAAAAAGCAATCCTGAACCGTATCAAGAAAGTCACTAGACTCAAGATTTCCTGTCATGTTGTTCCAATCAATTTGTCTAAAGTTAAAATCTCCCATTATCACAACATTTTCATATCTAGATGCCTTATGAATTTCGTCCCATAACAGCTTACTGCACTCTATATCTAGGTTTGGGAGCCTATAAATCACACCCAAAATTAATTTGTCACGTCCCTCGAGAAACTGTAGCGAAACAGATTCTGTGTTTGATGTTTCTAATCTTATATCATGTCTAAGACAACAATTTAATTTTTCTCTGACATACATCGCCACTCCACCACCCTTCCTGTTGACCCTATCAGTGTGGAATAGTTTATAACCCTGTATGTTGCATTCAGAAGGCATTTCTCTATCTTTCAGGTTGAACCAGGTCTCTGTTATACCAATAATATCTATATTACCTGCACTTGCAAGTAATCTTAGGTCATCTATCTTATTTCTTAGACTCCTAGTATTTGTATAGTAAACCTTAAGGGAGCTAGTCACTCATTGCCCTCTACTATCTCTCTTTGTTTGTTAATCAATTGATTTGCCATTACTAGCAACTTTATTTTGAATATTGTCTTTTAAACATATCCCTGAGGTATCCCGGTAATAACTGCTGTTTTTAACCCTAATGCTGCAGCCTGATTGTTTCCCACAAACACCCATACCTCTATAATCTATCAGTTTAAATTCCTAGACAAGCCATCAATTACCCTCTCAATTGAATTGGCTAATGCAACCACTCCATCCCCAGAGAGATGAACCCCATCCCTTGCATACATATCACGTTTGCCAAAGAATAGGTCCCAGTTATCAATGAATGGGATTGTAAGTTCCTTGCAGTACATGTCTAGCCAGCAAATTATACCAATTGCCCTAGACATCCATTCATTGCCCACTCCCTTTCTAGGCAAGATGCTACATATGACTGGGATCCCTCCCTTAGACCTAATTACTTCTATGACTGACCTATACTTATCCAGCAGCTCCTCTCTCCTGCCCTTCCCAATGTCATTACCCCCAGCACTAAGACAAATAATGGGCTTGTTCCCATTACCTGCCATAATATTATCCAACCTGCTGACTATGTCACCAATACCAGCTCCAGGAAAGCACATTCTCTGTCTGACCTTTCTGTCTCTGTTACAAAATGCACAGTCCATATATCTTACCTGAGAATCACCTACTATTAAAATATTCTTACCTTGATTAGCAGGGGAATCAGTGGTACCTTCAACCTCACTAACCACTGAAGTACACTCATCTTGGAGAACAGAGAATCGATTTCCTACCTTCACATCTTCTCTGTTAACTCTCCTCATCTTCCTTCTTCTTGAACTGTGAACCACTTGCCACTTAAAGCGGCTGCCACTATCACTGCTGGTGACCATTTCCTGCTTACCAGCTAAATCCTTCTCACGCTCGCTCCCAAACTCATCTGTGCAAAGCTTTAGCCTCCTATTTTCCTCCTGAAGAAGTAGAATCTCCTTTTTCAACACTTAAACCTGAGATTCTAAAACACTACAACAAGCCATGGTGCATGGTAACAGCCCACGCTAACTCCCAAGAGCTTAGGCAGGTAGGAGAGAGACTTAACGATTTTAATGTGTAACTGCACACCAGCACAGTGTGTAAGTATATTTAGGTACAGGTACACATAAGTATAATTATCAGAGTACATAAAATACGCAGTAACTTTAAAACACTTGAAATTTTGGAAAATTTCCTGACATAATAGATGTGGTCACGGAGAATGTAAACAAACCAGGTGGGGGTTGCCGTATTTGAAAGACCACTTGCCATATAGCAAATTTTGGTCATAATTTGACATCGCCGTATTAGCGGAACGCCATAAGGCGAAACACTGTAAAGCGGGGCCCTACTGTATACAGTATTTATTTATTATTTATTTATGTCTTTGCAAACAGAACATTGAAATATTGTATTTACAACAGTGGGTTGCAATGCAACGAGAGCCTCTATTATGCCTAGGCATTATGGGCCAACTTAACATTATTGGCTTACAGACTACTTAACACTAAGGATTATATCATAGTTGTACAGTAGGATAGTAATTATTTCATAGTTGTACAGTAGATTATTAGTTAAAAGTGAATCTAATTTGTATAAGACAAAAGATATATTCATATATTCAAAAATGCTTTTTTGTGAAAACAATGATTCAGTTATATTCCTGCCAACAATGGATAAAAGGTTCAAAGTGATTGTTGAAGTTATGATGTGGGAGTACATAAGTGATTATGTGTGTACTGAGTATTTAGCATTTAGTCTAGGGTGATTAAGTGGCTTTTGAGAAGTCTTAAATTGATTTTCAGACCGGGTTACTTGAATATCTTCTGGTAATGCAGTAAATCAAACAAACGGGCTTCCACATGGATTACTTGCCATTTTTGTGAAAATTGGTGTCATGCCTCTTGTGCAGATATCCAAGAACTATCTACAAGCAGTATTAAATCAGGGAAGTGTTTTTGGGTATGCCCAAATGAGATCAATCTGTGGACAAAAATCACATTGGTATTAAAAGAGGATAACATCAAAGGAGCCTTCATAGAAAACCTGGAAGCATTCTATAACAGATGGGAAAATAAAATGTCTGGGCTGGATGGTATTGCCCTAGGTGCTGGCCATGTAGTCAGAAACTGTAAGTCTGGAGGTGCTGCCCTGGTAGACAGTAATGGTGAAGCTGGAGGTGCTGTCCTGGGAGACAGTAATGGTGAGGATGGAGGTGCTGTCCTGGGAGACAGTAATGGTGAGGATGGAGGTGCTTTCCAGGTAGTCAGTAAATGTACGCATGAGGGAATGCATATAAATGGCCTCGAGGGAGCCAGGAGCTGTAGTAGGGAAACAAGTGTAGTCAAGGACAAGATAAAACTAACATTACAAACTAGTAATACCACAAGAGATAGCAAACAAGGGGACTTCACTAGCAATAGTGAGGATATATTACCAGAAACAACTGGTGAGAGCTCCATTGTTACTACCAGTGAGTATAGGAATGAGACAGGTAAACATGCACCAACAGGGAATACAGTCACAGAAACCCAAGGCAAATGGAAACCAAGTCTGTGCACATACTATGCACTTGGTATCTGCAGGTATGGGAAATCTGGAAAAACAGATGGGACGTGCAACTATGACCACTCTAGAAAATGCCGTGCCCATATGACAACAGGAAAATGCAAACTCACTTCCTGTAAGCTTTTTCACCCTGAAATGTGTCCCTCTTCAGTACAGGAAAGACTGTGCTATAACTTAAATTGCCAGGCACACCATCTAAAGGGGACAAAAAGATACAAAACATCCAGGCCATGGGAAAACCTGGTAGCCACAGCCACTCAAGAGGGAGAGGTTTTTTAGTGCCAGGAAGGAAAAAAAAAAACTGGCAGGAAATGGCAGAAATCGTACACCAAATCCAGTCATTTCTGGAGTGGAACCACAGTCGATGGCCTCCACTCCAAAAAAACATACAGATACTAGTGCCAGAAAAAAAGTCCCCCCCAGTACCACCAATACCACCAGTCCGATGACATTCTTCTTTGCAAATATACAGGGTCTAAAGCCAGCAACGAAAAACAAAATACCTTTCATCCGTGGACTGCTTGCAGAGGCAAATGCAATGTTCGCGGCTTTCACAGAGACCCACATAAAGGATCACTTGGACAACAAAATGTGGATCCCAGGTTACAACCTATACAAAGGCGACAAAGTGAACAGGCAAAAAGGTGGGGGGGTAGCCTGTATATCGCAGTCACTTGTTTGCACAGAACTGCTTAATGCCTCAAATGATGTAGTGGAAGTTTTAGCAGTAAAGATCAAGAACCAAAACCTAGTCATTGTGGTAGTCTACAAGCTTCTGGATGCAACATCCCAGCAATTCCAGGAACAGCTGTCAAAAATTGACCACTGTTTGGAAAATCTGCCAGCTCCTGCCCCCAATATCTTGCTCCTATGGGATTTCAACTTGAGGCACCTAAAATGGAGGAATATAGCAAGTAATGTTGTTGCAGTGATAACACGAGGAGGCAGCTTTGATGAGAACTCACACACACATGAGCTTTTAAATCTCTGCACAAAATTCAACTTAAACCAGCAAATAATAGAGCCTACTAGACTGGAGAATACACTAGACCTCATCTTCACTAACAATGATGATCTGATACGAAATGTCACCATATCAAAAACAATATAATCAGATCACAACATAATCAAGGTTCAGACATGTATGCGCGGAGCCACAGACTGACAAAATGAGATTAGTCACGAGGGAGCCTTCACCAAATTCAACTTCAATAACAAGAACATAAAGTGGGACCATGTAAACTAAGTCCTAAACGATATAAGCTGGGAAGATAGACTAAGCAACACAGACCCCGACTTATGCCTAGAACAGATTAACTCGGTGGGACTCGATGTATGCTCAAGGCTTATTCCTTTAAGAAAAAGGAGGAGTAGATGTAAAATAGAAAGAGACGGGTGCTCCCTTTACAGGCAACAGAAAAGAATAACAGAGTGGCTAAAAGAGGCCAGTACAGTGGACCCTCGCCTAACGAACCCATCGCATAACGTTAAATTCGCCTAACGATACATTCTAATGCTAACATTTTGCCTCGGCTAACGCTAAAAAACTCGCCTAATGATATTCGTTCTCGGGTACCAATTAATATCATTAGGCGAGGGTCCACTGTCTATCTGAAATGTGTAGGGAGTCACTGATCAGAGAAATAGCAAACATCAAACATAAGCTAAAGGAATCTTATAGGAGTCAGGAATCGCGGAAAGAACTAAAAGCCATAAATGAAATCGAAAGAAACCCAAAGTATTTCTTTTCTTATGCAAAATCAAAGTCGTGAACAACATCCAGTATTGGGCCCCTACTTAAACAAGATGGGTCCTACACAGATGACAGCAAGGAAATGAGTGAGCTACTCAGTCCCAGTATGACTCAGTTTTTAGCAAGCCACTAACCAGACTGAGAGTCGACGATCAAAATTAATTTTTTATGAGAGAGCCACAGAATTTGGTTAACACAAGCTTATCTGATATTATCCTGATGCCAAATGACTTCAAACAGGTGATAAATGACATGCCCATGCACTCTGCCTCAAGGCCAGACTCAAGGAACTCCGTGTTCATCAAGAACTGGAGAAGGAGCATGGACATGGGGGTCGTCCCAAAGTTACTAAAAACAACAGACATAGGCCCACTCCACAAAGGGGGTAGTAAAGCAATAGCAAAGAACTACAGAACGATAGCACTAACATCCCATATCATAAAAATCTTTGAAAGGGTCCTAAGAAGCAAGATTGCCACCCATCTAGATACCCATCAATTACACAACCCAGGGCAACATGGGTTTAGAGCAGGTCGCTCCTGTCTGTCTCAGCTACTGGATCACTACGACAAAGTCCTAGATGCACTAGAAAACAAAAAGAATGCAGATGTAATATATACAGACTTTGCAAAAGCCTTCGACAAGTGTGACCATGGCGTAATAGTGCACAAAATGCGTACTAAAGGAGTAACAGGAAAAGTTGGTAGATGGATGTATAATTTCCTCACAAACAGAACACAAAGAGTAGTAGTCAACAGAGTAAAGTCTGAGGCAGGTACGGTGAAAAGCTCTGTTCCACAAGGCACAGTACTCGCTCCCATCTTGTTTCTCATCCTCATATATGACATAGACAAGGATGTCAGCCACAGCACTGTGTCTTCCTTTGCAGATGACACCTGAATCTACATTACAGTGTCTTCCATTGCAGACACTGCAAGGCTCCAGGCGGACATCAACCAAATCTTTCAGTGGGCTGCAGAAAACAATATGAAGTTCAACGATGAGAAATTTCAATTACACCGATATGGTAAATACGAGGAAATTAAAACTTCATCAGAGTACAAAACAAATTCCTTCCATAAAATAGAGCGAAAAACCAACGTCAAAGACCTGGGAGTGATCATGTCGGAGGATCTCACCTTCAAGGACCATAACATTATATCAATCGCATCTGCTAGAAAAATGACAGGATGGATAATGAGAACCTTCAAAACTAGGGATGCCAAGCCCATGATGACACTCTTCAGGTCGCTTGTTCTATCTAGGCTGGAATATTGCTGTACACTAACAGCAACTTTCAAGGCAGGTGAAATTGCTGACCTAGAAAATGAACAGAGAGCCTTCACGGCGCGCATAACGGAGATAAAACACCTCAATTACTGGGAGCGCTTGAAGTTCCTGAACCTGTACTCCCTGGAACGCAGGCAGGAGAGATACTTGATTATATACACCTGGAAAATCCTAGAGGGACTAGTACCGAACTTGCACACGAAAATCACTCACAACGAAAGCAAAAGATTGGCAGACGATGCAACATCCCCCCAATGAAAAGCAGGGGTGTCACTAGCACGTTAAGAGACAATACAATAAGTGTCAGGGGCCCGAGACTGTTCAACTGCCTCCCAGCATACATAAGGGGAATTACCAATAGACTCCTGGCTATCTTCAAGCAGACACTGGACAAGCACCTAAAGTTGGTACCTGACCAGCCGTGCTGTGGCTTGTATGTTGGTTTTTGTGCAGCCAGCAGTAACAGCCTGGTTGATCAGGCTCTGATCCACCAGGAGGCCTGGTCACAGACCAGACCACAGGGGCATTGACCCCTGGAACTCTCTCCAGGTAAACTCCAGGTAATTAATTCTTTATTTTGGGGCCCTTTATGTGCATAGAGTTTTTACACAGTGTGATGTGGACATGAAGTACAATGGACCCCCGCATAACGATCAGCTCCCAACGCGACCAATTATGTAAGTGTATTTTTGTAAGTGCTTTTGTAGGTGTATTTTTGGGGGTCTGAAACGGACTAATCTACTTCACAATATCTCTTATGGGAACAAATTCGGTCTATAACGGCACCCAAACAGACTTCTGGATTGAAATAATATCGTTATGCGGGGGTCCACTGTATATCAAAAAGAGATCTGTGCCTTGTGTTGTGGTCATGTGTCCTGTTTAGGTTCGTGAGAAGTTTGAATGGAGGGTTTATATTTGCGTGTATTGTTCTGTGCATGTAGTAGGCACACGAATAAGTATGGATGTTGTTAATGGTGAGTAGATTCAGACTTTTGAAAATTGGTGGAGTATGCTGGTGGGGGTGGGAATTTGTTGTCATTCTTACTGCTGCCTTTTGCTGGGTTATTAGGGGTTTTAGGTGATTGGATGTTGTTGATCCCCATGCACAAATTCCATATGTAAGATAAGGGTACATGAGTGAATGGTACAGTGCCAGGAGAGCTGATTGTGGAACATAGTACCTTATCTTTGATAGTATGCCTACAGTCTTGGAGATTTTCTTGGTGATTTGTTGTACATTCATTTATTACATTTATTTATTTATTTATTTATTTATTTATTTATTTATTTATTTATTAATTTGAACATGATACAAAAAAATACAGTGGTTAATTGTAACATGCCAAAGTCCCTTGTATGCAGAGCTTTATGGGCAGGCTTAAAATTAACTTAAGATTAACTAAGCAATGATATATTCAGTGGTAAACATTATTGTGAACAGATTACAATTAAGCACAAAAGAGTATTTCAAAGACAGGTCATATGGTCATTTACTGTGTTGCTGTGCATTAATTAGAATGGAGTATTCTGTTAGGTAATGTAATTAAAAATAACAAAGTTTAATTGGGTCACAGGTTAAACATTTATGAGATACAATTGTTCAGTATTTATTTAGTTGCAGGTGAGAAAGTGATTTTTAAGTAGAGACTTGAATTTATAAACCGACAGTGTTTCTTTTATATTCACAGGTAATGAATTCCAGATTTTTGGGCCTTTTATGTGCATTGAGTTTTTGCATATTGTGAAATGGGCACGAGGAACATAAAAGAGTGATCTGTGCCTTGTGTTATGGTCATGTGTTCTGTTGAAATTGGTAAGGAGACGTTTGAGGGGAGGGTTTATGTCAGAGTTAAGTGTTCTATGTATGTAGTAGGTACAATAATAAGTATGAATGTTTTGTATGGTGAGTAGGTTTAGAGTTCTGAATATTGGTGGAGTGTGCTGCCTGTAGTGGGAATTTGTTATCATACTGATTGCAGCCTTTTGTTGGGTAATTAATGGTCTGAGATGGTTTATTGTTGTTGAGCCCCATGCACAAATTCCATAGGTAAGATAGGGATAAATAAGTGAGTGATATAGGGTCAGAAGGGCTGACTGTGTAACATAGTACTGTATCTTCGATAGTAGGCCTACGGTCTTGGAAATTTTCTTGGAAATTTGTTCTTTATGTGTTTGTTCTTATGTGTTCTTTATGTGTTTGAAATGCGAGTCTATTATCAAGGTGGATTCCTAAGAATTTTCCCTCTGTGAGCTTTGTGATAGGTGATCCATTTATCATTATGTTAAAAGGAACATCTGTAGCTCTGTTACCAAACTGAATGAAGTAGGTTTTCTCAATGTTGAGAGTAAGTTTGTTAGTCCTCATCCAGGTACATATTTTCTGTAATTCGGTATTCACAGTATTGGCTAGCATGACTGGGCTCGGGTGAGAGAAGACATATGTAGTGTCATCTGCAAATGCATTTGGTAGGTCATTTATTTATGTAAACAAGAAAGAGAAGAGGGCCAAGGACACTTCCCTGTGGGACAAAACTGTAATTGGTTGTGTAGAAGAGTTTGCTCCATTTGTGTTCACATATTGGCTTCTGTTGCTGAGGTATGACTTTACGTAGTTGAGGGAGTGCCCTCTTATACCATAGTGCGACAATTTTATGTGGAGCAAGTCATGGCCAACTGTATCAAAAGTTTTACATAAATCAATGAAGATCCTCAGTGGGACTTCTTTTTTCTCTAGTGCAGTGTATATTTGTTCTAGCATGTGTATAATAGCATCATTCGTATTTTTATTAGGCCTGAACCCAAACTGACAGGGGTTGAGTATGTTGTGGGAGATGAGGTAGGAATAGATTCGCTTATGAATTAATTTTTCGAAGATTTTAGAGAGAGGGTGTAAGTTGGATATTGTCCTATAGTTATTCAAGTCTGTTTGGTCTCCTCCTTTATGGATCGGGGTTACCTTAGCTATTTTGAGAACTGTAGGGAAGGTAGAGGATTCGATGGTTTGGTTGAAGAGTGATGCAATGATTGGCAACAGCACTTGCGACTCTTTTTTGTATATAAAGGGTGGTAAGGTATTTAAATCTCCTGTCTTGTTTTTTAGCGTGTTAATAATAAGGGAGACTTCTGTTGGGTTAGTCGGAGCTAGGAACAGTGTGTTCAGATAATGCCTGTGAGGTAGTCATTGGGCAGGTTATTTGAGCTTGGGATTTTATTGGCAAGGTTTTTTTTCCTATTGTGGAGAAAAAATCATCGAGTCTGTTTGCTGTTTCAGTTGGTGGGAGTTGGGGTTCATCTGGTTTTGTTAGTTCAATTACACTATTTCGTGATATCTTTTTTGTTCCTAGAATTTCTGATAGGGTTTTCCAGGTCTTTTTTATATCACCTTTTAAGCTGGATAATCTGTTCTCATAATACAATTTTTTAGCCCTTCTTATCAGGCTGGTTAGTAGGGAAACACTAGTCTCTGTAATTCTTGTAGGTTTTGTTACTGTTGGTAGCAACAAGCAGTTACTCATAGTGTTTGTGAATTCAGTAACGTGTGGGTCTTGGTCTTGCAGGAGATTTATATTGAAGTCACCTGAGAGTAGTAAGTGATCTTTATTCATGTGTGCATCAGTTATCATACTTCCTAGGTTTTCACTAAAATGGCTGTTTGACTGTGGTACTCTGTAGATGTTTATCACTGTGAGAGGTTTTTGTAGGTTTTTGGATTTGAATTTAGCTATTATATATTCCCCATGTTCATCCCGTGTGCAAGTATTAGTGATACATTCTAGTTGGTCTGAGTAGTAGACAGCCGTGCCACCCCCTTGTTGATCTGGCCTACAGTTGTGGATGGCTGTGTAACCAGGAATGGCATAGACATCTGTAGTATCAGGTTTTAGCCAGGTTTCGGTGAGAGTAATGATGGACATACTGGCATGCAGGGAATTTAGTAATGCTATGAGGTCATCGTAATGTTTGCTTAAAGATCTGATATTGTAGTTAAAAACAGTTATGTTGTTGTTGGATCTGAGAAGTGCCTTTGATTGTTCTGCTGTATAGTAATTACAGTTACTGTTTGATTCATTTAAGTCATTCAATAAGAGGTTGGTATCAGGATCAATGCTTGTAATCATAAGATTTATAGTGAATCTATAGTTAGAGTTAAGTACAGTGGACCCCCACCTTATGATATTAATCCATTCCTGAAAGCTCATCGTATGCTGAAATTATCGTAAGGTGAATTAATTTTCCCCATAAGAAATAATGGAAATCAAATTAATCCGTTCCTGACACCCCAAAATATGAAAAAAAAAAAAATTTACCACATGAAATATTTAATACACACAAACTGACACTTGCCTTTATTGAAGATCTGGTGATGATTGATGGGATGGGAGGAGGGGACAGTGTGGAAGTTGTTAATGTTTAGAAGGGGAATCCCCTTCCACTGGGACTTTAGGTAGCACGTCCTTTTTTTGGGGTTACTTCCCTTCTTCTTTTAATGCCACTAGGACCAGCTTGAGAGTCACTGGACCTCTGTTGCACAACATATCTGTCCATAGAGGCCTGTACCTCCCGTTCCTTTATGATTTGTCTAAATTGGTTCACAACATTGTCATTGTAATAGTCACCAGCACGGCTCACAGTAGCTGTGTGAGAGTGATTTTCATCCATAAAGGTTTGCACTTCAAGCCATTTTGCATACATGTCCGAAATCTTTGAAGTAGGCAACTTCTTCAATTTCTCTCTCCCCTCCTCCGAAGCAGTTTCCTTAGGTCTGGCCTCTTGCTGTTGAAGATGATCTTGCAGCTCATCAGTCATTAGTTCTTCATTGTCCTCCTCCACCAACTCTTCCACATCCTCCCCACTAACCTCCAACACCAAGGACTTCCCCAGTGCCACAATTGATTCCACAACTGGCATATGCTTCTCAGGGTTAGCCTCAAACCTTTCAAAATCCCTTTTGTGTACACATTCTGGCCACAATTTCTTCCAAGCAGAGTTCAAGGTCCTCTTAGTCACTACCTCCCAAGCCTTATCTGTAAGGTTTACACAACTGAGGATACTAAAGTGATCTTTCCTAAACTCTCTTAGAGTCAATCGAGTGTCTGAGGTCACTACAAAGCACTTTTGAAACATAGCTTTTGTGTAGAGTTTTTTGAAGTTTGAAATGACCTGCTGGTCCATGGGCTGCAGGAGAGGAGTGGTATTAGGAGGCAAAAACTTGACCTTAATGAAGCTCATGTCCCCAGAAAGTCACTCTCCCAAGTCTGAAGGATGACCAGGAGCATTGTCTAATACCAAGAGGCACTTAAGGTCCAATTGATTTTCCAGGAGGTGATTTTTCACAGTGGGGGCAAATGCATGGTGTAACTAGTCAATCAAGGAACAGCTTCCCTGATTGCCATTTTCCTGCTCACTATAGTAGAGATGGTTGATTGGGGTTTACTATACAACCTGACCAGCTCCGACACACGCTCTCCACTTTCGTACTTTTCAATTATCTCTGTCTTTATTTCAACAGTCATTAGCACCCTTGGTCTCAAAGGGTTGGCACTAGGAGCTTTCTTGGGGCCCATGGTGACTTATTTTGCAGAAACAAGCACCAAAAACAGTGATAATGTGGATAATATGGAATGTACCGAATGTATCCTTAGATGCGCGCACACTGGCTGGCTTGTAAACCCTGGCACACACAGGGCAGTTCAGGCCACACGTGGACACGTCTCGTACGAACCGCATCGCATACCGGGTTTTGTAACAGGAACCGAGGCAAATTCTCTGCAATAAAATGCATCGGTTACCGGATTTATCAGATACCAATAGCATCGCGAACCAGGGGTCCACAGTACAGTGGCACCTCAGGACACGAACAGCTCAAAATGCAAACAATTATGTAAGTGTATTTATGTAAGTGCTTTTGTAAGTGTATCTTTGGGGGTCTGAAACAGAGTAATCTATTCCTTATGGGAACAAATTCCTTCGGTATCAGCACTCAAACAAGCTTCTGGAACGAAATAAGTTCGTATCCCAAGGTACCACTGTATATTATAGAATAATAGTAATAAACAATTTTTTGTATTGTTTGTGTAAAGAAGTTTTGTAAACAATATATTGATAATTATGTTTGTGCGCTTATTGTGTTGTATACTACGAGTGTATATATGGACAATGCAACTTACTTTGGTCTCACAGGCCACATAAGTTATGTGAAAAAATAAAATGGTGAAAAAACAAGAAACCTTCTAATGCAAGTAAACCAAAGTTTAGCGGGTGAGCGGCATTCCCCGCTGTTGCCATACACGGCCCTGATGTTCCCACAAAAAGTAACTGTTGGTGGCTTGGAGGGGTAATGTGAGGAAGAGCTGTACCTCTCCAAAGACTTGATCAGTAAATTCTATTTAGATTAGAGAGGAAATATTATGCAGCATGGACTACAAAGATTTTGGGCATAACTTGATGCATCTCCCAAGCAAAAGAAATGATGCACTTTTTCAGTCACATTTAAACAAAATTTCATTATGTAGTGCTGCTTTATAAGAAAGTTTAGTGTACATTTATTTTTTCTAACACATCGGCTGTTTCCCATCAAGGCAGGGTGGCCTGAAAAAGTAAAACCTTCATCATTCACTCCATCACTGTCTTGCCAGAGGCATGCTTACACTACAGTTATAAAACTGCAACATTAACACCCCTCCTTCAGAGTGCAGACACTGTACTTCTCACTCCAGGACTCAAGTCCGGCCTACCAGTTTCCCTGAATCCCTTCATAAATGTTACCTTGCTTACACTCCAACAGCACGTCAAGTCCTAAAAACCATTTGTCTCCATTTGCTCCTATCTAACACGCTCACGCATGCTTGCTGGAAGTCCAAGCCCCTTGCACACAAAACCTCCTTTACTCTCTCCCTCCAACCTTTCCTTGGCCGACCCCTACCCTACCGTCCCTCCACTACATATTTATACACTCTCAAAGTCATTCTGTTTTGTTCCATCCTCTACACATGTCCAAACCATCTCAGTAATTCCTCCTCAGCCCTCTGGATCATAGTTTTGGTAATCCCACACCTCCTCCTAATCTCCAAACCACAAATTCTCTGCATTATATTCACACCACACATATCTGGTGTAATATCCAGTTATCACCCATTATGGGAACTTCAATACTTCACAGAATGGATTGCTAAGGCTTCATGGGAGATCAGTTTGGGGAAGACGCCGCAACCGATTGAAGGACCATGCACATATTCTGCATTGCATTGATGCTGCTTTATCAAGGGAAGGATTTGATTCACTGAATCATGACCAGCTGAAATCAGTAAGTATAACTTCATGGTACTGTTTTATCCACTGGGTTTCTATCATGATACAACTAATGTTAGTCAAGTTATTTTATCACACAATAGTATTTTTGATCAAGGAATAAATGAGATAAATTTTAGCAGTTAGAGTGAAGTGGATACAAGTGTTCTTTTGGATTTGATGCAAGCACTGTAACATTAATGAAGGAATTCAGGGAAACTGGTTAACTGGACCCAAATACTGAAGTGCAAAGTATAGTGTCTGTATTCAGGAGCGATGGGGATGTTGTAATTTAGAGGGTCTTTGAATTATGATGATCATGTATTTCTTGCCAAAACAATAACAGTAACAGCAAGCAGCAGCAGCAGCAGTAGCAGTTGGTAAATGTAGTATTAGTAGTTTGTGCTTCAGTTAAGTTGTTTAACTCATGTTTTGTGATAAATAAGCAAGTCACAGGTTATAATAAATTCACTGAAAAACAAGACAGGAAACCTAATTAATTTACCATCACTAATCTACAAAAAAGCAACTTAAGTGTTGTCACCCACTATTGCAACTTGTTCAACAAATCATCAGAATCTGCACAATTGAGGTGATCCAGCTGAGGTAAATAATTATAGGACAATATCCAACTTGTCATTACTCTCAAAATTCTTTGAAAAATAATTCATAAGCAAGTTTACTCCTTCCTTTGCCAGTTTGGTTTAAGGCCAGAAAATAGTACAAATATGGCAGTTATAAAAATGCTTGATCTGCCTTATGAAGTTCTTGAAAATAATGAATATCCTTTGGACTTCTTCATAGACCATAACTGGTTACACAGCCATACATAACTGTAGGCCTGATCAGTTAGGTGGTGGTACTAATATCTACTACTCTGATGAGTCAGAATATTAAATCTGCATGCACCAGGGACAAGGATGGTGATTTTTTTATATTTTTTTTTTAACATGCTGGCCATCTCCCACAGAGACAGGGTGACCCCCCACCCCCCAAAAAAAAAATATATTTTCACCATCATTTACACTATCACTGTCTTTGAAGAGGCGAGCACATATGATAGCTTAAATGTCTCTCTGAACAACAAATATCCAACCCTCTCATTTAAAATGCAAGTATTGTACCACCCACCTCCAGGACTCAAGTCTGGCTAACCAGTTTCCCTGAATCCCTTCACAAAAAATTGCCCTGATCCACACTTCAACAACTCATCAGGTTCCAAAAGCCATTCATCTCCACTCACTCCTATCTAACATGCTCACACATTTCTGCTGTATGTCCAAGCCCCTTGCATACAAAACCTCTTTTACTTTATCCTTTCTTAGGACGACCATTACCCCCCTTCCCTTCACTACAGATTTATACACCCTCCAAGTCATCATATTTTGCTCCATCCTCTAAATGGACCAAACCACCTCAACAACCCACTCCTAAGCCCTCTGAATAATACTTTAAGTAAGTCCACACCTCCTAATTTCCACATTATGAATTCTCTGCATAATATTCACATCTCCACTGCCTCCACACTTCAATATTCACAACCCATGCTTCACATGCATATAGTGTTAGTACCACTATCCTCTCATGCAGTCCCTTTGCCTCCATGGATAATGTTTTTTGTCTCCACAGATACCTCGAAGCACCACTCACCTTTTCTTTCATCAATTCTATGATTTATCTTATCCTTCATGATATTTGAACACATTCACATCTTCCATATTCCCTCCAATCTGATATTAAATTTCTTTTTACCTAACTTGTTTGATACCCCTCATCTTCTTACTTTTGTCTATGTTCACTTCAACTTTCTTCTATTACACACCCTTCCAAACTCATCCACTAACCTTTGCAACTTCTCTTCAGATTCTCCCAAAAGCACAATAGCATCAGCAAAAAGTAATTTTGTCAACTCCTGTTATGTATTTGTTTCTGCATATTTTAATCCTACCACTTTCCCCATCACCCTAGCATTTACTTCTTTAAAACCCTATCCATAAATATATTTATCAACCATGGTGACGTTACACATCCCTCTCTAAGGCCTATACACCCTAAACTGAACCTCACTATTCTCATTAAAACTCTTTACAGCATTTATTATCTTACTACCTATTCCACACACTTGCAACATCTGCTACATTGCTTCCCTATCGACCCTATCATATGCCTTTTCTAACCTGGAGTATACTTGGAGAGGGTTTCTGGGGTCAATGACCCATGGCTTGGTTTGAGACCAGGCCTTGTGGTGGATCAGGGTCTGATCAACCAGGCCACACACAAACTGATGTATGAACCACAGCCTGGCTGGTCAGGTACAGTAGGGCCCCGCTTTATGGCGTTTCGCTTTACGGCGTTCCGCTTTACGGCGTTCCGCTTTACGACGTTCCCCTAATACGGTCATTTCAAATTATGACCAAAACTCGCTATACGGCTCCCCCACCTGACTTTCTAATACGGTCACCGCACCCCACCTGGTTTGTTTACATTCTCTGTGAGATCCATAAGCACTAAGTCTCTCCATTATGTCTGGAAACTCCAAAATTTTAAGTGTTTTTAAAAATTATTTCATATTTTATATATACTCTGATAATTATACTTATGTATACCTGTACTTAAATAAACTTACATACTGTGCTGGCATGCAGGTACACATTAAAATCAGTAAGAGTGTTTTATGTCTCCAGACGTCATATTAGTAATGATAATAATAATCACCAAGTCTCATTTAAATGTCGTATATTACGTTAATATACACATTTTCATTAATCCATCCATGATATTTTTTTCAAAATTATATAATAAACATGATACATAACATATAAAGATGATAAATACACCCCACAATAAAATAAATAAACATAAATATGAGATGTGGTAGCCAGATAACTTGTACAAGTGATGGCAAGAATAACATTTTCTCTAATCTAACATAAGAGAAAATGTGTTACTTGGGGTAACTGTAGAAAATTATTCCTTTTGTATGTAAGTTTATTCAGGTATACACAAATACAGTTACATAGATTATCATACATAACAGCATATGTGTAGAGAACCTAGGATAACCCTAAAAAGTCAGTCAGAGTGACTTATTCCCATTGCCTTCACTCAGAGCATCATTTCTTCTAAAAATGGTGTTACATGAGAATGGGAGTGTTGTTCTTTATTTATTCTACCATATCAATGTAGAAACAACCTGTACAAAAAGTAACTTGTACACAAACCAGATGTGTACACTTTGTTTGTTTACAAAACTTACCTTCGCTTGGTTTGTTTACATAACTCTGTGCCTGTCCTCTCTCATGCACTCATTCTTGCTCTCTCTCATTTATTTGTTTTATCTCATTTACTTACTCCTGACCCTACATTAAGACTACAAATATTTTAAGGTAAGTAATGAGTTAAGTGTATGTACATTTTATCGCTCTGGGATGCTTAAATATCATAGAATATATGTGTGGGTGGGGTGGCCTGGTATGGTAGCCCGGCTGACTACCATACGTACCACACTTGATTTTTTACAATAAATACTACTCATCTCACCCTAGATTAAGACTACAAATATTTTAAGGTAAGTAATGAGTAAACTGTATATGTATTTTATCGCTCTGGGATGCTTAACCCTTTGACTGTCGCGGCCGTATATATACGTCTTACGAGGTACCATGTTTGACGTATATATACTCATAAATTCTAGCGGCTTCAAATCAAGCAGGAGAAAGCTGGTAGGCCCACATGTGAGAGAATGGGTCTGTGTGGTCAGTGTGCACCATATAAAAAAAATCCTGGAGCACGCAGTGCATAATGAGAAAAAAAAAACTCCGACCGTTTTTTTTAATTAAAATGCCGACTTTGTGGTCTATTTTCGTATAGTATTTATGGTTGTATTCTCGTTTTCTTGGTCTCATTTGATAGAATGGAAAACATATTATAGAAGTAGAGGTGATTTTGATCGATTTTACTATAAAAAGAACCTAGAAATGGAGCTCAAAGTAGGGGAAATGTTTGATTTTTGCCAATGTTCAAAAGTAAACAAATGATGCCATTGTCCAATAAATGTCCAACTAGCCATTCTAATATGCAGTCATGAATGGGTTGATGTTATTTGTACAATTATTACAGTATTGCAGTAGTTTGCATAATAGTAAGTCTTCTATTTTTTGTTTGAATAAAAATTCAAAATAGAAAGCAAGAGTAATATCAGAGGGGCCTGGAGACGTGACTGACGAACAAAGAGAATGTTATTTTAGAGCAGGAATGTCTGCATTGTTCATTCTGGACCTTATTTTGAAATTGTCATATTTTTTAGTTTTCGTGAAATTGGCCAAATTGCAAATTTCTGACCACATTATTAGGTAGCTGAAATCGGTAAATGGGCAGTTTCTTGTACTCAATCGATAGAAAAAATGGAGTTCTAAAGAAATAGCTATGAGTTTGGGCGACTGGAACAAGGGAATTAGCCGAAAATAGGGCTCAAAGTGGGCGAAATTGCCGATTTGTAAACAGCGCCGAAGTCGCTAACTTCGCGACAGCATAATTCCGTCATTTTTCCATCAAATTTCGTTTTTTTGTGTCATTACAATCGGGAAAAGATTCTCTATCATTTCATAAGTAAAAATAATTTTTTTTTTTTTAAATTTTGCGACACCAGGAGACACCTCAGGATTGGGGGTTGCGACAGTCAAAGGGTTAAATGTCAGAATATTATGTGTAGGTGGGGTGGCCTGGTATGTTAGCCCGGCTGACTACCATACACACCACACTTGATTTCTTACAATAAATACTACTTGTCTACCCTAGATTAAGACTATAAATATTTTAAGGTAAGTAATGAGTGCACTATGTGTGTATTGTATTTTTTATTGTTTTTTGATGCTTAGTTCTATTGCTAACTCAATATATGTTAGTGTAAACTTGTTATCTAGTATTTGTATGCATTTATAAGTGGAAAAAAAAGGGTGTTCCACTTTACGGCGGTAGCCTGGAACCTAACCTGCCATATAAGTGGGGCCCTACTGTACTGATTTTAGGTGCTTGTCCATTGCCTTCTTGAAGACAGCCAGGGGTCTATTAGGAATCCCTCTAATGTATGCTGGGAGGCAGTTGAACAGTCTTGGGCCCCGGACACTTATTGTGTTCTCTCACAGTGCACTCGTGGCACCCCTGCTTTTCATTGGGGAAATGTTGCAACACTTACCGAGTCTTTTGCTTTCATAGGGAGTGATTTTCGTGTGCAAGTTTGGTACTAATCCCTCTAGGATTTTCCAAGTGTATATTATTATGTATCTCTCTCTCACCTGCATTCCAGGGAATACAAATCAAGAGATTTCAACCATTCCCAGTAATTTAGGTGCCTTATCGTAATTATGTGTGCCATGAAAGTTCTTTATACACTCCAGGTCAGCAGTTTCGCCTTCCTTGAAGGTGGCAGTTAGTGTACAGCAGTATTCCAGCCTAGAGAGAACAAGGAATTTGAAGAGAATCATCATGGGCTTGGCATCCCTAGTTCTGAAGATTCTCATTATCCATCCTATCATTTTCCTAGCAGGTGCAGTAGATACATGGTTGTTGTCTTTGAAGGCGAGATCCTCAGACATTATCACTCCCAGGTCCTTCACATTACTTTTTTTGCTCTATTATATGGTTAGAATTTGTTGTATACCCTGATACAGTTTTAATTTCCTCAAGTTTACCATATCTGAGTAGTTGAAAGTTCTCTTCATTGAACTTCATATTGTTTTGAGTGGCCTATTTGAAGATTTGGTTGATGTCGCCTTGGAGTCTTGTGGTTTTTTGATGGAGGTCACTGTCATGGCAACTTGGGTGTCATCCGCAAAGGAAGGCACGGAGCTATGGCTTACATCTCTGTCTATGTCTGATATGAGGATGAGGAATAGGACGGGAGTACTGTGTCTTGTGGAACAGAGCTTTTTACCGTAGCTGCCTCGGGCTTTACTCTGTTTACTATTTCTCTTTGTGTTCTATTTGTCAAGAAGTTATACATCCATCTACTAACTTTTCCTGTTATTCCTTTATCACGCAGTTTGTGTGCTATTACACCATGGTCACACTTCTCAAAGGCTTTTGCAAAGTCTGTGTATACTACATCTGTATTTTGTTTATCCTCTACAACATCCAGGACCTTGTCATAGTGATCCAGTAGCTGGGACAGGCAGGAGTGACCTGCTCTAAACCCATGTTGCCATGGGTTGTGTAATTGATGGGTATCTAGGTGGTTGGATATCTTGCTTCTTAGAACCCTTTCAAAGATTTTAACCCTTTCAGGGTCCGTCCCGTAGATCTACGGCTTTACGTTCAGGGTCCAAACCGTAGATCTACGCCATGAGCTCAGCTCACTCTGATAAACTGTGAGTGGTACATTTGGGCCTAGATATGAGAGAATACATCTATGTGGTATGTGTGCACCACATAAAACAGATCCTGCAGCACACTGTGTATAATGAGAGAAAAAAATGAAATCATGATTTTTCGATTAAAACAGCAACTTTGCAGTGTTTTTTCGTATGTTTTTTATAGTTGTATTTGCGATTTCTTGGTCTCATTTGATAGAATGGAAGACATATTACAGAAATAGAGATGATTTTGATTGGTTTTAGCACTGGAAATGGCTTGAAACTGAGCTCAAAGTAGCAGAAATGTTAAATTTTTGCCGATATTCAAGAGTAAACAAACGACCTCACACATCTAATACACGTCAGCTGGTGGGTCTAATATACATTCACAAATATGGTGATGATATTTATACAATTATTACAGTATTGCATAACAGTAAATCTTCTATTTTTTGGTGTGAATAAAAATTCATTATGTGAATAAAAAATCAAAATGGAATTTATTTGTAAAGCCACAAAACATAACAAAACATAACTAATGAACAGATGAAATGTTAGTTTAGTGCCAGGAATGCCTACATTGTTCATTCTGGACCCTATTTTGAAATTGGAATATTTTGAACTTTGTGTTAAATTGGCCAAATTAACAATTTCCGATCACTTTATTTTGTAGTTGAAACAGTTGACTTGGCGATTTCTTGTGCTCAATCGATAGAATAGAAGTAATACTAGTGAAATAGCTAAGAATTTGGTTGATTGGAATAATGTAATTGGCCTAAAATGGGAGTCAAAGTCGGCAAAATCGCCGATTCGTAAATATCGCTGACACATCAAAATTCGCGAGAGCATAATTTCGTCAATTTTCCACCAAATTTCGTACTTTTTGTTTTATTACCTTCACAAAAAGATTCTCTACGATTTCATAAGAAAAAATAACAAATTTTTTTTTTGAAAATTCTTGGACACTGGTGCGTGACTCCAGATTTGGGCCTTGGACCCTGAAAGGGTTAATGATTTGGGATGTTAGTGCTATCGGTCTGTAGTTCTTTGCAATTGATATACTGCCAGTTTTGTAGAGTGGGGCTATGTCTGTTGTTTTTAGTGAGTGTGGGATGATCCCTGTGTCCATGCTCTCTCTCCATAGAATGCTGAAGGCACATGACAGGGGCTTGTTGCACTTCTTGATGAACACGGAGTTCAATGAGTCTGGGCCTAGAGCAGAGTGCATGGGCATGTCATTTATTGCCTTTTCAAAGTCTTGTGGTGTTAGGATAATATCTGAGATTTTTGAGATGCCCAAATTTTGGGTGTCGTTCATAAAGAATTTATTTGGATTGTCGACCTTTAGTCTGGTCAGCGGCTTGCTGAACACTGAGTCGTATTGGGGCTTTAGTACAGTGGACCCTCGGCTAACACCTGCATCGGCTAATGCCAAAATCAGATAACGCCTTGCTTTGGCATAAAAAAATTGGCTTGGATATCACCTAATAACTTGGTTAGGAGCTTTCGTCCCGAATGTGTCCGCACGGCGCCCTGAGCGGGTGGTCCCAGCCACTCACGCTGTGTACCAGCCAGTGTGCCATTGTTTACAAAACCAGTGAGGATGATTCCACGTGTACATGCGATATATTTTGTATTATTTCATTGTTTTTAGTGCTTGTAACTGCTAAATAAGACTCCATGGGCCCAAAGAAAGCCTCTATTGCCAACCCTGTGGTAAAAAGGGTTAGGTGTACTATCAAATTAAAAAAGGAGATACATAATAGAAAAGTACGAGTTGAGTGTGTATCTCGGAGTTGGAAAAGTTATACAGCAAACCTCATTCAACCATCACTACTATCTTGTGCAATGAAAAGGCAATCAAGAAAGCTGTTGTTGCAAAAGGTGCAAGTGTGCTTACAAAACAGAGATTGCAAATACTCAAAGATGTGGAGAGACTGTTGTTGATGTGGATAAACGAGGAACAATTATCAGGAAATAGTATTTCTCAGTCAATAATATGTGAAAAGGCAAGGCAGCTGCATGAGGATCTCATTAAGAAAATGCCTCCAAATAGTGCTGCTGTTTTATTTATTTATTTATTTATTTATTATTAATTTGGACTTGATACATAGATGTGCAAAGAAATACGAAGGGTAAGTGTACATGCCAAAAGCCCCTTGTATGCAGAACATTATGGGCAGGCTTAAAATTAACTTAAGATTAACTAAGGAATGATATATTCAGTGGTAAAAAGTACAGTGAACAAATAACAATTAAGTACAAATGAGTATTTCAAAGACAGGTCATATGGTCATTTGATGAGTTACTGTGCATTCAAGAGAATGGAGTATTCTATTAGGTAATGTGATTAAAAAAACAAAGTTTGATAGGGTCACAGGTTATACATTTATGAGATACAGTTATTCAATATTTATTTAGTTGTGGGTGAGTAAGTGGTTTTTAAGAAGAGATTTTAATTTATAAGCAGACAGTGTTTCTTTTATATTCACAGATAATGAATTCCAGATTTTTGGGCCTTTTATGTACATTGAGTTTTTGCATAGTGTGAGATGGACACGAGGAACATCAAAGAGTGATCTGTGCCTTGTGTTATGGTCATGTGTTCTGTTGAGGTTGGTAAGGAGAAGTTTGAGGGGAGGGTTTATGTCAGAGTTAAGTGTTCTGTGTATGTAGTAGGTACAATAATAAGTATGGATGTTTTGTATGGTGAGTAGGTTTAGAGTTTTGAATACTGGTGGAGTGTGCTGCCTGTAGTGGGAATTTGTTATCATTCTGACTGCAGCCTTTTGTTGGGTAATTAATGGTCTGAGATGGTTTATTGTTGTTGAGCCCCATGCACAAATGCCATAGGTGAGATAGGGGCAAATGAGTGAGTGATATAGGGCCAGGAGGGCTGACTGTGGAACATAGTACTGTATCTTCGATAGTATGCCTACGGTCTTGGAAATTTTCTTGGAAATTTGTTGTACATGTGTTTGAAATTTGAGTCTATTATCAAAGTGGATTCCTAAGAATTTTCCCTCTGTGAGCTTTGTGATAGGTGATCCATTTATCATTATGTTAAGAGGGACATCTGTAGCTCTGTTTCCAAACTGAATAAAGTAGGTTTTGTCAATGTTGAGAGTAAGTTTGTTAGCCATCATCCAGGTAGATATTTTCTGTAATTCAGTATTTACAGTATTGGCTAGCATGACTGGGCTTGGGTGAGAGAAGATGTATGTAGTGCATCTGCAAATAGTGTGGGTTTGAGTAGTTGTGATGCATTTGGTAGGTCGTTTATGTAAATGAGAAAGAGAAGAGGGCCAAGGACACTTCCCTGTGGGACACCAACTGTAATTGGCTGTGTGGAAGAGTTTGCTCCATTTGTGTATACATATTGGCTTCTGTTGCTGAGGTATGACTTTAGGTAGTTGAGGGACTGCCCTCTTATACCATATAGAGGTATTGGGTCTTTTTTAGAAAATTATTAGTACATTCATCAATATCTGTATAGTTTTTCCTCAGTTCCAGCAATGTTTGTCATGCTTTGTGAAGTAATTAAGGCGCCTCATTATGAATCGAAAGTGATTTTGAGTGTCTTGGGTAATTTACCTAGATTGGTTATGGGGAAAGGGTGGGGTAGTGGCCTGGTTTTATCGGGATTTTTCTGATTTTAAAGGGATATGGTTTGGCCCCGATGTTTTATGGGAAACACAGTCCTGTAACTCTTGTGGTTTTTTTTTTCTGTTGGTACAACTCGTTACTATTGTTTTTGTGATTTCAGTAATGTGGGGTCCTGTCTTGCGGGAGGTTTATTTTGAATCCCCTGAGAGTAGTAAGTGATCTTTTTTCATCATGCATCAGTTTATATTCCTAGGGTTTCACAAAAAGGCGTTTGTGGTATCCTTTAGATTTTATCACGTGAGAAGTTTTTTTGTGGGTATTTGGATTTGAATTTGGCTTTTTTGTTTTTTTCCCCTTTTTCTTCCCTTGGATGTATTTTTGATAATTTAGTTGGTTGAGTAGTAAACGCCTGCCACCCCTTGTTGGGTTGGCCTCATTTGTAGGCTGTGTAACCAAAGGGCTTAGACATCTGTATATCGGGTTTTTACCAGGTTTTGTGAGAGAAATGATGGACATACTGGCATGCAGGGGAATTTAAAAAATACTGTGAGATATTTAATGTTTGCTTAAAATCTGCATTAATTTAAAAACAGTTATGTTGTTGCGGGGCTCTGAAATCCCTTTTTGATTGTTTCTGTGTAGAAATTACAGTTGCTGTTTGATTCATTTAAGTCATTCAATAAGGGGTTGGTACGGGATCAATACTTGTAATCGTAAGATTTATAGTAATTTAAATTAAAACTTAAGTACAGTGGCCCCCCCGCCTACGATAATAATCCGTTTTTGAGAGCCACGTAACCAAAATTATCTTAACCAAATTAATTTTCCCCAAAGAAATATGGAAACAAATTAACCTTTCCCTACCCCCCAAAAGTATGAAAAAAAAAATTTACACTAAAAATTTTAAATTGTAATACTCACAAACTGAAGAAGACGTGCACAATTTACTACTCTACTAAAAAGAAACATGACACTTCCTTTATTAAAGATTGGTATGATTGAGGGATGGGGGGGGGGGAGAGTGGGGAAGTTATTGTTTAGGGGGGGAATCCCCTTTCCTTAGGACTTGAGGTAGCAATCCTTTTGGGGGTTATTTCCCCTTCCTCTTTTAAAAGCCACTAGGACCAGCTTGAGATCAGGACCTCTTCCCACAACAAATTTTCCCATAATCTGTCCTTCCTTTCCCTTTAAAATTTTTCCCAAAAAGGGGCCAAACATTGTCTGAAAGGGCCAAATGGCTTGCAGGCGTGTGAGGGTGATTTTCATCCAAAAAGGGTTTGCAGTTAAACCCCACTTGCACACTTTTCCCTTTTAATTTTTTTTTTCCAATTCCTTACAATTCTTGCCCTTTTTACCTTAGGGAGGGAAACCAGTAGCTTTTTGGGGGTCCATGGTGATTACTTTGAGTTACAAGCCTAAAAACACGGGAAATGTGAAAATTTCCCATTTTATGCGTAAAGTACCGCACTGGCTGGCTTGTGAAAACTGGGGCAGACCACACTGGGCAGTCCCGACGAATCAGAAGGCATTTTTTTCTTGAGGGAGGCAAAATTTTGTTTTCAAAAGTTATATGGCAGATTTTTAAAGTAAAGCGATGCTTCGTAAGGCGGGGGGGTCCACTGTATAAAGACAAATTAAATACACCTACCATCCACTTTACAATCCGACAACATCCATGACTTACGACCCCTGCACTGGGAGCTGGACTGGGCCGGGAATGCACACCCCTGTACAATATTTACAAATTACTTCGGGGGCAATGCTCATGCAGGCAGCATCTTTTGAGTAACCCACCCTTCAGCAGGTCATACTGATTAAAAATGTACTAAGTGGGCAGTAAATTTCACCATGGCCCCCCAAGATGAAGTCTGTCTTTCACTGGAGATTGTGGGAAGAAAGGCTTTCTCTCAAATCTATTTGTTTTTACTGTTGCACATAACCCCTGTTCTGTCGGCCTTATATCTTCTGTTCTCTGTGTGTTGTTTGCTTTTTGTCTCCTGTGGTCTGTTTTCTGTTTTCTTGTGTCGTCTACCTGTGTGTCTGTCTTTTCGTTACTCGGGGTTTCTTTAGTCACCTGTGTCGTCTACCGTGTGTCTTCTGCTACCTGTTTTTTTTGTTTTCTGTCTACCGTGTCCCCCTTTCTTTGCTTGTCTGTCCCCAGAGCCCCCATTAAGATAAAATTTGGTCTTGAAATGCTATATTAAAAGATTATAACACAATAATAACACGAGGGACATATAAAATTTAAATAGCATTTTTCTTAATCCATCTATGATTTTTTTTTTTAGAATTATATTATAAAACTGCTACATAAAATATAAAATATAAATTTAAAAAAATGAGATGTTTTTCTGGTCGGGTTTAAGAGGGGAACAGAAACCATCGTGCCGGCTGGTAACAACAACAACAACGTTTGTTTTTCTAACTCTAATCTTCCAACTCTCATTTTCTCTCTATTTATTCATTAATCTTTTTACTACCCTCTCCTCTACTTAAGACTAAAATTTTTAAGGGAATATGATGGAACGATTATTATATTATGTTTTTAATAATAATTTTTTATTAAAAAAAAGTACATATGTATTTTTTGTAATAATAAATTATTAATATATTATTAATTTTAGGGCACTGGAGCACAATCCACTGTTAAGCACTTTTTCTAATTTTTTTTAAGTTATCCTAGGGAATTTTTTAACTATGTATGATAACTTCACTTACGTGTACCTGAGAGAGAGAGAGAGAGACAATAGAGATACAGGAAGAGAGACAGCCTCATTCAGTCAGCCAGAGCCAACCAACCACCCCCCCCACCACCCGGCAGCCCCCCCAGTCAGCCGATACGTATTACCATGTTCCAATTGGGTTTTTCTTTACTTAGGGTATGGGTTTTTCTACTTCTGGCGGATGACACAAAGGGTATTTCCCCTTTCCCCTGTTCGACAATACATAAAGATAACAGTAACTATGATACTTTTGCATGTAAAATTTACAACAGTTCACTCCCTGTAACATTATACACATACTAAAAAAATTAAAATATTCAATAAAGTAAAATTTTGGTGAAAAAAATGAAATAATTTGTACATTACATTTCAGTAATCGTAGGTAGTTTATATTGGGAAAAGGTTTTACATTATGCCCTCCCGTAGTCGGCAATTTTAAAGGTTCAACTTCGTCCATTTTTACATACGAAGGTTGGCGGAACCAAGCTTGGGCGTAAGTCGGATGGTACCTGTATTCTAAAGCTAAAAAATAGCACCTGAATTATTTTAACAAATGTAAATACAGTAGGGCCCTGCTTTACGGCATTTCGTTTTATGGCGTTCCGCTATTATGATCATTTCAAATTATGACCTGAACTCTCTATACGACTCCCCCCACCTGACTTTCTAATACGGTCACCGCATCCCACCCTGTTTGTTTACATTCTCCATGAGCTCCGTAAGCACCACATCTCTCCATTGTGTCTGGAAACTCCAAAATTTCAAGTGTTTTTAAAAGTTATTTCATATTATATATATATATATTTTTTTTTTTTTCAACAAGTCGGCCGTCTCCCACCGAGGCAGGGTGACTCAAAAAAGAAAGAAAATACTTTCATCATCATTCAACACTTTCACCACACTCACACATTATCACTGTTTTTGCAGAGGTGCTCAGAATACAACAGTTTAGTTTAATATTATATATACTGTGATAATTATACTTATGTATACCTGTACCTAAATAAACTTACACACTCTGCTGCCATGCAGGTACACATTAAAATCAGTAAGAGTGTCTTATGTCTTGAGATGCCATATTAGTAATGATAAATACTCAGTAATAATCATTGAGTCTCATTAAATGTCGCATATTACGTTAATATACACTTTTTCATTAATCCATGTATGATATTTTTTCAAAATTATATAATAAACATGATACATAACATATAAAGATGATAAATACGCCCTACAGTAGAATAAATAAACATAAATATGAGATATGAGAGCCAGACAACTTGTACAAGTGACGGCAAGAATAATATTTTCTCTTGTCCAACATAAGAGAAAATGTGTTACTGTAGAAAATTATTCCTTTCGTATGTCTTCACTCAGAGCGTCATTTCTTCTAAACAATGGTGTTACATGAGAATGGGAGTGTTCTTCTTTATTAATTCTACCCTATCAACATAGAGACAACTTGTACACAATGTAACTTGTATACAAACCAGACATGTACACTTTGTTTACATAACTCACGTTCGCCTGGTTTGCTTACATAACTCCACAAGTGTTCTCATGTACTCATTCTCTCTCTCTCATTTATTTGTTTTATCTCATTTACCCATCTCTGACCCTACATTAAGACTTCAAATATTTTAAGGTAAGTAATGAGTGAACTGTATATGCATTTTATCGCTCTGGGATGCTTAAATATTATTTATTTATTTATTTATTTATTAACCCTTTGACTGTTTCAGGCCCCTCTCTGAAACTGTCATTCTATGTCGCTCAATTTTTGAAAAAAAAAAAAATTATTTTTTCTTATGAAATGATAGAGAATCTTTTCCCGATGGTAATGACACCAAAAGTTCGAAATTTGGTCGAAAACTCGTGGAATTATGCTCCCGCGAAGTTAGCGGTCTCGGCGACATATGCGTATCGGCGATTTCGCCGACTTTGAGCCCAATTTTCAGCCAATTCCATTGTTCCAGTTGACCAAACTCATAGCTATTTCTTTAGAACTCCATTTTATCTATCAGCCTGAGTACAAGAAAACCTCCATTTAATAATTTGGACTACCCTATATGGTGGTCAGAAATTGGCATTTTGGCCTTTCACGCAAATAAAAAAGATGCCAATTTTCAAAATAGGGTCCAGAATAACAAGTAGACTTCGTGCACTAAAAATAACATATGCTTGTTATTAGTCACATCTCTAGCCCCGTATTATATTATTATTGCTTTCTATTTTGATTTTTTATCATACAAAAAAAGACAAAATTTACTGTTATGCGGACGACTGCATTATGTAAAAAATGGTTAAATAATTTCAGGTGCACTATTGAAAGAATATTTGATCCCCAGTTGAAAGTGTATTGGACGTGTGGTTGTGATTTATGTACTCTTGAAACATTGGTAAAAATCGAACATTTCCGTACTTTGAGCTCGTTTCAAGGTCGTTTTCATCGTAAAAGTAATGAAAAATCATCTCTATTTGTAATAGGTTTTCCATTTTATCACCTAAGACATGAAAAACGCGAATACAAACGATAAATACTGTCAGTGGAACGCCTTCCAAAATGACAAAGAACTAATGGAAAAATAAATAAAGAAATGATTTAGTGAAAAACAAGAAAATGATTTGAGAATTTTACTTAAAATTTAAATATAATAAAAAAAAAAATTGGCTTCAGTTTTGTAGTTGGGTATGAAAGTAGGTATGGCCTGGATAGTCCTCTGATGTTATTTATGTAGGTTATCCTGGGCAGATGGTATCGATGTTCTGGAATCTCTACCACTTGGAATGGAGCACAAGTAGTATAGGTAAGGGCCGGTAGTTGTAGATATGTTAATAAGTATATTAACCACGTTCTTGCCCTTTATCTGCGTCTATCTTGGAAGACCACGCCAAGGAACCAGAGCTTGTAAATAGAAAATTAAAACTGGTTACCATAGTCATGATAATATAACATTTAAGAAAGAAAAAAAGAATGATAAATGCCAAAAAATCATTACTGGTGGTAACGGCAAACTCTAGAAATGAACAAACAGTATACTCCTGGTAGGATCACCCTAACCTGATTAGGAGAAGAGTGGAGGCGATGTCAGTGCCTCTCCAAACTTCAATCCACACCAGGTAAGGTCAATATTACCAAGAGGAGAAACTTTAACAAATCGACACAGGAACTAGTTTTGCCCAGCCCGCCAGAGAGAGGGGGGGTGTGTTGTGCGCGCGCAACGTAACTCGCTAATGAGTTCTGGTTCCCGAACATCCTTAACCCCACTTACACCTACTTTCCCTCACAATACACCCTTTCCAAAACTTATGGAAGGAGTCAATAAGTCAAGAACAGAGGGAAAAGCACTAAATACAAACTCGGCCTCAAGCCATCTGAAAGTGGTTTTCAGAAGCCAGAAATATAAACGACTTTAAACTTATAGGGCTGAATAGCCAGTGCCCATCTCAAGTGTCTGCTATTTGACCCTTTAAAGTTTTCCAAAGTACATCAGGTGGCTTGTGATCTGTTTTCAAGACAACGGGTTTACCGTAATAGGTCGTATTAAATCTACTTTCATACCCATAATAAAGCAATAACATTCTTTCTCCACAGTGGAATATACTTTCTTCTCTGGGCAGAAGCTATCTTACGGCGAAGTACTGGGAAAGTGTTCCTCATAATATTGATAAGTAGTACAGCCGAGTCCTGAATGGAGCATCTGTTCGGAGAAAATATTTTATTAATATCTGGATTTTAGGAAGGGGGGTTTGAAAAATACTCTTAATCTCTTCGAAGCTTTGGTGGCCTCCTCAGAACAACTAATAGGTTCCTTTGACACCCTTTTTCAAATAGTCTGTAAGAAAAACTGAAGTTAAGCTACTTATGATTGGTACGAAATTTCTATAGAAGTTTACAGAATCCAAGGAAACTTCTTAATAACTTTTTTGTTGCTGGACTTACTTTCTAAAACAGCTTTGGTCTTATTAGGAAGTGGTGAAAGTTGTTTCAGAGATAATGAACCCAAGGTATTGTACCTTATTATGATAGCCAAGAAGCACTTTTGTGGTTTTAACTTGTAAGGCCATGAGTTCTTGTTTTTTTCAAAAACAAGCGGCAAGTGATTTAGATTGTTCTTCCCAGACATTTGTCATGATATATATATTATCAAAAATACACTGATACATCTTTAGATTCAGAAAGAACTATTGGCACACGCGGGTAACAAGCGAACAGGCATTGTGCGATTTGCATTAGACTCTATGAGTAGGGAAGCGGTGTTATGGTTTAGGAGTCTTGGGTGTAATGGGCACTTGATGTATATGCTTTGTTAGATGTCTAATTCGAGAAGAATTTGCAGTCATGGAATTTACTACAAGGTCATGATCAATTACTGATGGGAGGTTCTGCATCCCATTTAGTTAAGTATTTAAATAACGAACATTCTTGGGCAAGTCGGTAAGAAATATCGGTTTTCTTAACCATAACAACTGGTGAACAGAAAGCTGATTTCGAAGGTTCTATGATATTTATGTTAAATAGTTTTGTCAACCTCATTATCAAAAAGTTTTCCGTGTAAGTGAACGGGGAAGAACAGGGTAGATTTTCCGCTTTATGGTTCATGATCCGCAATTCAATCTTGTGTACAATAGTGGTGGTAAGTCCTGGTACCTCTGTGAATACGTCAGAAAATGTGTTTACTAAGGCACTTACTTGAGATTTTGCCTATTCGACACAAGTCGTTGTTAATGTGACATTTTGACTTCTTTGGTGAGGGATTCCATGCGTTAAGTTGTCCAGTAGCTCCTTCGATTCTTGTAAAAGACTCGTCATCTATAATACAAAAACTCTACATTCGTACGAATCACCACTTGTATCCAAGCTGAATGAAGAAGTATCTTCGTCAAAGGAAATTTACGCAAAGATTAACTTCTCTTTCGATGGTACCGTTTCAAATATTGACGTGGATACTTCTTTCTCTACCCTTGACATTCAAGATATAATTACCTTATTGCAGACTTCACTACTTTATACGGTCTCCGCGCCATGTAATTAGCAATTTGTTGGGATTTGTTCAGGTAGGAGACTAAAACTTCTCACCAACATTAACGTAACGCTTGGAGCTTTTATGGTCAAAATAGGTCTTGTATGATTTCCATAGAAATCTCTAGGTTTTTACTGACCAAATCGGAGGTTTCTTCCAAACCTTTCCCTTAGATCTAAAAGAAAACTGATAGCTGTTCCTGAACCTCAGGTTTGATATCTTTGGACCAAAGAAAAATTATTCAAAATAGATAGTGGACCACGAGCTTGGCTCCCATAAAAGCAATTCAAAAGGGAAATAACCAAGGGAATCACTTGGAATCTCGCGCATTGCGAAAAAGAGCACATGGTAAATTCTATGCCGTTGTTGGGTTTAAGAATTATAGTTTTTTTAGTATTGACTTTCAGGATGGCATGTTGTCGCTCCACTCTTCCGTTACACATTCGGATGGTAAGGGTGTAGTGAAAAGTGTTTAACACCACAGTTGCATAAAAGTGTTCCATTAATTCTGAATGTGATTGAGCCCCTTTTATCCGACAGAATTTCACGAGGTATTACCTACACGTGAAAAAATAGAAAATAAGGCTTCTGCGGACGTTATGGACGTAATGGATTTTAAGGGTACAGACTTGGGAAGCTGGGATGCGTAGTCAATCATAGTTAAAATATATTTATGGACCTCTGATGAGGAGGGTAGTGATAGGACCTACTATATCTACTGCAAACCTTGCAAAAGGGACTGAGAAAGAAAATTAGATCTGTACCATAGGAACTCTCCTAGTTCTACCCTTTGCGTGGACAAGTTGAACATACGGTGACATGTTGCAGTACTTATAGATTCAGAGGACATGTAGGCCAGAAATATAGGTCCTTGATTTTATTATAGGTCTTCCTATGTTGAAAAATGGACAGAGTACTGCAAAGTCATGAGAAATCTTTAATAAATAGTTTTCACGGCAATCCTGCGGAATGACTAACAGGATTCGACCAACGTCATTGGGCTTTGTCCGCCAGAACCTAGAGTCTTGTTAAAGATCGTGTTTGAACTCAACTTGTAGAAATTTCTTCTCTGGGTCACCTTGCCATTTTAAAAGCTAACTTCGAGATTACTCTAAGGAAGGACAAGTCTTTTGGAAGACCCTCCATCTATCTATATGAGACACTCGATTGGCTTTCATTTGGGAAGAACTAATGGGGTGGATAGGTTTTACCTTAGACTGAGGCTCTGGTACAGACGTTAATCGAGTCTAGTTGTTGTAAGATTGTGCCACAAGTAGTTTCCCACTGGCGTCTGCGTTCATGTCCAGGTAAAGTGACTTACTTACTAAAGGTCTGTTACCGGAGTTTTGTAACCATCAGCTCTCTGATTTAGGTTACCCAACTGAATCTCATCTGCGACTATCTGTGTAGAAAACAGAGATATTAGTTCCAGCCCTTCCTTGGAAACTCCAAATTCCAAACAGTCCTTCTCAGATGGGGAAAGCAGCCCCTTGTATGTTCCCACACCAAAAAGAAACACGAGGTTGTTATGGGGCATCATACGGCATTCTACCCATTCCTGAGAACCATTTGCACCTAACAAAACATCTGACGTGGAAAGAATCGGGCTTTTCCTAAATGTTCAGTTACTTAGTGGACTTATAACGTGAAGAATTAGGTTAGGGAAAAAAGCTTACTTGAGATAACAATACAGGAACATCCAGTGTCTCTATAAGAATGGTTGACACATTCATGCCATAGACTGACCTTCACTAAAGGTGGTTTTATGTTTGATTCAGTTGAAACATTTACCGGACATTTTCACCTTTTTTTTCTGGACAGTCGGGCCTTCTTGACCCCACTCATTACAGTTGAAAACACTTTACTGTGAAGGCCGTTGGAATTCTTAGGTAACGGAGGGTTTGGATCCTCAGATTGCTTAGGCACCACAGGCTTCTATCTGCTAAGCTCTTTAGGGTAGTTATTATGAGCGCACGCATATTATCCGCAGCTTGTGCCATTTCTGCAGCGTATGAACGTTTCGTTCTTTAATGAATATTCGTAAGTCAGAGTTTACAGAAGAAAGGAATTGATCTCTCCCCCCTCAATTCAGGTTCGTAAGATTCGAATCGTGGTCAACCTCAGCACTATCAATCCACGATATCAAATAATCTGAAAAGTGTTGTTAAGGAATTGCATGTAATTTGATGATGGAGTTATTTTAATGTGTTTCTAAACTCCGAACCTGTATAATGAAGAGTAGTTTTTTTGAAAGCCTGGAGTATAGCTTTTCTTCAGCAGGTATATACTAGAAATCAACTATCAGAGGGTATAGAGTGGAATAGACGTTTAGTGCTGAACTGACAGTAGTAAGCCAAGCCTAGTAGCCCAAGAATCAACTGGCCAGTCACAGAGAGTAGCGGGTATAGAGCTCTCGAATTAGTAAATATAGGCCGCTTGTCATCTTGTTCTGAGAAGAAAGGTGGTATTTGTGGCCATCCTCAATATTAGGTTCATGGGAAGGGTCTTCCAGTACCCTTCATCTATTTCTGCCTTAGATAGTTCTACCTTCTTGGCTTCTAATTCCAATCTTGATTGTTCTAACTCAATTTCCTTCGTTTTGATGGCTACCTCTCTTGCTGACTTATCTTCTCTAAAAAAGCTTAATTTCCCTTTCCTGTTCGATTTTATCCTCAACAGCTAGTCTTTTCCTGTTCCTTTTTCTCTTCTAGAGGCTAGTCTTTCTGTTCCTTTTTCTCTTTCCGAGCTAGTCTTTTTCTCCTCTCGAGCTATTCATTCCTGTTATTTTTCTTTCAAAGCCATTTTAGCAGTAATGTAACTATAAGGTTTGTCCAGTAAAATCCCCATTTCCTTTCCAGCTTTTCAAACCAGAAATCTAAAGATCATCTTGTATAAAAAAATATTAAGCAACTCAACTTCAACTGACATAAAAATTAACAGTAACGGTCTTTCAAAGAGGGACACAGTCCGCACACGTTAAACTTCCCAAAGTAGAAAATGAAATAAATATTTCTCCCTGGAAGATACACTTGTGGCTCAAATAGCCTTCACTAAGCAAAATATACACGGTTCACACAGGAGGGTTATTATCCAAAGTTCCCCAGGTCCAACAATATTAGGTAAACTTCTAAACCGAACCTTAGAACCAAACAACGGTAAGTCAACCAGACTACCAGTAATGACTTGACACCTCAACTAACTCACCCTTTTCTATCTTAAATGTTATACTCACAACCAGTTGAACCATCAGGACGATGTTGCTTCAAGAGTCGTATCCTGGCAGGGTCGCCATTGTCAGTGGAACGCCTTCCAACTGAACAAAAGAAACTAATGGAAAAATAAATAAAGAAATGATTTAGGAAAAACAAGAAAAATGATTTGAGAATTTTACTTAAAATTTAAATATAATAAAAAAAAATTGGCCTTCAGTTCTTGTAGTTGGGTAGGAGTAGGTATGGCCCTGGATAGTTCCTCTGATGTTATTTATGTAGGTTATCCTGGGCAGATGGTAATCCGATGTTCTGGAATCTCCTACCACTTGGATGGAGCACAAGTAGAATAGGTAAGGGCCGGTAGTTGTAGAATAATGTTAATAAGTATTATTAACACACGTCTTGCCCCTTTATCTGGCGTCTATCCTGGAAGACCACGCCAGGAACAGAGCTGGTAAATAAGAAAATAAAACTGGTTACCCATAGTCATGATAATATAACATTTAAGAAAGAAAAGAATGATAAATGCCAAAATCATTACTGGTAACCAGCAAACACTAGAAAGAACAAACAGTAATACTCCTGGTAGATCACCCCTACCTGATTAGGAGAAGAGTGGAGCGAAGTGACTCTCCAAACTTCAATCCACACCAGGTAAGGTCAATATTACCAAGAGTAGAAACTTTAACAAATCGGACACCAGGAACTAGTTTTTGCCCCAGCCCGCCAGAGAGGGGGGGGTGTGTGCGCGCGCAACGTAACTCGCTAATGGTTCCTGGTTGCCCGAACAACCTTAACCCCACTTACACCTACTTTTCCCTCACAAATACTATACGAAAATACACCTCAAAGTCGGCGTTTTATTCCAAAAAAACGATCAGAGTTTTTTTTTTCTCATTACGCAATGTGTGCTGCAGGATTTTTTTTATGTGGTGCACACTGACCACACAGACCCATTCTCTCACATGTGGGCCTACCAGCTTTCTCCCACTTGATTTGAAGCCGCTAGAATTATTGAGTATATATACGTCAGAAACATTGGCTCGTAAGACGTATTTATACGTCGAAAACAGTCAAAGGGTTAATTTGAACATGATACAGTGAAGTACAAAAGAATACAGTTAAATGCAGCATGCCAAAGCCACTTGAATGCATAGCATTATGAGCAGGCTTAAAATTAACTTAAGATTAACTAAGCAATGAAGTATTCAGTGGTAAAACATTATTGTAAACAGATAACAAGCACAAATGAGTATTACAAAAACAGGTCGTATTGTTGCATGCATTGCTGTACAAACAGTATTTATTTATTTATTTATTTAATTTGAACATGATACAGAGAAGTACAAGGAATACAATTTTTAAAGTGCAGCATGCCAAAGCCCCTTGTATGCAGAGAATTATGGGCAGGCTTAAAATTAACTTAAGATTAACTAAGCAGTGATATATTCAGTGGTACAAAAATTATTGTAAAACAGATAACAATTTAGTAGAAATGAATATTACAAAGACAGGTCATATGGTCATTTACTGTGTTGCTGTGTAATCAGTAGAATGGAGTATTCTGTTAGGTAGTGAAGTTAAATAGTAACAAAGTTTGGTTGGATCACAGGTCGACATTTATGAAATACAGTAATGAGATACATATATGAGATACAATTTATGAGATACAATTGTTCAGTATTTGTTTAGTTGTGGGTGAGTAAGTGATTTTTGAGAAGAGACTTGAATTTATAAACAGACAGTGTTTCTTTTATATTCACAGGTAAATTAGAATTCCAGATTTTAGGGCCTTTTATGTGCATTGAGTTTTTGCATAGCGTGCGATGGACACGAGGAACATCAAAGAGTGATTTGTGCCTTGTGTTATGGTCATGTGTTCTGTTGAGGTTGGTAAGGAGATGTTTGAGGGGAGGGTTTATGTCAGAGTTAAGTGTTCTATGTATGTAGTAGGTGCAGTAATAAGTATGGATGTTTTGTATTGTGAGTAGGTTTAGAGTTTTGAATATTGGTGGAGTGTGCTGTCTGTAGTGGGAATTTGTTATCATTCTGACTGCAACCTTTTGTTGGGTGATTAGTAGTCTGAGATGGTTTATTGTTGTTGAGCCCCATGCACAAATTCCATAGGTGAGATAGGGGTAAATAAGTGAGTGATATATTGCCAGGAGGGCTGACTGTGGAACATAGTACTGTATCTTCGATAGTATGCCTATGGTCTTGGAATTTTTTTTGGAAATTTATTGTATATGTGTGTTTGATATTTGAGTCTATTATCAAGGTGGATTCCTAGGAATTTTCCCTCTGTGAGCTTTGTGATAGGTGATCCATTTATCATTATGTTAAGAGACACATCTGCAGCTCTGTTACTAAACTGAATGTAGTAGGTTTTGTCAATGTTTAGAGTAAGTTTGTTGGGCCTCATCCAAGTTGATATTTTCTGTAATTCGGTATTTACAGTATTGGCTAGCATGACTGGGCTCGGGTGAAAGTAGACGTATGTAGTGTCATCTGCAAATAGTGTGGGTTTGAGTAGTTGCGATGCATTTTGTAGGTCATTTATGTATATGAGAAAGAGAAGAGGGCCTAGGACACTTCCCTGTGGGACACCAACTGTAATTGGCTCTGTGGAAGAGTTTGCCCCATTTGTGTACACATATTGGCTTCTGTTGCTGAGGAATGACTTTAGGTAGTTGAGGGAGTGCCCTCTTATACCATAGAGCGACAATTTTATGTGAAGCAAGTCGTAGTCAACTGTATCGAAAGCTTTACGTAAGTCAATGAAGATCCCCAGTGGGACTTCTTTTTTCTCTGTTGCTTTATAAATATGTTCTAGCATGTGGATAATAGCATCATTAGTATTTTTATTAGGCCTGAACTCAAACTGACAGGGGTTGAGTATGTTGTGGGAGATGAGGTAGGAATAGATACGCTTATGGATTAATTTTTCAAAGATTTTAGAGAGAGGGTGTAAGTTGGATATTGGCCTATAGTTATTCAAGTGTGTGTGGTCTCCTCCTTTATGGATCGGGGTGACCCTTGCTATTTTGAGAACTGTAGGAAAGGTAGAGGATTCAATGGATATGTTAAAGAGTGTTGCAATGATTGGTGATAGCACCTATGACTCTTTTTTGTATATAATGAAAAGAAGTTGGATGTCCTGGCCCTAAGCGAAACAAAGCTGAAGGGGGTAGGGGAGTTTCGGTGGGGGGAAATAAATGGGATTAAATCTGGAGTAGCTGAGAGAGTTAGAGCAAAGGGAGGGGTAGCAGTAATGTTGAATGATCAGTTATGGAAGGAGAAAAGAGAATATGAATGTGTAAATTCAAGAATTATGTGGATTAAAGTAAAGGTTGGATGCGAGAACTGGGTCATAATAAGCGTGTATCACGTGGAGAAGAGAGGAATGCAGAGGAGAGAGAGAGATTTGGGAGATGTTAATGAATGTATAGGAGCCTTTGAACCAAGTGAGAGAGTAATTGGGGTAGGGATCTGAAGCTAAGTAGAGAAATTTTTAGAGAGGTGGGGTGGGTAAGTTTGGGGTGCCAGGTTAAATGATAATGGGACCCTTTGTTTGAACTTTGTATAGAAAGGGTTTATTTTATGGGTAATACATATTTTAAGAAAAGAGGATAAATAATATACAAGATATAGTAGGGCGAAATGACAGTAGTTTGTTGGATTATGTTTTGGGTAGATAAAAGACTTTGAGTAGACTTCAGAATGTACATGTTTATAGGGGGGCCACAGATATATCAGATCACTTTCTAGTAGCTACACTGAGAGTAAAAGGTAGAATGGGATACAAAGGGGAATAGAAGCATCAGGGAAGAAGAGGTGAAGGTTTATAAACTAAAAGAGGGGGCAGTTAGGGTAAGATATAACAGCTATTGGAGGATAGATGGGCTAATGAGAGCATAGGCAATGGGGGCGAAGAGGTATGGGTAAGGTTTAAAAATGTAGAGTTAGAAATGTTCAGCAAAGTTTGTGGTTACAGGAAAGTGGGTGCGGGAGGAAGAGGAGCGATTGGTGGAATGATGATGTGAAGAGAGTAGTAAGGGAGAAAAAGTTAGCATATGAGAAGTTTTTAAAAAAGTAGAAGTGATGCAAGGAGGGGAAAAGTATATTGGAGAAAAAGAGATAGGTTAAGAGAGTGGTGAAGCAATGTAAAAAGAGAGCAAATGAGAGAGTGGGTGACATGTTATCAACAAATTTTTTTGAAAATAAGAAAAATTTGGAGTGAGATAACAAGTTAAGAAAGCCTAGAGACCAAATGGATTTGTCAGTTAAAAATAGGAGAGAGAGTTATTAAATGGAGAGTTAGAGTATTGGGAAGATGGAGGGAATATTTTGAGGAATTGTTAAATGTTGATGAAGATAGGAAGCTGTGATTTCGTGTATAGGGCAAGGAGGAACAACATCTTGTAGGAGTGAGGAAGAGCCAGTTGTGAGTGGGGGAAGTTCGTGAGCAGTAGGTAAAATGAAAGGGTAAGGCAGCCGGGATTGATGGGAAAAGATAGAAATGTTAAAAGCCGGGGGGGATATAGTTTTGGAGTGGTTGGTGCAATTATTTAATAAAAGTAGGAAGAGGAAGGTACCTAGGGATTGGGAGAGAAACGTGCATAAATTCCCCTTTTTTATAAAGGCAAAGGGGATAAAAGAGAGTGCAAAAATTATAGGGGGATAAGTCTGTTGAGTATACCTGGCAAAGTGTATGGTAGAGTTATTATTGAAAGAATTAAGAGTAAAAATGGAGAATAGGATAGCAGATGAACAAGGAGGCTTTAGGAAAGGTAGGGGTGTTGGACCAGGGGTTTACAGTGAAACATATAAGTGAACAGTATTTAGATAAGGCTAAAGAGGGCTTTGTGGCATTTATGGATTTTGGGAAAAAGGGGTATGACAGGTGGGTAGGGGGGGAATGTGGCAGATGTTGCAGGTGATGGTGTAGAAGGTAGGTTACTGAAAGCAGTGAAGAGTTTTTATGAGGATATGAAACTAAAGTTAGAGTATGTAGGAAAGAGGGAAATTATTTCCCAGTAAAAATAGGCCCTTTGACAAGGATGTGTGATGTCACCGGGTTGTTTAATATATTATAGATGGGGTTGTAAGAGAAGTAAATACAGGGTCTTGGCAAAGGCATGGGTTAAAAGATAAAGAATCACACATAAAAAGGGAGTTGTCACAGTTGCTCTTTGCTGATGACACTGTGCTCTTGGGGGATTTTGAAGAGAAGTTGCAGACATTGGTGGGTGAATTTGGTAGGTGTGCAAAAGAAAAAATTGAAAGTGAATACAGGAAAGAGTAAGGTTATGAGGATAACAAAAATATTAGGTGATGAAAAATTGGATATCAAATTGGGGGAAGAGAGTATGGAGGAGGTGAATGTATTCAGATATTTTGGAGTGGACGTGTCAGCGGATGGGTCTATGAAAGATGAGTGAATCATAGAATTGATGAGGGGAAAAGGGTGAGTGGTGCACTTAGGAGTCTGTGGAGACAAAGAACTTTGTCCTTGGAGGCAAAGAGGGAATGTATGAGAGTATAGTTTTTACCAACGCTCTTATATGGGTGTGAAGCATGGGTGATGAATGTTGCAGCGAGGAGAAGACTGGAGGCAGTGGAGATGTCATGTCTGAGAGCAATGTGTGGTGTGAATATAATGCAGAGAATTCGTAGTTTGGAAGTTAGGAGGAGGTGCGGGATTACCAAAACTGTTTGCCAGAGGGCTGAGGAAGGGTTGTTGAGGTGGTTCGGACATGTGGAGAGAATGGAGCAAAACAGAATAACATCAAGAGTGTATCAGTCTGTAGTGGAAGGAAGGCGGGGTAGGGGTCGGCCTAGGAAAGGTTGGAGGGAGGGGTAAAGGAGGTTTTGTGTGCGAGGGGCTTGGACTTCCAGCAGGCATGCGTGAGCGTGTTTGATAGGAGTGAATGGAGACAAATGGTTTTTAATACTTGACGTGCTGTTGGAGTGTGAGCAAAGTAACATTTATGAAGGGGTTCAGGGAAACCGCAGGCCGGACTTGAGTCCTGGAGATGGGAAGTACAGTGCCTGCACTCTGAAGGAGGGGTGTTAATGTTGCAGTTTAAAAACTGTAGTGTAAAGCACCCTTCTGGCAAGACAGTGATGGAGTGAATGATGGTGAAAGTTTTTCTTTTTCGGGCCACCCTGGCTTGGTGGGAATTGGCCAGTGTGATAATAAAAAAAAAAAAAAATGGGTGGTAAGGTATTTAAATCTCCTGTCTTTTTTTGGTTTGTTGATAATAAGGGAGACTTCAGTTGGGTTAGCCGGAGCTAGGAACAGTGTGTTCGGGTAGTTGCCAGTGAGGTAGTCATTGGGTGGAGTATCTGAGCTTGGGATTTTATTGGCAAGGTTTTTTTCTATAGTGGAGAAGAAATCGTTGAGTCTGTTTGCTGTTTCAGTAGGTGGGAATTGGGGTTCATCTGGTTTTGTTAATTCAATTTCACTATTTCGTGTTATCTTTTTTGTTCCTAGTATTTCTGATAGGGTTTTCCAGGTCTTTTTTATGTCACCTCATAAGTTGGATAATCTGTTCTCATAATACAATTTTTTGCCCTTCTTATTAGGCTGGTTAGGATTGACGATAACGTTTTGTTTGGTCTCTGGTTATGTGGCCCATTCTGTACTTTTTTCGTATAGGTGCTTTGTATTTATGGATCTGAGGATACTGGGTGTTAGCCAAGGGCTGTTCAGTTCTTAAACTGTCATCTGTTTAGTTTTTTTTAGGGCAGTGCTTGTTATAGAGGTATTGGGTCTTTTTAGAAAATTATTAATACATTCGTCAATATCTGTATAGATTTTTAGCTCAGTGTGCCAGCCAATGTTTTTTTACTGCTGCTGTGAAGTTTATTGATACTGCCTCATTGTGAAGTCTGAAGGTGACTTTAGTAGTGTCTAGGGTAATTTGCCAAGGGTTTTTTGAGGAAGGTAGGGTAATGGTCTGTGGTATTATCTGTGATTATGCCTTATCTTAAGGGGGATATGGTGTTGGTCCAGATGTGGTCTAGTAAGGGAACACTAGTCTCTGTAACTCTTGTAGGTTTTGTTACTGTTGGTAGCAACATGCAGTTACTCATTGTGTTTGTGAATTCCCCGTAACGTGTGGGTCCTGGTCTTGTAGGAGATTTATAAATTTAAGTCACCTGAGATAGTAAGTGATCTTTGTTCATGCATGCATCAGTTATCATACTTCCTAGGTTTTCACTAAAATGGCTAAAGTTTGACTGTGGTACTCTGTAGATTTTATCACTGTGACAGGTTTTTTGAAGTATTTTGGATTTGAATTTTTGCTATTATATATTTTCCCCATGTTCATCCCTTATGCAAGTATTAGATACATTCTAGTTGGTCTGGCCTACAGTTGTGTATGGCTGTGCAACCAGGAATGGCATAGACATCTGTAGTATCAGGCTTTAGCCAGGTTTTGGTGAGTAATATGGACATACTGGCATACGGGGAAAATTTAGTAATGCTATGAGGTCATCGTAATGTTGCTTAAGGATCTGATATTGTAGTTAAAGAAGTTATGTTATTGTTGGCTCTGAAAGTGCCTTTGATTGTTCTGCTGTGTAGTAATTACAGTTACTGTTGATTCATTTAAGTCATTAGATAAAGGTTGGTATCGGGATCAATGCTTTTATCATAAGATTTATAGTGAATCAATAGTTAGAATTAAGTATAAAACAAAGTAAATATTCTAAAGCTATAAAATAGCACCTGAATTATTTTAAACAAATGTAAAAAAAAATGAGCTAAGTAGCTCTTTAAAGCTAAAATAAATGAGGCAATATAAAAGGGACTAAAATAATTTGTGGTGAACAAAAAAAGTGGTAATCAAATAAATGAATATAATGGCAAAATAATGAGCTTTTTACACTTTAGCACCTGAGAATAGCACCTTGATTATTTTAATAATTGTGAAAATATGAACTAAGTTGTTATATAAAGCTAAAATAAAAGAAAAAAATATAAGGGACTAAATTAAAACCCCTTTCAATGTCCGTCCCATAGATCTACGGGTTCACTTTGAGTGTCCAAACCGTAGATCTATGCCAAATTCTAGCGCCGTCAAATTTTAGCGCAAAAGCGCTCATAGGCCTACATGTGAGAGAACGGGTCTGCGTGGTGGGGTGTGCCATAAACAAAAAATCTAGGTCCCGCATAGCATTTGGGAAGCTGGGCCCGTTACCCCCGTTCACCATGCCCGCCAAGCAGCCTCACTCCACTAAAAATTGGGGGCTCCCCCACTTCCTATCTGATATTCTGACACTGATGGGAAATGGGAAAAGAAATGAATTCTTTGGCTTTGATCTTGTGACCGAAAGGAAAAGACCAGGAAAACAAAATGCAGAAAAACCCCGACGATCCTCAAACCCTTTTACCTCTGGGGTGGCACTCCCCATCACGGTCAGTTGTACCTCAAGCAAAGAAAACTATTTTTTTCGCTGGCCCAGGGCCTCTGACTTCATAATGAAGATGATATGACGTGGATTTTTGATTTTATTTCCTTTGGGCGGGCATTCGGTATGTGTGAGGAACATATTCACCAGTGAACTCGGGATGTATGCCGCCACATGCCTCGATAGTGTACCCACTGTGCCCCGGGGGCAAGTACATCCCGGGGTACATCCCGGGGCCCTACACCAGGTTAGATGTGATTGTGAGGAATGTGGCTACACTTGGGCATGGATAGACCACGGGATCAGCAATGGGGGTATGGGAGGGAGTGCACTCCCATGCATGACTCCCACCCGGGATGGGCCCCAGCTGCTGACCCCTCAGTTCAAGGACAAAGCGACTCAGCCACCACCCCCACAAAGACAACCACCCGCACAACCACCTAGATGTCCATATCCACCAGCAAACCGTAAGGGGTTTGGCAGCAAAATCCCAATTTTTTCCCCAACCCCCCACCACTTTGATGACCCCAAAAGGGAATTCTCCCTACTTGTCCCCTTAAAAACCACGCCAAATAACGGGAAATTTCTTTGAATTATTCTTTGACCAGCCATTGAGGAAATATTGTCGGGAAAGTACGAAAAGGGTATTTTGATACCCCATGGCAAATACATACCCCACATCAAGACTGCAACCGGGGAAAGAGACGACTTTTGCAAAAATGTATTTGCTTTTTGAAACAATAACTTATGCCTCAGTCAAAACATAAAAAAAAGCAACTGGTCCACAATGGGCTAATTTCAAACCCGGCCTTCAGGAAACATCCCAGGAACGGGTTTATCTTTGTTACTATTTGCACTCTCTGACAAAACCGGGCTTGCAAGAAGTGACAGGTTATACAAGATTAAAATTTTTTTTAAATCTCAAACAAAGTTCAGCAAATACTTTTACCATTCAAGAATCTTGTAATTGACAGCTTTGATTTTTTAAAAAGGTAGGCTGCCCATTCAAGCAGTATACCGACAAGAGGAAACCCTTTTTGGTATAAAACTTTTTGTACCTGTGACTGAAAAGGGTCGGTTTTTGGATATTGTTGATACAGGGGAAGTAAAACATTAAAAGATACCAAATGTTGAGAGTAAACACATTTGCAACACGGGTTTTTTATTGTGACTTTCGCCATCCAGTGGCTTTATAAATACAAATTCCAGCCCTAACTTGAAGACAGTAAACAGTACAAAAATGAGGTAAAAGCCCCCAAACCTAGATAGGTGCAACAGCACCTAGTTGGAGATTCAAACAAAGAAAAATCCGGGCGCTTATAAGAAACTCAGGTGAAGCAGACGGGGGCAAATTCACGGGGGGGGCGGGATTCCCCGTGGAAGTAGGCCCTTTCCCAAAGAAGGGGTTAGATATTATAGTTGCGTTTTTTAAAGGTTTGTACTTTCCTCGAATTAAGATTCCATGATTTGCAGTGTCTGACAATTGTAACAATGGTTATAATACCGACAAGTGAAGAAAACACAGTGCAACATCGGGGTATCTTTATTGTAACTTTCGCCATCCGGGGCTTTAACATACAAATTCCAGACAAACTTGAAACAGTAAACTATGTACAAAAAATAGGTAACACCCCTCAACCGGGATGGGTGCGAACAGCACCATAGTCGTGGAGATTCTGAAGCGAAAAAAAAATCCTGGCGCTTATAAGTAATCAGGGAAGCAACGAGGGCAAATTCCCTGGGGGGGGGTTTTCCCCATGGAAGTAAGCCCTTTTCCCAAAAAAGAGGGTTGTAGTAGTATATTTTGGGTTTTTGGGAAGGTTTTTACTGTCCTCAAATTAAGATTCCATGTTTTGCAGGTCGACAAGTTGTGCGAATGGTTAAAAACCGACAAGTGAAGTAAGACACATGTGAAACATCTGGTACTTTATTGTAACTTTTCGCCATCCAGGGGCTTTACAATAAAAATTTTCCAGGACAAAACTTGAAGACATAAACTATGTACAGAAGATAGGTAATCGTCCCCCCAAACCTAGGAGTAGGTGCAAACAGCACCATAGCCCCGGGGGAGATTTTTAGCAGAAGAAAAAACCCCGGGCGCTTATATAGAACGTCAGTGAAGCAGCAGGGAAATTCACTGGGGGGCGGGATTCCCCGGGGAATAGGTCCTCCCAAAAGAGGGTTATAGAGTAGTAGTTGTCTATTGTAAGGTTATGTAATGTCCTCAAATTTAAATTTCCATATTTTTGCAGTGTCGACAAGTTGGTAAGAATGGTATAAATACCGAAAAGATGAGATAAAACACAGTGCAACATCGGGGTATCTTATTGTAGACATTTCGCCACCCATTGCTTTTAAAAACAAATTCCAGGACATAATTTAAGACATAAACTAGTACAGAAAGAGTAATCAGTCCCTCAACCTAGGGGGTGCGAACAGCACCATACCCGTGGAGATTCTAAAGCAGAAAAAAGAACCGGCGCTTATATAGAAACGTCAGGTGAAGCAGACGGGGCAATCCGGGTGGGCGGGATTCCCAGGGGAAATTTGTCCTTTCCCCAAAAGAGGGGTTAGTATAATATATTGTCGTAGTTTGAATTATGTACAGGGCCCAGAATTAAGATTCCATAGTTCAGTGTCGACAAGTTGTGTACGAATGGTATTAATACCGAAAAATAGAGTAAACCCTTGCAACATCGGGGTATCTTTTTTGAACTTTCCCTTCCAGTGGCTTTTCAATACAAATTCCAGACAAACTTGAAGACGTAGAACATGTACAAAGATGAGGTAATCAGTCCCTAAACCCTGGGATGGGTGCGAACAGCACCATAGTCGTGGAATTCTGAAGCAGAAGAAAAAATCCTGGGCTTATATAGAACGAGGGAAGCAGACGAGGGCAAATTCACTGGTGGGGGGGGTTTTCCCACCTCCACCAGAACCCGTTTTTTCTCTTTGGGAAAGGGGCCCTTTCTTCCCTGGGGAACCCGCCCACCATGAATTTGCCCTCGCTTTTCACCGACGTTACAAAATTAACCCAGGATTCTTTCTTCTCTTCAGAACTCCACGACTATGGTCTGTTCCACCTACTCCTGGGTTGGGGGACTGATTACCTCATTTTTCTGTACATACACTGTCTTCAAGTAGCCTGGAATTTGTTTGAAAACCACGGGATGGCGAAACGTCTACAATAAAATACCCAGATGTTGCACATGTGTCTTACCTCATCTGGGGTTTTATAACCATTCTACACATACCAAGATGTTAGGGGTATCTCGGGACGTATGAGAAACATGATGGCACCTTATCTTGGTAAGGGGCTACATAACCGATAACCCCAAAAAAGCCTATACTCATTGATTTCTTGCGAGTAAACAAGACAGATGTGTTGGCACAGTGCGTTCTAATCGAAAACATATGCCCAGGCTCAACGCAGTGCTCGTGGTTTTGACGTCGGGGTTTTTACCCCAAAAGCACTGGCATTAGGTGGCTGACAAACGAATGTCACTTTTTTTACAACCTTTCCCCTTTAAATGAATAAGACATGGCAAAGTTGATCAGTGACTAATGAACATTTTCAAAAACCAGTGACTGATTGTTTTATACACAAAACAGCCTTGGTTGAAAAATTTGACATGCAATTGGTTTTGTTGATTTGTTTGTAAAATTTACAATGTACAGAAACTTTTTTTCCATCTCAGGATATTTCAATGCTAAATGCATATAATGTACCAAAAAAGACTGGAACCGACCACTGATGAAAAATTTTTTTTTGTCTTTGTCAACAACTCATAATGAAGTACCAGGGAACAACACCTGCTATCAACAAGGCCTCGAATTCCCAGGGAAAACCCAACTTTTAGGAGGGGAAAGGGGATCATTTCATAATATACTTCCTTCAAACCCGAAAAATTTCTCAAAGGATCATCGTCTTGCACAAACAAAAAGACGGCAACAAAGACGCAAAAACCTCGGTTTTTGTGAGGAAGAAGGTACCTCTGTGCAGGGGCCTTTTTTCAAGGAGTTTCCCAACTCCATTCATTTTTAAAACCAGTCCCAGTGATTGTAAATAGTAAAAATATGATAAACATTAGTATTATACAAGATTTGTCATGTTTTTTGTAATAAACAACATGGAAACAATAATATTTTAATAATTTATGCAGTTATTGTGTTCAATACTGAGTTTTTTATTATACATTTTCAGATTGGGCTCTCGGCCCCAAAGTTATAGGAAAAAAAAAAAAAAAAATTGCAAAAGAAAAGAAAAAACACAAAAAATGCTAAAAAAAAAGAATGCGCGTATGTGGAATCGTCGATGTTGCCACCACACATTTTTACCCAAAATCTCACACTGTATCTCGTAAATATGATCAGAAATTTTTTTTTTTTTTCTTATTACCTCACAAAAAATCTCTTTATTCTTTAAAAAAAATTTTTTTTTTTTTTTTTAAAAAATTTTTTGGGAAAAATGGAGCCCACTTTAGATTTTGGCCTTGGACCCTGAAGGGGTTAATAATGGTAAACAAAGTTAAAATACGATATCACTATGATATAATATTTATTTTTGGGAGTAAAATCTGATTTTTTATATTAATAATTTTAGCAATATATTGTACTAAAAAACTAAAAAAAAAAAAAAAGAGGGAGTTGAACTATTAGCAAAAGATAGTTAAAGGGGGTTTAACAATGATATAAATTTAAAATACACTAATTTCACACACAATATAGTCCTAAGATATAAAAATAATCTTAGAGAGCTTACAATATAAACTTATTTTATAAAAATACAAAAAAAAATGGACTTGCAATTGCACTAGGGGCTGAAATAGATTTTAACAAAGATCAAGAGTAAACTAATTAAAATTTACAAAATAAAAATTTACAATTAAAATACCAAAGAATAATAAGAAAAAAAAAACAATGGCAATGTCTTGGTTATAAATGATAGTAAAAAGAGACGGTACCGGTACACAAGTACACAGGGACACAGGTACACAGGGACAGGGGTATATAAAGGTTGGGGTTGAATAAACAAACTTTAAAAATTTTGGGAACAAAAAGTTATGAAAAATAAAAATAATGATTAAATTTCAAAAGTAAAACTGACGGCGTAAATATGGTTTTTTAAAAAAAAATTTTTTGTAAATAATAATGATTAAAAAAAAGTGAAAAAGTAATGTTTTTTTCATTCAGTATTGCACTGGGGAGTTATACAGAGGGTTTTTGCAGTAAAGGTAATTAACCCTTGACTGTTTCCCACTAAATATGTCTTTCAGCCAAGTTTCTGACGTATTTTTTCGCATAAATTCTAGCAGCTTCAAATCAAGCAGGAAAAGCTGGTAGGCCCACATGGGGGAAGAATGGGTCCCAGGTCATGTGCACCCTATAAAAAAAAATCGGGACCAGGGTGCTTTTGGAAGCCATTCAGTTTTCTTTTTTCAGCATGTCTAGCGGGAAAAAAAATGGGATTCCCCACAAATCTGGGGCTCTTCCTTCCCAAGTATCTCAACACAGATGGGAAATGTCGGGAAAATCAATTTCAGATTTGGGGTTTTGGACCAAAAGCAATGGAAGGGGGAGGGAGGAAAGGAGGAGGAGGAGGGTGGAGAAAGGGGGAGGAGGAGGAGGGGGAGAAAGGAGGGGGAGGAGGGAAAAAGAAGAAAAATGTAATAATATTGTTCCCTTTAAACAAGAAAAAAAAAAAATCCACCCCATGACAGTGACAAAATAAGGGGGGTAACACTAAGAGCTGACTTTTATGAGCGTAAACGAGGGAGAGCATAAGGGAAAAGTTTTGTGACCATCCCCTCCCTTTTTTTTTGCTTACACAAACATTTCTGTCTGTCTATTTTCTGTCTGTCAATCCCTTCGTCCATCTAGCTCTTTGTCTCAGAGAGAGCCACAAGAGGCTCATATTTACTCACATCTTCAAGCAAGTATGCACTTTTTGGATTTCTTGTTATCCTAGGGAATTTACACATGTTACTTTATTTATTGTACCTGTGAGACGAGATAGGAACAGATAGAAAGAGAGCAGATTTAAAGTTTTAAAAATAGGGGGAAAGAAATTAGTAGAAGGAGGAGGGGGGGCACACCGACCCCATTGTTTTTTACAGGCGGGGGGGGGGTGAGTGAGAGACAATATGCACTTTTACAGCGCCGACTTCTGACCAAAACAATTATAAGCCACACCTCGCACACAAACAAGGAGGAGGGAAGGGGAGGAGGGGAAAGGGGGGAGAAGGAGAAGGGGAAAGGAGGAGAAGGGGAGGGGGAGAAGGAGAAAGGAGGAGGAGGGGAAAAGAAGGAGGAGGAGGAGGGGGGAGGGGGAGAAGGGGGGGGAGGGGGGAGGAGGAGATGATTGTTTGTTTGTTTTTTTTAAACAATTTTGTAAACAATATTTTGATAATTAAATTTTTTGGGGCTTATGTTTGTATACAAAAAAGTGTATATATGTACATTTCACCTTTCTTTTTCTCACAGCCACAAGTTTTGTGAAAAAATAAAATATGAAAAAACAAAAAACCTCAAATACAAGTAAACTAAAAATTTACCGGTGAGCGGCGCGCCGCTGTTGCCATACGGGCCATTTTCGCAAACTTCACGGGCCATACTCGGGAATACTGATGGGAAAAATTTTTTTTGGACTAAAACCTCAAAAAATAATCAACATTTTCATAAAAAAAATAATTTTTTTTTTTAAAATTTGGGGGACAAGAATGACATTTTTAGAAGGGGCCTGAAACTCAAAGGTTAAAGTACCTAAATAGTAAATTGGATTAAAAACAGGTTTTGGTAATTAGACAAAATAAGGTAATTAAATGAGTCAAAAATTTAAAGTAAAATTGTACGATAGTAAAAATGGTAATTAATTATTTTAATTTTTTTTAATTTTCAATTAAAAGATTTAAAAAATATAGGGAGTAATATGGACAAAAAAGTATCAATTCACTAATATTTTAAACAAACATTTAAATAAGAAAAAACTAAGGGGGACTTTTGCTTTCTAGTAAAATCCAAATAGGTAGTTATTATTTAATTACTAAGAGATTGAAAAATGGCCCCCCTTTTCGATATTTTTTCACCCCAGAAGTATTTTCAGGGGCCAGTACGACCAATTGTTCCCATAAGAAATATTGGAAGTGATTATCCTTTAGAACCCCCCCAAAAATACACGCCAACCCCCTTACAAAAAAAACACTTACATAAATTTTTGGGCGCATTTGGAGGTAATTTGTTATGCGGGGGTCCACTGTACTAGAAATTTGAACAATAATGGAGCAAAACAAACACTACACTACTAGGCTTTTAGGTTGGACATTGTTTTATTATTCTCTGAAGATTGACCCCGGAAAATTTGTGGATGGGGGGGCCTGGATGGGGGGCCTGGCGGCTACCATACATACCACCTTCATTTCTACAATAAATACTACTTTTTCTCACCTTAATTAAGACTACAAATTTTTTAAGGGAAGTAATGATTGTACTATATGTTACGATTGACTTTTTTTTTTTTTTTTTAAAGCCAATTCTACTGCAAAACCAAGGAAAAAAATCAAAACTTCCCCGACTTTTTGTTTCCAGGGACTTTACACTACAGGGACCCCCGACTTACTAAATTTATTTCAGAAATCTGTTCAGGTGCCTTACTGAATGAAATTTTTTTCCATAAAGGGAAATTGTAAAATTTGATTAGCCCCTTTTGACCCCCAAAAAAAGTACAAAAGCACTTACAAAAATCCCTTACTAATTTTCGAGTTGGGAGCGACGAAGGCAGGGTCTATGTTGATAATCTATTAAAGCATTTGTGGTATCTGAAAAACACTTCTTACTAAATTTAAAAATTTATGTAAACTTTTTATCTATATTTGTAGCATTGTGAGTTTTTACATGGGGACCACTGAGAGGGGTTTCGTAGTTCACATGGTGACCACTGAGAGGGTTTTTCTGTATTTTTACATGGGGACCACTGAAAGTAGGGTTTGGGACTTAAATAAGAACTCAGTCCTTTAAATGGTAAAGATTCTGACGGTTACATTATAGTAATGCCTCATAAAGCTTCCACAGAAAAAGTGTTTAATTGTATTTTAGGCAGCAAAATATAAAAAACTAATTTGTTTTAAACTCTCTCTTTCCAGTGTTTATTTCTTTGAGGTTTTTAAACCCCCCATATGAGCACAGTCCCTGATGGAGTTCCTTGAATTTGTTCAAGGTAGGCTGTCCCTTCAAGCAGTATTTCCGAGCAAGAGGAAACGCTTGGTATAAAACTGTTTGTACTCTGTGACGTGACAGTGGTCTGGTGTTTTGGGTATTTTGTATACACGGGAAGTAAAACATTGAAAGATACCAAATGTTGAGAGTAAGACACATTGCAACACTGGGTATCTTTATTGTGACGTTTCGCCATCCAGTGGCTTTATCAATACAAATTCCAGGGCCTAACTTGAAGACAGTAGAACTATGTACAGAAGATGAGGTAATCAGTCCTCAACCTAGGAGTAGGTGCGAACAGCACCATAGTCGTGGAGATTCTGAAGCAGAAGAAAGAATCCTGGCGCTTATTTTAGTAACGTCAGGTGAAGCAGACGAGGGCAAATTCACTGGTGGGGGGGGGATTCCCCAGTGGAAATAGGTCCTTCCCAAAGAGATGGGTTAGTAGTAGTAGTAGTTGTCGTAGTTTTGAAGGTTATGTACATGTCCTCAGAATTAAGATTCCATGATGTTGCAGTGTCTGACAAGTTGTATACGAATGGTATATAATACCGACAAGATGAGAGTAAAGACACATGTGCAACATCTGGGTATCTTTATTGTAGACGTTTCGCCATCCAGTGGCTTTAAATACAAATTCCAGGGCATAACTTGAAGACAGTAAACTATGTACAGAAGATGAGGTAATCATCCCTCAACCTAGGAGTAGGTGCGAACAGCACCATAGTCCGTGGAGATTCTGAAGCAGAAGAAAGAATCCTGGCGCTTATATAGTAACGTCAGGTGAAGCAGACGAGGGCAAATTCCACTGGTGGGCGGGATTCCCCATGGAAGTAAGTCCTCCCAAAGAAAAGGTTGTAGTAGTAGTAGTTTTCGTAGTTGTGAAGGTTATGTACATGTCCTCAGAATTAAGATTCCATGATGTTGCAGTGTCTGACAAGTTGTGTTCGAATGGTACATAATACCGACAAGATGAGATTAAGACACATGTGCAACATCTGGGTATCTTTATTTTAGACGTTTCGCCATCCAGTGGCTTTATCAATACAAATTCTAGGACATAACTTGAAGACAGTAAACTAAAGTACAGAAGATGAGGTAATCAGTCCCTCAACCTAGGAGTAGGTGCGAACAGCACCATAGTCGGGGGAGATTCTGAAGCAGAAGAAAGAATCCTGGCGCTTAATATAGTAACGTCAGGTGAAGCAGACGAGGGGAAATTCACTGGTAGGAGGGATTCCCAGTGGAAGTAGGTCCTTCCCAAAGAGATGGGTTAGTAGTAGTAGTAGTTGTCGTAGTCGTGAAGGTTATGTACATGTCCTCAGAATTAAGATTCCATGATGTGCAGTGTCTGACAAGTTGTTTTACGAATGGTATAAATACCGAAAAGATGAGAGTAAAAACACATGTGCAACATCTGGGTATCTTATTGTAGACATTTCGCCATCCAGTGGCTTTATCAATAACAAATTCCAGGACATAAACTTGAAGACAGTAGAACTATGTACAGAAGATGAGGTAATCAGTCCCTCAACCTGGGAGTAGGTGCGAACAGCACCATAGTCGTGGAGATTCTGAAGCAGAAGAAAGAATCCTGGCGCTTATATAGTAACGTCAGGTGAAGCAGACGAGGGAAAATTCACTGGTGGGCGGGATTCCCAGTGGAAGTAGGTCCTTCCCCAAAAGGATGGGTTAGTAGTAATAGTAGTTGTCGTAGTTGTGAAGGTTATGTACATGTCCTCAAAAATTAAGATTCCATAAAGTTGCAGTGTCTGACAATTTTGTGTACGAATGGTATATAATACCGACAAGATGAGAGTAAGACACATGTGCAACATCGGGGTATCTTTTTTGTAGACGTTTCGCCATCCGTGGCTTTATCAATACAAATTCCAGGACATAACTTGAAGACAGTAGAACTATGAAACAGAAGATGAGGTAATCAGTCCCTCAACCTAGGATGGGTGCGAACAGCACCATAGTCGTGGAGATTCTGAAGCAGAAGAAAGAATCCTGGCGCTTATATAGAAACGCAGGTGAAGCAGACGAGGGCAAATTCACTGGTGGGCGGGATCCCACCTCCCACGCAGACCCGTTCTTCTCTTTGGGAAGGACCTACTTCCAACTGGGGAATCCCGCCCACCAGTGAATTTGCCCTCGTCTGCTTCACCTGACTTTTACTATATAAGCCCAGGATTCTTTCTTCTGCTTCAGAATCTCCACGACTATGGTGCTGTTCGCACCTACTCCTAGGTTGAGGGACTGATTACCTCATCTTCTGTACATATTCTACTGTCTTCAAGTTATGCCCTTTGGAATTTGTATTGATAAAGCCACGGGATGGCGAAACGTCTACAATAAAGATACCCAGATGTTGCACATGTGTCTTACCTCATCTTGTCGGTATTATATACCATTCTACACATACCAAGATGTTTTTGGTATCTCAGGACGTAGTGAGAAACATGATGGAAACCTTATCTTGGTAAGGGGCATACTTTATATACCGATAACTGGTACACAAGCCAAATTACTCAGTGATTTCTTGCGAGTGAACAAGACAGATGTGTGTGGCACAGTGCGTTCTAATCGTAAACATATGCCCAGGCTCAACGCAGTGCTCGTGGTGTTGACGTGCAGGTGTTTACTGCCAATGACATCATGGCATTATGGTGGCATGACAAACGAGATGTCACATTGTTGACAACCATTCACCTTAAAAAAATTTGCAAGACAGTGGCAAAGTTGATCGAGTGACTAATGAACATATTCAAAAACCAGTGACAGTGATTAAATTATACACAAAACATGCGCTTGGTTGAAAAAATTTGACATGCAGATTGGTTTTGTTGATTGTGTTTGTAAAAGTTACAAGTGGTACATGAAACTTTTCTTCCATCTCATGGATATTTCAATGCTCAATGCATATACAAATGTACCAATAAAGACTGGCAACCGACCACTGTAGGGTGAATTTTGTTGTCTGTTGTCAGACAACTCATAATGAAGTACCAGGTAACAACACCTGCTATACAACAAGGGTCCTCGAATTCCTCAGGATATACCCAAGCGTTTGAGGAGGGAAGGTGATCATTTCATAATATAGCTTCCTTCAACTCAGAAGAAATTTGCTCAGAAGAGATGCATCGTCTGTGCACAAACAAAACGACGGCAACAAAGACGCAAAGACCTCGGTTTATGTGTGAGGAATGTAAGGTACCTCTGTGCATGGTGCCTTGTTTCAAGGAGTTCCCACAAGCTCCATCAGTTCTAAAACCATGCCCCAGTGATTGTAAATATGTAAATATATGATAGAACATTAGTATTATACAAGATTTGTGCATGTTTATTGTAATAAACAACAGTGGTAAACAATAATATTATAAAAAACTTTAGTGCAGTTATTGGGGTTCAATACAGTGAGTTATATATATACATTTATACAGTATTGGTCTCTCAGGCCCCAAATGTTAGTAGGAAAAGAAAAAAATTGCAAAAGAAAAGAAAAAACTACAAAAACTGCTAAATAAAGTAATGCGCGTATGTGGAATTCGTCGATGTTGCCACCACATCATTTTGGACAAACTTCTCAGCACTGTATCTCGGTAAGTACTGATCAGAATTTTTTTTTTTGTCTTATTACCTTCACAAAAATATGCTCTTTAATTCTGTAAGAAAAAATTTTTTTTTTTTTTTTACAAAATTTCTTGGAAACTGGAGCACCACTTCAGATTTTGGCCTTGGACCCTGAAGGGGTTAAGTAATGGTAAACAAAGTTAAAATGACAGATAGTCACTATGATATAATATTGATTTGGGAGTAAGATCTGATTTGTTATATGTAATAAGTTGAGCAATATATTGTACTATAAAACGTAAAAAAAAAAATGAGGTAGTTGGAACTAGTTAGCAAAAGATAGTTAAGGGCCTTGAACAATGATATAATTGAAATATACACTAATTGCACACACAATATAGTCACTAAGATATGAAAATAATCTTAGAGTAGGACTTACAATATAAACTTATTATATAAAAATACAAATTAAAATGGTACTTGCAATTGCACTAGGGTCTGAAATAGATTGTTAACACGATCAAGAGTATAACTAGATTTAAATTGACAAAATAAAATTCACAAATTAAAGTACCAAAAGAATAATAAGTAAAAAATAACAATGGCAATGTCTTGGTTATAATATGATAGTAAGATGGTAGACAGGTACACAGGTACACAAGTACACAGGTACACAGGTACACAGGTACAAGGGATAATATAAAGGTTGGAGTTGAATATACAAACTTGAAAATTTGGCAACAAAATGTTATGAAAAGTATAAAATAATGATTAATGTACAAAAGTAAAACTGACTGGCAGTAAATATGGTGTTTAATAAAATTTTAGTAAGTAATAATGATTACAAAAAAAAGTGAAAAAGTAATGTTTATTTCATTCAGTATTGCACTGGTAGTTATACTAGAGGTTATTTGGCAGTACAAGGTAATTAACCCTTTGACTGTTTCCGACGTATAAATATGTCTTACGAGCCAATGTTTCTGACGTATTTATACGCATAAATTCTAGCAGCTTCAAATCAAGCAGGAGAAAGCTGGTAGGCCCACATGTGAGAGAATGGGTCTCCATGGTCAGTGTGCACCATATAAAAAAAATCGGGGAGCCAGTGGTGCATTGTGGGAATGCCATTTCAGTTGTCTTTTTTCAGCATGTCTAGCGGTAAAAAATATGTGATTCCCCAGCAAATCTGGGACTCTTCTCTTCCCAAGTGATGCTCTAACACAGATGGAAGTGTCAGTGAAGATCAATTTCATGATTTGGAGGAGTTTGAGACCAAAGCAATGGAGAGGAGGAGGGGAGGAAGAGGAGGAGGAGGAGGAGTGGAGGAAGAGGAGGAGGAGGAGGAGGAGGAGAAGAGGAGGAGGAGGAGGAAGAAGAAGAAGAAGAAAGTAATAATATTGTTCCCTTTTAAGCAAGAAAAAAAAAAAGTCCACCCCATGACAGTGACAAGATAAGGGGAGATAACATCTAAAAAGCTGACTTTGATGAGCGTAAACGAGGGAGAGCGATAAGGAAATGTTTTGATGACATCGCCCTCCCTTTGTTTTGCTGGTACACAAACATTTCTTCTGTCTATTTCTGTCTGTCAAAACTCCCTGTCGTCCATCTAGCTCTTTGTCTCAGAGAGAGCCAAAAAGAAGGCAAACATAAATTAAATCACATCTTCAAGCAAGTATAGCACTTTTTGATTTCTTGGTAAACCTAGTAATTTCACATTATATTTATTTATTGGTTTCTGTGAGACAGAGATAGGAAACAGATAGAAAGAGAGACAGATGAAAGATAAGAATAGGGAGAAAAAATAATAGATAGAAAGAGGAGGGAAGCAGCATCCGACCCATTGTTTTGAAGGCGGAGGGGAGTGAGTGAGAACAATATTCACTTTGACAGCTGCCGAAATTCTGAAAACAAAAACAAAATTATAAGCCACACACTCGCACACAAACAAGAGGAGGGATAGGAGGAGGAGGAGAAAAAAGAGAAGGAGAAGAAAGGAGGAGAAAGAGGAGAGGAGAAAGGAGGAGGAAAGGGGAAGAAGAAGGAAAGGGGGAAAGGGGAAAAAAGGAGAGGAGAAGGAGGAGGAGAGGAAGAAGGAGAGAGATGAATTGTTTGTTTGTTTTGTAAACAAGTTTTGTAAACAAATATTAAAAAAAAATTTTGTGTGCTTAATGTTTGTATACAACAAAAAAAATGTATATATGTACCCTTGCACCTTACTTTGTCTACACAGCCACATCAGGGTTTTGTGAAAAAATAAAATAGTGAAAAAACAAAAAACCTTCAAATCAAGTAAACTAAAGTTTAACCGGGTGAGGGCAGTCGCCGCTGTTGCCATACGTGGCTCATTTCTGCAAACTTCACGCACTATATCTCGGTAAGTACTGATGGCAAAAATTTTTTTTGGGACTAAAACACCAAAAAATAAAACAACATTTCATAAAAAAAATAATTTTTTTTTTTTAATATTTGGGCGACATAGAAAGACATTTTCAGAAGAAGGGCCTGAAACAGTCAAAGGTTAAGAGTACCTCTAAATAGTAAATGTGGTATTAAAAACAGGTTTATGGTTATTAGACAAGTAAATGGTAATTAAATGATGTCCCAAAAATTTTAAGAGTAAATTGTACTGATAGTAAAAATGGTAATTAATTATTAATTTTATTAATATCAATTAAAAGTATTTAAAAAATATGAGGTAGTAATATGGACAGAGAAAGTATCAATTCAGCTAATATTTAAGCAAACATTAGTAAATAAGAAAATTACATAAGGTGACTTATGCTTACTAGTAAAATCACATAATGAGGTAGTTGATTATTTAATTACTAAGAGATTGTACAGTGGACCCCCAGTTAACGATATTTTTTCACTCCAGAAGTATGTTCAGGTGCCAGTACTGACCGAATTTGTTCCCATAAGAAATATTGTGAAGTAGATTAGTCCATTTCAGACCCCCAAACATACACATGCAAACGCACTTACATAAATACACTTACATAATTGGTCGCATTCGGAGGTAATCGTTATGCGGGGGTCCACTGTACTATGAAATTTGAACAATAATGGAGCAAAACATACACTACACTACATAGGCTTTTAGGTTGGACATTGTTTAGTTATTCTCTGTAAGATTAGTATCCCTGAGAATATTATGTGTGGATGGGGTGGCCTGGTATGGTAGCCTGGCTGGCTACCATACATACCACACTTCATTTCTTACAATAAATACTACTTGTCTCACCTTAGATTAAGACTACAAATATTTTAAGGTAAGTAATGATTGTACTATATGTGTACGTATTGTACTTTTTTATTGTTTTTTAATGCCAAGTTCTACTGCTAATGCCAATGGAAATAAATCACACTGTCTGACTTTTTTGGGTTATCCTAGGTACTTTACACATACAGTGGACCCCCGACTTACGATATTAATTCATTTCAGAAGTCTGTTCAGGTGCCGTTACTGAATGAATTTCTTTCCATAAGGAATATTGTAAATTAGATTAGTCCGTTTCAGACCCCCAAAAATACACGTACAAAAGCACTTACAAAAATACACTTACATAATTGTTCGAGTTGGGAGCTGATCGTAAGGCGAGGGTCTATGTATGATAATCTATGTAATTGCATTTGTGTGTATCTGAATAAACGTACTTACTTACTAACTTAATATATGTTAGTGTAAACTTGTTATCTAGTATTTGTATGCATTTAGTGTAGTTCTACATGGTGACCACTGAGAGGGTTACTGTAGTTCTACATGGTGACCACTGAGAGGGTTACTGTAGTTCTACATGGTGACCACTGAGAGAGTTAGGTTAGGTACATTAAATAAGTAACTTCAGTCCTTTACTGGTGTGAAGAGATGTGCTGACAGGTTACTATTATAGTAATGCCTCATAAAGCTTTCCACAGAAAGTAGTGTTTAATTGTATTTTAGGCAGCAAGATAGTAAAAATCTAATTTGTTTATAAATCTCTCTCTCTTTCCAGTGTTTATTTCTTCGAGGTTTAAACCCAACCAATATGAGCACAGTAGCCATGATGGAGTTCCTTGAGAGTTGGCTTCAAGTGTCACAGGTTGTTGATGCTTCATCTTATTCTCTGCTTCTTCACTTACCCATTTTACTGACTTACAACCAACCTTCTAATATTGTTTTGATATACTAATGATATGCACACCAGAATTTATATATATATATATATATATATATATATATATATATATATATATATATATATATATATATATATATATTATAATATATATCTATATATATATATATATATATATATATATATATATATATATATATTATATATATATATATATAATATATATATATATATATATATATATATATTTTTTTTTTTTTTTTTTTCAACAAACCGGCCGTATCCCACCAAGGCAGGGTGGCCCAAAAAGAAAAACGAAAGTTTTCTCTTTTTAAATTAGTAATTTATACGGGAGAAGGGGTTACTAGCCCCTTGCTCTGGCATTTTAGTCGCCTCTTACAACACGCATGGCTTACGGAGGAAGAATTCTGTTCCACTTCCCCATGGAGATAAGAGGAAATAAACAACAACAAGAACTAGAAAGAAAATAGAAGAAAACCCAGAGGGATGTGTATATATACATATATATGCTTGTACATGCATGTGTAGTGTGACCTAAGTGTAAGTAGAAGTAGCAAGACGTACCTGAAATCTTGCATGTTTATGAGACAGAAAAAAAGGACACCAGCAATCCTACCATCATGTAAAACAATTACAGGCTTTCGTTTTACACTCACTTGCAGGACGGTAGTACCTCCCTGGGCGGTTGCTGTCTACCAACCTACTACCTAGAATATATATATTATTATATAAATATATATATATATATATATATATATATATATATATATATATATATATATATATATATATATATATATATATATATTATATATATATATATGCAATAAGATCACAGTAAACAGGTGATTTCAAAATATGCAAAACAACCACTCTGAAAGAATAGAGAAATTCCAAGCGCTTTCGTGGCTACTCACATTATCAAGGAACTATGAAAGTGAAGCATCCAAGGAAGCTATATAAGGGGTCGCCAGCACCTCACTATCAGATCCCACAACGGTTAAACACGTGACGCGCGGCGAGCCAACTTGGATAGGTCCTTTGCAAAACTCACCCCCAAGCTATTTATTTGTCCAGTGTATTATTAAATTCTTCCCAAATTCTATTAATTATAAATGGATCTAATTTATATAAACCAAAGGAAATATTCATATTATTGTCAAAACTGCTTTTTATGAAACAAGATTCAATTATATTCCTGTCGACCATGGACTTGCTTGATACTACTTTCTGAACTTTTTGAAAATCAATTGGATGGTTAAAATCTCTTACATGAATAAATAGAGCATTGGAATCTTATCCAGTTCTAATGCTATATTTATGTTGTTTTAATCTTAGTTCGAGATTTTTACCAGTTTGACCGTAATAAACTTTATCGCAAATTTTACAAGGAATCTTATAGACACATCCATCAGAATTTTGGGGGAAATTCTTAATCAAAAGTTTTTTTACTGTATCAAGATTTTTGAATACAACTTTTAATATTAAAGTTGTATTCAAAAATCTTGATACAGTAAAAAAAACTTTTGATTAAGAATTCCCCCCAAAATGCTGATGGATGTGTCTATAAGATTCCTTGTAAAATTTGCGATAAAGTTTATTACGGTCAAACTGGTAAAAATCTCGAACTAAGATTAAAACAACATAAATATAGCATTAGAACTGGACAAGATTCCAATGCTCTATTTATTCATGTAAGAGATTTTAACCATCCAATTGATTTTCAAAAAGTTGAGAAAGTAGTATCAAGCAAGTCCATGGTCGACAGGAATATAATTGAATCTTGTTTCATAAAAAGCAGTTTTGACAATAATATGAATATTTTCTTTGGTTTATATAAATTAGATCCATTTATAATTAATAGAATTTGGGAAGAATTTAATAATACACGGGAAACAAATAAATAGCTTGGGGGTGAGTTTTGCAAAGGACCTATCCAAGTTGGCTCGCTGCGCGTCACGTGTTTAACCGTTGTGGGATCTGATAGTAAGGTGCTGGCCGACCCCTTATATAGCTTCCTTGGATTCTTCACTTTCATAGTTCCTTGATAATGTGAGTAGTCACGAAAGCGCTTGGAATTTCTCTATTCTTTCAGAGTGGTTGTTTTGCATATTTTGAAATCACCTGTTTACTGTGATCTTATTGCATATATATATATATATATATATATATATATATATAATATATATATATATTATATATATATATATAATATATATATATATATATATATATATATATAAAATTTGTACCGGGTAATATTAGCTGAAATTTTATTAAAAGAAAGGTTTGTTTACTGGCTATTGTTGTAGTTGAAATGGAGACTTACTTTTTAATCACACTTAAATTTACTGTCCTAAGTGTTGTCACTTATATTTCAGCTTATTTCTAAGCTCAGCCTTATTAATAATATACTATTGTAAATCATAGATTATTTGGCAATCAGTTCTTTAGCATTCAACATTATCTGGTGATTTTGTTCAATCTTGCAAAAACAGTGAATAATCTAGTAATTACTAGAAAAACTACTACTACAATCTGGTGGTTGGATACCACATGGCTGGATGTGATTGAACAAAGAATCCAGTGTTCAAATGCTTTGATGAATATTGTTGAACATTGGAAATAAAAAGAAAAAGTATAATTTTTCAGTAGAGTTCTATGTCAGAAATATGGTAATAAAAATAATAAATTACATTTTTCAACAATTGTCACTTTATTTTTGAGTGTATGAAAAACTATACCTTAAGGATGTCAAGGTCTGAAGTGTGTTTGTTCTTCCTAACATAACTACTGTTAGGTGGACCAGGGCATCTTTGAGTCTATAATGAAGTGCAATAAAAATATACAGATAGCCTATACAGTGGAACCTCTACTTATGAGTGCATCCACGTGCAGGTTTTTTCCAGATATGAGCAGCTGCTCGGTCAATTTTTTGCTTCCAGACGTGATCAAAATTTCCAGATGCGAGCAGGCCTCAAGGGAGGTTAATTGACACTGGTGAGGGGCTCTTGCTCTTGATCGGAATTGGATCTCAGTTGTTTGTTGGACTATCTTATTGAAACTTGGGCAATGTATGATGAAAAGATGCTCCTTAACGTACACCAAAAATGAAAGAAATCGGACCATAAATAACGAAGTTCACTTCTCAGCCATTAGCCTCCCCTTAGCGGTATATTTTTGTATGGTTTTTATGGTTGTATTCTTGTTTTATTTGGTCTTGTGTGATAGAATGGAAGATATATTACAAAAATAAATATGATTTTTAATTGGTTTCACGATGAAAAGTACAGTACCTTGAAATTGAGCTCAAAATAGCAGAAATGTTTGATTCTTTGGCGACATCAGTGGTAGACATCATGAGGTAGCAGTGGCAGACAACATGAAGCAGCAGTGACAGACAATGTGAAGCAGCAGTGGCAGACAACATGAAGCAGCATTGACAGACAACATGAAGCAGCAGTGACAGACAACATGAAGCAGCAGTTGCAAAGGTGTAGCATTAAAAGTGTAGCACTTGTAAGTCACTCTGTCTGACTTTTTTGGGTTATCCTAGGTTCTCTACACATGTAGTCAGGAGCAGGAATGGCCGCTGTGGTGGCCCTATAACAATGGCTGCTGTCACCACCACTAGCCACATACCTAATGACATGTATTTTATTCATTCTTGTGTATATATCATGTTTCTATGTTATTAATATTGTTTATTATGTCATATTACATAACTTGTGATAGATAAATAAGCTGTAGAGATTATATTAGGGAAATTATGAAAGTGTTTTCTCATGCCTGGAATTCCAATGGAACGATTTGATTTAATTTAATTTCAGTTAATTTAAATGAGGAAAATTGACTCTGCAAATCCAGTTGCGAGCAAGGTCATGGAACGGATTAAACTCGTAAGTAGAGGTTCCACTGTACTTAGGAGAGGGGAAATTTATGATGATGATTCAGTCTGACCCGAACCATTGACATGTTGAGTGACCGAAATATCATCATAAGTTTCCTTCCATAAGTGCAGGTTATCTGTGTATTGTTCAAGATGCAGTATTGTGACATTTTATTCTTTGTATGATAAGTTTATGAAAAAACATCATTACTGGGAGACATTGGTGTGTCCATGGAGTGAATCAAGTGTCACTACACAATGGCTAGTGCAAGATCTTGGTGTGGGAGAACTCTGAACATGACTAAGAGAACTAGAGTATTATCTGATGATAAAACTGACAGATGATATTGATGTGACTGATGGTGAATTTGAAAATTGGCTACAGGAGAATGATGGAGATCTAGAGATTGATATATTGAGTAAAAAAAATAATGAAACTGTTAAATGTGTGCATAAGGGGGATAACAATGAAGCACTTGAAAAAAAATGTGAACTTATAAATGTTCAAGAGAGTTTGGACTTTGTGTTAAGATATATTAATTTGAGCAGTGAAACTATTTTGAAGTGTACTAGTACACCTTAGAATATTTAACCCTTAACCCGTAAACTGCCCAAACATAGATCTACATTTTTTTCAGCATTTGAAAGTATGTAAAAAAATGTAGATCTTCTTTTTTTTTTTTTTTTTACATTTGAAAACGTGTAAAAAAACTTTGATCTGCGTTTTTTTTTTTTTTGTTATATTTGAAAATATGTAAAAAAAACGTAGATCTACTTTTGGAGCACTACACATGTGAATATAGATCTGTTTGGACAGTTTAAGGGTTAACTCTTTCAGGGTCCCCAGGCCCTCTCCGAGACTTGTTCTCGGGGTCCCCAAATTTTAAAAAAAAAAAAATTATTTTTTCTTATGAAAAGATAGAGAATCTTTTCCCGATCATAATGACACCAAAAGTATGAAATTTGATGGAAAACTTATGGAATTATGCTCTCGCAAAGTTAGCGGTCTCGACAATGTTTACACATCGGCGATTTTGCCCACTTTGAGCCCAATTTTCGGCCAATTCTAGTGTACTAGTCAACAAAAATCATAACTATTTTGCTAGAACTCCATTTTTTTCCATCGAATGAGTACAAGAAACCACCCATTTACCAATTTCAACTATCCAATAAAGTGGTCAGAATTTAGCAATTTTGCCAATTTCACACAAATTTCAAAAGATGCCAATTTCTGAATAGGGTCCAAAATAAACAAGAAAGACATTTCTGGCACTAAAATAACAAGTTCTTTGTTCGTTAGTCACATCCCCAGGCCCCTCTTTTATTTCTTTGGCTTTCCACTTTGAATTTTTATTCTTACAAAAAATAGAAGATTTACTGTTATGCAGACTACTGCATTAGTGTAGAAATGGTATAAATAATATCAGCGCACTTGTGAAAGAATATTAGACTCACCAGTTGACGTGTATTGGACGCTTGGCATGATTTGTTTACTTTTGAACTTTGGTAAAAATCGAACATTTCTGCTACTTTGAGCTCAATTTCAAGGTACTTTTCATTGTAAAACCAGTCAAAATCATCTCAATTTCTGTAATATGTCTTCCATTCTATAAAATGAGACCAGGAAAACTACAATACAACAATAAATACCATACGAAAATACAGTGCAAAGTCGCTGTTTAGTCCAAAAACACGGTCAAAGTTTTTTTTTTCTCATTATGCACTGTGTGCTGCAGATTTTTTTTATACTGTGCACACTGACCACATAGACCCATTCTTTCATATGTAGGCCTACCAGCTTTCTCTCACTAGATCTGAAGGCGCTAGAATTTAGGCATACTAGTACGTCAAAAACCCTGGGGTGTAAGCCGTACTTGTACGGCCGAAACCCTGAGAGGGTTAAACTGTCCAAACGTTGATCTACGTTTGCACGCGTAGTGCTCCGACCATGATTTTCTCCATAAATAAGCATATAAAAAAAACATACATCACGTTCGGAGCACTACGGGAGTGAATGTAGATCTACGTTTGGACAGTTTAACCCTTTGACTGTTTCCGACGTATAAATACGTCTTACGAGCCAATGTTTCTGACGTATTTATACGCATGAATTCTAGCAGCTTCAAATCAAGCAGGAGAAAGCTGGTAGGCCCACATGTGAGAGAATGGGTCTCCATGGTCAGTGTGCACCATATAAAAAAAATCGGGGAGCCAGTGGTGCATTGTGGGAATGCCATTTCAGTTGTCATTTTTCAGCATGTCTAGCGGTAAGAAATATGTGATTCCCCAGCAAATCTGGGACTCTTCTCTTCCCAAGTGATGCTCTAACACAGATGGAAGTGTCAGTGAAGATCAATTTCATGATTTGGAGGAGTTTGAGACCAAAAGCAATGGAAGAGAGGAGGGGGAGGAGGGGAGGAAGAGGAGGAGGAGAGAGGAGGAGGAGGAGGGAAGGAAGAGGAGGAGGAGGAGGAGGAGGAGGAGGAGAAGAGGAGGAGGAGGAGGAGGAAGAAGAAGATGTAATAATATTGTTCCCTTGAAGCAAGAAAAAAAAAAGTCCCCCCCATGACAGTGACAAGATAAGGGGAGATAACATCTGATAAGAGCTGACTTTGATGAGCGTAAAGGAGGGTAATATTACATGACCATCGCCCTCCCTTTGTTTTTTGCTGGTACACAAACATTTCTGTCTGTCTATTTGTCTGTCTGTCAAGCTCCCTGTCTGTCCATCTAGCTCTCTGTCTCAGAGAGAGCCACAAGACTGTGTCATCACGTTTACTCACATCTCAAGCAGAGTATAGCACTTTGTCTGGATTTCTTGGGTTATCCTAGGTAATTTACACTATGTATACTTGTATTTATGTGTACCTGTGAGACAGAGATAGGCAGACAGATAGAAAGAGAGACAGATTGAAAGATATAGAATGAGGGAGAAAGATAATTAGATAGAATGGAGGAGGGGAAGCAGCATCCGACCCCATTGTTTTGACAGGCGGTAGGGGTAGTGACTAATGAGACAATATGTCACTTTGACAGCTGCCGACTTCTGACTCAAAACAATTATAAGCCACCACACTCCCACACAAGACAAGGAGGAGGAGAAGGAGGAGGAGGAGGAGGAGGAGGAGGAGAAGAAGGAGAAGGAGAAGGAGAAGGAGAAGGAGGAGGAGGAGGAGGAGGAGGAGGAGGAGGAGGAGAAGGAGAAGGAGGAGGAGAAGAAGGAAGGAAGGAGGAGGAGGAGGAGGAGGAGGAGGAGAAGGAGAAGGAGGAGGAGAAGAAGGAGAAGAGGAGGAGAAGAAGGAGGAGGAGGAGGAGAAGGAGAAGGAGGAGAGGAGAAGGAGGAGGAGAAGGAGGAGGAGGAGAAGGAGAAGGAGGAGGAGGAGGAGGAGAAGGAGAAGGAGGAGGAGGAGAAGGAGGATGAGAAGGAGGAGGAGGAGGAGGAGGATGATTGTTTGTTTGTTTTTGTAAACAAGTTTTGTAAACAATATACAGTGGACCCCCGCATAACGGACGCCTTGCATAACGGACAATCCGCATAGCGGACGCTTTGATCGCTAAAATTTTGCCCCGCATAGCACCCAAAAACCCGCTCAGCGGCCTTTGTCCGAGACGCGTCCAATGTGCGGCCTGAGCCAGCCTCATATGTTCCGCCGGTGGCATTGTTTACCAGCCAGCCTCCGCGGTAACATTCAAGCATACAATCGGAATATTTCGTATTATTACAGTGTTTTCGGTGCTGTTTCTGGAAAATAAGTGACCATGGGCCCCAAGAAAGCTTCTAGTTCCAACCCTACAGCAATAAGGGTTAGAATTCCTATAGAAATGAAGAAAGAGATCATTGATAAGTATGAAAGTGGAGTGCGTATCACCGACCTGGTCAGGTTGTACAAGAAACCCAAATCAACCATCTCTTCTATTGTGGCCAAGAAAACGGCAATCAAGGAAGCTGTTCTTGCCAAAGGTTTAACTGTGTTTTCGAAACAAAGATCGCAAGTGATGGAAGATGTTGAGAGACTCTTATTGGTGTGGATAAATGAAAAACAGCTAGCAGGAGATAGCGTCTCTCAAGCGATCATATGTGAAAAGGCTAGGAAGTTGCATGAGGATTTAATTAAAAAAATGCCTGCAACTAGTGATGATGTGAGTGAATTTAAGGCCAGCAAAGGTTGGTTTGAGAGATTTAAGAAGCGTAGTGGCATCCATAGTGTGATAAGGCATGGTGAGGCTGCCAGTTCGGACCACAAAGCGGCTGAAAAATATGTGCAGGAATTCAAGGAGTACATAGAAACTGAAGGACTGAAACCTGAACAAGTGTTTAATTGTGATGAAACAGGCCTGTTCTGGAAGAAAATGCCAAGCAGGACCTACATTACTCAGGAGGAAAAGGCACTCCCAGGACATAAGCCTATGAAAGACAGGCTTACTTTGTTGATGTGTGCCAATGCTAGTGGTGATTGCAAAGTTAAGCCTTTATTAGTGTATCACTCTGAAACTCCCAGAGCGTTCAGGCAAAAGAATGTCCTCAAGGATAATTTGTGTGTGCTGTGGAGATCAAACAGTAGGCATGGGTCACTAGGGACTTTTTCTATAACTGGTTACACCATGCATTTGCCCCCAATGTCAAAGATTACCTAACTGAAAAGAAATTAGAACTTAAGTGCCTCCTGGTGTTAGACAATGCCCCTGGTCATCCTACAGACGTGGCAGAGCGACTTTATGGGGACATGAGCTTAATTAAGGTGAAGTTTTTGCCTCCTAATACCACTCCTCTCCTGCAGCCCATGGACCAGCAGGTCATTTCCAACTTCAAGAAACTGTACATAAAAGCTCTGTTTCAAAAGTGCTTTGAAGTGACCACAGACACTCGATTGACTCTAAAAGAGTTTTGGAAGGATCACTTTAATATCCTCAATTGTGTAAACCTTATAGGTAAGGCTTGGGAGGGAGTGACTAAGAGAACCTTGAACTCTGCTTGGAAGAAACTGTGGCCAGAATGTGTAGACAAAAGGGATTTTGAAGGTTTGAGGCTAACCCTGAGAGGAGTATACCAGTTGAGGAATCAATTGTGGCATTGGGGAAGTCCTTGGGGTTGGAGGTTAGTGGGGATGATGTGGAAGAGTTGGTGGAGGAGGACAATGAAGAACTAACCACTGATGAGCTGATAGATCAACTTCAAGAGCAAGAGGCCAGACCTGCGGAAACTGGTTCAAAGGAGGGAGAGAGAAATTGAAGGAATTGCCTACTTCAAAGATTAAGGAAATGTGTGCAAAATGGCTTGAAGTGCAAACCTTTTTTGATGAAAATCACCCTCACACAGCTATTGCAAGCCGTGCTGGTGACTGTTACAATGACAATGTTGTGAACCACTTTAGACAAATCATAAAGGAACGAGAGGTACAGGCCACTATGGACAGATATGTTGTGCGAAAGAAGTCCAGTGACTCTGAAGCTGGTCCTAGTGACATTAAAAGAAGAAGGGAAGTAACCCCAGAAAAGGACTTGCCTCCTCAAGTCTTAATGGAAGGGGATTCCCCTTCTAAACACTAACACTCTCTCTCCCCTCCTCCCATCCCATCAATCATCACCAGATCTTCAATAAAAGTAAGTGTCATGTAATTGTGCATGCCTTTTTCAGTTTGTGTGTACTAAAATTAACATTTTTTTGTGGTAAAAAAAATTTTTTTTCATACTTTTGGGTGTCTTGCACGGATTAATTTTATTTCCATTATTTCTTATGGGGAAAATTCATTCACATAGCGAACATTTCGCATAACAGCCAGCCCTCTTGCACGGATTAAGGTCGCTATGCGGGGGTCCACTGTATTGATAATTATGTTTGTGTGCTTATTGTGTTGTATACAACGAGTGTATATATATACATTGCACCTTACTTTGGTCTCATAGGCCACATAAGTTATGTGAAAAAATAAAATAGTGAAAAAAACAAAAAACCTTCAATTACAAGTAAACTAAAGTTTACCGGGTGAGCGGCAGTCGCCGCTGTTGCCATACGCGGCTCATTTTCTGCAAACTTCACGGCTCTATATCTCGGTAAGTACCGATGGCAAAAATTTTTTTTTGGGACTAAAACACTCAGAAAAATAATCTTAACATTTTCATAAGAAAAAATAATTTTTTTTTTTTTTGAATATTTGGCGACATAGAATGACAGTTTCAGAGAGGGGCCTGAAACAGTCAAAGGGTTAAGGGTTAAAGAAGTAAAGAACACATTTGTAGGCATTATCAGAATGGAGAGCAGCTAAAAATTTAATCCTCTTGTGAGCCTCTGCCACAGTCTAGGAAAGTGTCCTGTGAACCCTGGCCCTCTGCTTATCAGCAATGCATCCTCCACTTTCTTCTCATTCAAGTGCCTCGCCCTCCAGCTGAATTATGACCCCTGAAAAATCATCACAGATAATGGATTTGGGCTAAGAAGATTAACAGGTTAGATCTAGATGTACAAATCATCCCATAATCACCCCAAGCAGAGTCTGTGAAACTTGAATGGTGAGTATAGTGACCCCTTTAGTACAACATTTATTTTTGTTTATTTATAAAATAAATATATTTACAGCATATATGGAGCACCTAAACAAAGTTTAAAAAGAATTCACAAAAAAAGATCCATGGTGTGATTAATGTGTGTTTTTGAAAGTGTGATGAACTCTCACTTCAAAGGTGCCAAGTAAATGATAATCTGCCATCCCCAGAATGCAGCCCACAATGCTCTGCTACCTAGTTACAGTACTATACTGTCTAGCGCTAGGTGAACATGGGCAACAGGTTTAAGAAGACTTGCCTAGCTTGGGAATTGATAATGGATCCTTTTGGTTGTGGGCTGAGCACAGCAGAGCCACCTACTTATGAAGTTAATGCTTCAGGGTCACCTACTTATGAAGTTAATGCTTCCTGAATATTCATCATAAGTTGATTGTTTGGATCTTGGAATTTATTTTCCCAATAAAAACAAAGTTATAATTGGAGACGCATTACTAAGCCATAATATTCCATATTGAATTTCATTAAATTTTTTTACTAAAAATATTTATCTATTATATTACATTCAATACTGTTCCTTCTCACTGTAATATTGTGTATGATATAACATGGGGAATGATCAAGAAAAAATTGAACAGGAAAATTACATCACACTTCATATATACATGTACATGTATATATTTTCTTGTGACTTGTCTCGAGGAATTGAAAACCTCAAGGGAATTTATTCAGAATATGCCAGTTGAATTTTCCACTCCCAAATCTTTCTGCTCATTCTTTTTCATGAAAGTTAATAAAACTAGTTTAGAGTGATAGTTAAAGAGATATTGTTAAAAATCAATTGAATCTATGAATATATATCTCCCTGCTACTATTTCCTCTCTCCATCCATAATCCTTGATTATTATATGTTGATGCAACTCAACTTGCCATCCCAAAAAATATAAAAACAGAATCAAAATCATTATTTCTAAAAAACACATCTTCAAGTGGGGGGAGGAGGGTTCCTTGCTGTGGTGAAGAGGCTCTTGGTCTGAGGAATTGGAGCCTTCAGTATTCCTCCAACCGATCCTAATTAACTCCAATCCTCCCCTGACCTGTCCATCCCTTTCTTTTCCCTTTTCCTTTCCTGTTTTCAGCCTTTGGGGTTCTTCCCTCAGGCATTCTGGTTCCTAGGTTGGAGGAAGGGTATCGTGGTCCATCCTATTCTGTTGCGATCCTTGGTGGTAGTGTAAGTTGCAATGGAATCTGTATTGTCTGCTGATGCCCCCGATCCCTCTCTGGTCTACCAGGGGGAGGCTGCCTGTCGGATTCCAGGAGGTGGTGGCTGAAGGTGTGCTTTGTGGCAGGTTTCCAACTGCCCTCTCTTGTCCGCCGAGGTGGCTCGGTAGATGTGAGGTTGCTATCCTGGATTGCTGGTTTACTGGCACGAAGGGTAGGGTATGGCACGGGTTCCATGCCGCAATGAACTACCGGCTGTGCTGAGGTCCTCTTGGGCATGGAGAGGATTTATGGCCCTTTCATTCCTCCTAGGAGCTACCCTTCCATGTCCCCCCTTTTATTTTTCTTTCCTTTTTCTTAAAAAGAAGAAAGAGAGAGACCTAACCATGGAGTCCCAAATGCTCCTCCTGATAAAGATCAATTTTTTATTTCTTTGTAAAGGTTACAGTGTGTAATTACAATTTTGTTAAGTACAAAGAAAGTCAGTATCATGCCGGGGCATCTCAGGCAGACTCATACTAGTACAGTGGACCCCCACATAGCGATATTAATCCGTGCAAGAGAGCTCATTGTTATGCGAAATTATCGTTTTTTTTATTATTTTATTATTATCACACTGGCCGATTCCCACCAAGGCAGGGTGGCCCGAAAAAGAAAAACTTTCACCATCATTCACTCCATCACTGTCTTGCCAGAAGGGTGCTTTACACTACAGTTTTTAAACTGCAACATTAACACCCCTCCTTCAGAGTGCAGGCACTGTACTTCCCATCTCCAGGACTCAAGTCCGGCCTGCCGGTTTCCCTGAACCCCTTCATAAATGTTACTTTGCTCACACTCCAACAGCACGTCAAGTATTAAAAACCATTTGTCTCCATTCACTCCTATCAAACACGCTCATGCATACCTGCTGGAAGTCCAAGCCCCTCGCACACAAAACCTCCTTTACCCCCTCTCTCCAACCTTTCCTAGGCCGACCCCTACCCTGCCTTCCTTCCACTACAGACTGATACACTCTTGAAGTCATTCTGTTTCGCTCCATTCTCTCTACATGTCCGAACCACCTCAACAACCCTTCCTCACCCTCTGGACAACAGTTTTGGTAATCCCGCACCTCCTCCTAACTTCCAAACTAACGAATTCTCTGCATTATATTCACACCACACATTGCCCTCAGACATGACATCTCCACTGCCTCCAGCCTTCTCCTCGCTGCAACATTCATCACCCATGCTTCACATCCATATAAGAGCGTTGGTAAAACTATACTCTCATACATTCCCCTCTTTGCCTCCAAGGACAAAGTTCTTTGTCTCCACAGACTCCTAAGTGCACCACTCACTCTTTTCCCTCATCAATTCTATGATTCACCTCATCTTTCATAGACCCATCCGCTGACACGTCCACTCCCAAATATCTGAATACATTCACCCTCTCCATACTCTCTCCCTCCAATCTGATATTCAATCTTTCACACCTAATCTTTTTGTTATCCTCATAACCTTACTCTTTCCTGTATTCACCTTTAATTTTCTTCTTTTGCACACCCTAACCAAATTCATCAACCAATCTCTGCAATTTCTCTTCAGAATCTCCCAAGAGCACAGTGTCATCAGCAAAGAGCAGCTGTGACAACTCCCACTTTATGTGTGATTCTTTATCTTTTAAACTCCACGCCTCTTGCCAAGACCCTCGCATTTACTTCTCTTAAAACCCCATCTATAAATATATTAAACAACCACGGTGACATCACACATCCTTGTCTAAGGCCTACTTTTACTGGGAATAATTTCCCTCTTTCCTACATACTCTAACTTGAGCCTCACTATCCTCGTAAAAACTCTTCACTGCTTTCAGTAACCTACCTCCTACACCATACACTTGCACATCTGCCACATTGCCCCCTATCCACCCTGTCATACCCTTTTCCAAATCCATAAATGCCACAAAGACCTCTTTAGCCTTATCTAAATACTGTTCACTTATATGTTTCACTGTAAACACCTGGTCCACACACCCCCTACCTTTCTAAAGCCTCCTTGTTCATCTGCTATCCTATTCTCCGTCTTACTCTAATTCTTTCAATAATAACTCTACCATACACTTTACCTAGGTATACTCAGCAGACGTATCCCCCTATAATTTTTGCACTCTCTTTATCCCCTTTGCCTTTATACAAAGGAACTATGCATGCTCTCTGCCAATCCCTAGTACCTTACCCTCTTCCATACATTTATTAAATAATTGCACCAACCACTCCAAAACTATATCCCCACCTGCTTTTAACATTTCTATCTTTATCCCATCAATCCCGGCTGCCTTACCCCCTTTCATTTTACCTACTGCCTCACGAACTTCCCCCACACTCACAACTGCTCTTCCTCACTCCTACAAGATGTTATTCCTCCTTGCCCTATATACGAAATCACAGCTTCCCTATCTTCATCAACATTTAACAATTCCTCAAAATATTCCCTCCATCTTCCCAATACCTCTAACTCTCCATTTAATAACTCTCACTCTCCTATTTTTAACTGACAAATCCATTTGTTCTCTAGGCTTTCTTAACTTGTTAATCTCACTCCAAAACTTTTTCTTATTTTCAACAAAATTGCTTCACCACTCTCTTAACCTCTCTCTTTTTCTCCATATACTCTTTCCCTCCTTGCATCACTTCTACTTTGTAAAACTTCTCATATGCTAACTTTTTCTCCCTTACACTCTCTTTACATCATCATTCCACAATCGCTCCTCTTCCCTCCGCACCCACTTTCCTGTAACCACAAACTTCTGCTGAACACTCTAACACTACATTTTTAAACCTACCCCATACTCTTCGACCCATTGCCTATGCTCTCATTAGCCCATCTATCCTCCAATAGCTGTTTATATCTTACCCTAACTGCCTCCTCTTTTAGTTTATAAACCTTCACCTCTCTCTTCCCTGATGCTTTTATTCTCCTTGTATCCCATCTACCTTTTACTCTCAGTGTAGCTACAACTAGAAAGTGATCTGATATATCTGTGGCCCCTCTATAAACATGTACATCCTGAAGTCTACTCAACAGTCTTTTATCTACCAATACATAATCCAACAAACTACTGTCATTTCGCCCTACATCATATCTTGTATACTTATTTATCCTCTTTTTCTTAAAATATGTATTACCTATAACTAAACCCCTTTCTATACAAAGTTTCAATCAAAGGGCTCCCATTATCATTTACACCTGGCACCCCAAACTTACCTACCACACCCTCTCTAAAAGTTTCTCCTACTTTAGCATTCAGGTCCCCTACCACAATTACTCTCTCACTTGGTTCAAAGGCTCCTATACATTCACTTAACATCTCCCAAAATCTCTCTCTCTCTCTGCATTCCTCTCTTCTCCAGGTGCATACACGCTTATTATGACCCACTTCTCGCATCCAACCTTTACTTTAATCCACATAATTCTTGAATTTACACATTCATATTCTCTTTTCTCCTTCCATAACTGATCATTTAACATTACTGCTACCCCTTCCTTTGCTCTAACTCTCTCAGATACTCCAGATTTAATCCCATTTATTTCCCCCCACTGAAACCTCCTACCCCCTTCAGCTTTGTTTCACTTAGGGCCAGGACATCCAACTTCTTTTCATTCATAACATCAGCAATCATCTGTTTCTTGTCATCCGCACTACATCCACGCACATTTAAACATCCCAGTTTTATAAAGTTTTTCTTCTTCTCTTTTTTAGTAAGTGTCTACAGGAGAAGGGGTTACTAGCCCATTGCTCCCGGCATTTTAGTCGCCTCATACGACACGCATGGCTTACGGAGGAAAGATTCTTTTCCACTTCCCCATGGACAATAGAAGAAATAAAGAAGAACAAGAGCTATTTAGAAAAAGGAGAAAAACCTAGATGTATGTATATATATATGCATGTGCGTGTCTGTGAAGTGTGACCAAATTATCGTTATGCGAATGAATTTTCCCCATAAGAAATAATGGAAATCAAATTAATCCGTGCAAGACACCCCAAAGTATGAAAAAAAAAAAATTTTTACTACATGAAATATTAATTTTAATACACACAAACTGAAAAAGGCATGCACAATTACATGACACTTACTTTTATTGAAGATCTGGTGATGATTGATGGGATGGGAGGAGGAGAGAGTGTTAGTGTTTAGAAGGGGAATCCCCTTCCATTAAGACTTGAGGTGTCAAGTCCTTTTCTGGGGTTACTTCCCTTTTTCTTTTAATGCCACTAGGACCAGCTTCAGAGTCACTGGAGTTCTGTTGCACAACATATCTGTCCATAGTGGCCTGTACCTCTCGTTCCTTTATGACTTCCCTAAAGTGTTTCACAACATTGTCAGTGTAATAGTCACTAGCACGGCTTGCAATAGCTGTGTGAGGGTGATTTTCATCCATGAAGGTTTGCACTTCAAGCCACTTTGCACAGATTTCCTTAATCTTTGTAGTAGGCAATTTCTTCAATTTCTCTCTCTCCCCTCCTTCGAACCAGTTTCCTCAGGTCTGGCCTCTTGCTGTTGAAGTTGATGTATCAGCTCATCAGTGGTTAGTTCTTCATTGTCCTCCTCCACCAACTCTTCCACATCATCCCCACTAACCTCCAACCCCAAGGACTTTCCCAATGCCATAATGGATTCCTCAACTGGCATAGGATTCTCAGGGTTATCCTGAAACCCTTCAAAATCCCTTTGGTCTACACATTCTGGCCACAGTTTCTTCCAAGCAGAGTTCAAGGTCCTCTTAGTCACTCCCTCCCAAGCCTTACCTATAAGGTTACACATTGAGGATATTAAAGTGATCTCTCCAAAACTCTCTTAGAGTCAGTTGAGTTTCTGAGGTCACTACAAAGCACCTTTCAAACAGAGCTTTTGTGTACAGTTTTTTGAAGTTTGCAATAACCTGCGGTCCATGGGCTGCAGGAGAGGAGTGGTATTAGGAGGCAAAAACTTCACCTTAATGAATTTCATGTCCCCATAAGTCGCTCTGCCACGTCTGTAGGATGACCAGGGCATTGTCTAACAACCAGAGGTACTTAAGTTCTAATTTCTTTTCAGTTAGGTAATCTTTCACATGGGGCAAATGCATGGTGTAACCAGTCATAGAAAAAGTCCCTAGTGACCCATGCCTTACTGTTTGCCCTCCACAGCACACACAAATATTCCTTGAGGACATCTTTTGCCTGAACGGTCTGGGAGTTTCAGAGTGATACACTAATAAAGGCTTCACTTTGCAATCACCAGTAGCATTGGAACACATCAACATGAGTAAGCCTGTCTTTCATAGCTTATGTCCTGGGAGTGCCTTTTCCTCCTGAGTAATGTAGGTCCTGCTTGGCATTTTTCTTCCAAAACAGGCCTGTTTTCATCACAATTAAACACTTGTTCAGGTTTCACTCCTTCAGTTTCTATGTACTCCTTGAATTCCTGCACATATTTTTCAGCTGCTTTGTGGTCCGAACTGGCAGCCTCACCATGCCTTATCACACTATGTATGCCACTACGCCTCTTAAATCTCTCAAACCAACCTTTGCTGGCCTTAAATTCACTCACATCATCACTAGTTGCAGGCATTTTTTTAATTAAATCCTGATGCAACTTCCTAGCCTTTTCACTTATGATCACTTGAGAGATGCTATCTCCTGGTATCTGTTTCTCATTTATCCACACCAATAAGAGTCTCTCAACATCTTCCATCACTTGTGATCTCTGTTTCGAAAACACAGTTAAACCTTTGGCAAGAACAGCTTCCTTGATTGCCTTTTTGTTGCCCACAATAGTAGCGATGGTTGATTGGGGTTTACTATACAACCTGGCCAGCTCGGAGACACGCACTCCACTTTCATACTGATCAATGATCTCTTTCTTCATCTCTAAAGTAATTCTCACCCTTATTGCTGTAGGGTTGGCACTAGAAGCTTTCTTGAGGCCCATGGTCACTTACTTTGCAGATAAAATCACCAGAAACACTGTAATAATACGAAATGTTCCGATTGTATGCTTGGATGTTACCGCAGAGGCTGGCTGGTAAACAATGCCACCAGCGGAACATGTGAGGCTGGCTAAGGGCGCACATTAGACGCATCTCGGACGAACAGCATTGAGCGGGTTTTTTAGCGGTATGCGAGGCAAAATCTTGGCGATAAAATGTAGCGGTATGCGGATTTAACGTTATGTGATGCCAACAGTATGCGGGGGTCCACTGTACATAATAACTACTTAAATATAGATAATAGTGGTAAACTTGTATTAAAATCTTTATTTAATCTTAATACTAATGCAAGGTAGTCAAGGTGGAGGTTGATAAGAATAATAATCTTCAAGTTGTACATAATAAAAACAGTTTATTTTTATTTTTTTTTTTTTATTATCACACCGGCCGATTCCCACCAAGGCAGGGTGGCCCGAAAAAGAAAAACTTTCACCATCATTCACTCCATCACTGTCTTGCCAGAAGGGTGCTTTACACTACAGTTTTTAAACTGCAACATTAACACCCCTCCTTCAGAGTGCAGGCACTGTACTTCCCATCTCCAGGACTCAAGTCCGGCCTGCCGGTTTCCCTGAATCCCTTCATAAATGTTACTTTGCTCACACTCCAACAGCACGTCAAGTATTAAAAACCATTTGTCTCCATTCACTCCTATCAAACACGCTCACGCATGCCTGCTGGAAGTCCAAGCCCCCTCGCACACAAAACCTCCTTTACTCCCTCCCTCCAACCTTCCTAGGCCGACCCCTACCCCGCCTTCCTTCCACTACAGACTGATACACTCTTGAAGTCATTCTGTTTCGCTCCATTCCTCTCTACATGTCCGAACCACCTCAACAACCCTTCCTCAGCCCTCTGGAACAACAGTTTTGGTAATCCCGCACCTCCTCCTAACTTCCAAACTACGAATTCTCTGCATTATATTCACACCACACATTGCCCTCAGACATGAACATCTCCACTGCCTCCAGCCTTCTCCTCGCTGCAACATCATCACCCACGCTTCACACCCATATAAGAGCGTTGTAAAACTATACTCTCATACATTCCCCTCTTTGCCTCCAAGGACAAAGTTCTTTGTCTCCACAGACCCTAAGTGCACCACTCACTCTTTTTCCCTCATCAATTCTATGATTCACCTCATCTTTCATAGACCCATTCCGCTGACACGTCCACTCCCAAATATCTGAATACGTTCACCACCTCCATACTCTCTCCCTCCAATCTGATATTCAATCTTTCATCACCTAATCTTTTTGTTATCCTCATAACCTTACTCTTTCCTGTATTCACCTTTAATTTTCTTCTTTTGCACACCCTACCAAATTCATCCACCAATCTCTGCAACTTCTCTTCAGAATCTCCCAAGAGCACAGTGTCATCAGCAAAGAGCAGCTGTGACAACTCCCACTTGTGTTGATTCTTTATCTTTTAACTCCACGCCTCTTGCCAAGACCCTCGCATTTACTTCTCTTACAACCCCATCTATAAATATATTAAACAACCACGGTGACATCACACATCCTTGTCTAAGGCCTACTTTTACTGGGAAAAAATTTCCCTCTTTCCTACATACTCTAACTGAGCCTCACTATCCTCGTAAAAACTCTTCACTGCTTTCAGTAACCTACCTCCTACACCATACACTTGCAACATCTGCCACATTGCCCCCCTATCCACCCTGTCATACGCCTTTTCCAAATCCATAAATGCCACAAAGACCTCTTTAGCCTTATCTAAATACTGTTCACTTATAGTTTCACTGTAAACACCTGGTCCACACACCCCCTACCTTTCCTAAAGCCTCCTTGTTCATCTGCTATCCTATTCTCCGTCTTACTCTTAATTCTTTCAATTATAACTCTACCATACACTTTACCAGGTACACTCAACAGACTTACCCCCTATAATTTTTGCACTCTCTTTTATCCCCTTTGCCTTTATACAAAGGAACTATGCATGCTCTCTGCCAATCCCTAGGTACCTTACCCTCTTCCATACATTTATTAAATAATTGCACCAACCACTCCAAAACTATATCCCCACCTGCTTTTAACATTTCTATCTTTATCCCATCAATCCCGGCTGCCTACCCCCTTCATTTTACCTACTGCCTCACGAACTTCCCCCACACTCACAACTGGCTCTTCCTCACTCCTACAAGATGTTATTCCTCCTTGCCCTATACACGAAATCACAGCTTCCCTATCTTCATCAACATTTAACAATTCCTCAAAATATTCCTTCCACTCTTCCCAATACCTCTAACTCTCCATTTAATAACTCTCCTCTCCTATTTTTAACTGACAAATCCATTTGTTCTCTAGGCTTTCTTAACTTGTTAATTCTCACTCCAAAACTTTTTCTTATTTTCAACAAAATTTGTTGATAACATCTCACCCACTCTCTCATTTGCTCTCTTTTTACATTGCTTCACCACTCTCTTAACTTCTCTCTTTTTCTCCATATACTCTTCCCTCCTTGCATCACTTCTACTTTGTAAAAACTTCTCATATGCTAACTTTTTCTCCCTATACTACTCTCTTTACATCATCATTCCACCAATCGCTCCTCTTCCCTCCTGCACCCACTTTCCTGTAACCACAAACTTCTGCTGAACACTCTAACACTACATTTTTAAACCTACCCCATACCTCTTCGACCCCATTGCCTATGCTCTCATTAGCCCATCTATCCTCCAATAGCTGTTATATCTTACCCTAACTGCCTCCTCTTTTAGTTTATAAACCTTCACCTCTCTCTTCCCTGATGCTTCTATTCTCCTTGTATCCCATCTACCTTTTACTCTCAGTGTAGCTACAACTAGAAAGTGATCTGATATATCTGTGGCCCCTCTATAAACATGTACATCCTGAAGTCTACTCAACAGTCTTTTATCTACCAATACATAATCCAACAAACTACTGTCATTTCGCCCTACATCATATCGTGTATACTTATTTATCCTCTTTTTCTTAAAATATGTATTACCTATAACTAAACCCCTTTCTATACAAAGTTCAATCAAAGGGCTCCCATTATCATTTACACCTGGCACCCCAAACTTACCTACCACACCCTCTCTAAAAGTTTCTCCTACTTAGCATTCAAGTCCCCTACCACAATTACTCTCTCACTTTGGTTCAAAGGCTCCTATACATTCACTTAACATCTCCCAAAATCTCTCTCTCTCCTCTGCATTCCTCTCTTCTCCAGGTGCATACACGCTTATTATGACCCACTTCTCGCATCCAACCTTTACTTTAATCCACATAATTCTTGAATTTACACATTCATATTCTCTTTTCTCCTTCCATAACTGATCATTTAACTTATTACTGCTACCCTTCCTTTGCTCTAACTCTCTCAGATACTCCAGATTTAATCCCATTTATTTCCCCCCACTGAAACTCTCCTACCCCTTCAGCTTTGTTTCACTTAGGGCCAGGACATCCAACTTCTTTTCATTCATAACATCAGCAATCATCTGTTTCTTGTCATCCGCACTACATCCACGCACATTTAAGCAACCCAGTTTTATAAAGTTTTCTCTTCTCTTTTTTAGTAATTGTATACAGAGAAGGGGTTACTAGCCCATTGCTCCCGGCATTTTAGTCGCCCATACGACACGCATGGCTTACGGAGGAAAGATTCTTTTCCACTTCCCCATGGACAATAGAAGAAATAAAAAAGAACAAGAGCTATTTAGAAAAAGGAGAAAAACCTAGATGTATGTATATATATATATGCATGTGCGTGTCTGTGAAGTGTGACCAAAGTGTAAGTAGGAGTAGCAAGATATCCCTGTTATCTTAGCGTGTTTATGAGACAGAAAAAGAAACCAGCAATCCTACCATCATGCAAAACAGTTACAGGTTTTTGTTTCACAGTCATCTGGCAGGACGGTAGTACTTCCCTGGGTGGTTGCTGTCTACCAACCTACTACCTACAAATTATTATTACAAATAATGGTTCAAACAGTAATATTTTATGGATTGGCAGATGTTTAAAAGACAGCACCTCTGACAGCCCTGCCTTGTTACCGGACCTTCCTTCAGACCTTTCTAATGCCCCTGTATCTTCTGCTGGTGATGTTTTGTTACACACTCCTGATACTGAGGCTCAGCCTGACTCCTTTGACACATCCGACCTCCGCACATCTTTGACTATGCTTCCGGCTTCTCCCCACCTCAAAATGGACCACCTCCAGTCCTGCATCTAAATGACTATGGCCTTTCTTTGATGACACTGCTTTGAATGCCTCTCACACTACTTAGAAAAGACCAACACAACAATCATTCCCTTTGCACACTACGCAGTGAACTAATTTTTTCACTCTGCAGCCAACATCTTCCTCAGACTATCTTTCTAATCATGTATCAGCAAGGCACCTCCACACCATGTTGGTTGAAATATTTTGTTTCATGCTTTCAAGAGCAGTGCACGCATTGTCACAGTACAAAATGCTAGCCAAGCTCACAATCTTTCTCTCCTTACCACCATAGATGCTATTCCTGTGACAATTCAAAAACACCATTCTCTCAATTCTTATAGTGGTACTGTCATTCTACCTCATACCATTGTTCAGCATAATTTCCAGACATGTGGTGATGACACTGGAACAGCTTGAGCTCCAAGACCTCCCAATTTTCAAAGCAGACACACATGTACTACCTGCCTGTAGGTGGAGACGCTACCCCTACAATGTTGCTGACTTACCTTTTATCCTTGGTTTATATTGTGGAGCACCGTTTACAAGTCTGAAAGCTGATCCCTACACAACAGTACAGAAATTACTGGCATTTTGGCCATCCAGCGAAGTATTGTGAGTCCATGGCAGAATGCCCAGTCTATGGTGCCGACAACCATACCAATACATCTTGTAATCTACTTCCCTCTTGCCTTAATTGTAATGAAGCTCACCCATCTTATTCTCGTTGTTACCATAAAGCCTTCTGTCTCAAAGAGACAGAAGGCTTTATGTCATGGTGGTCTCTTATCTATACCTCCAGGGGCGGTATAGATATTTCTTATTCTCAACTTACTAAGAGGCCCCCAACCTCTAGGGTTCCAACTCCTGCAGTCTTCCCTGTGGTCACATCTTCCTCAGTCACCTCTGTATCTAACTTTTTGAGTCCTGGACTCAAAACAGATTTGAGTCCAGGATTTGAGAACAGTATGAGGTGACCTTGTCACCTCATACTGTTCTCAAATCTTCATCTTCTCGCTTGCAAGTTTCTATGTCTGCAAGACCTCGCACAACAGCTCCTCCTCTCTATTTCTCCAAATTCAAAAAAGAAAATCCCCAAAGTATAAATCTCCTTTAACCTCTCCTTCACTTATCCTTCCCGGACATTTTTCGTTTCCAGTCTCTGTACCTATTATTAGCTCTGTTACAAGTGTGAAAGTTCATCCTTCCCCTTGTACAGTCCCTTCCTCTCCTGTTCCCTCCCATGTTTCTTCCTCTCCTGTCCCCTCCCATGTTTCTTCCTCTCCCGTCCCCTCCCATGTTTCCTCCTCTTCTGTCCTCTCCCAAGCTTCTTCCCAAGTTAACTCTAACTTTTCATCCCCTCCCTACTTTGATAACTTCCATCATTGCCCCGATCCTTACTCACCCTCCCCCTTTTATCTCTGATGTCATCCCACATACAACTTCCTTGTCCTCTGAAACTCTTGAAGCTATCTCCAAATATACTGAGGAGACTAAACATTGATAGACACTGATCCACCTCCCGTCGCTACTCTTCACTCGTCTACTTTATCTGCACAACTCTTTTCTTTGCAGAGTCCAATCTTTTGCTGCCTCCACATGTGGACTTTACTAACCCTTCTAGTCTGTAGATACCTATTGTTATCTATTGCTTCATATTTCCTGTATTCTACTCTTCACAAGTCATGCTTTATGTACAGTGGAATATCTGAAACCTCAAAGGTAACCGGGTTGAGCTTCAAGTATTGCTCTCCCAGTTTTCCTGTTTATGTTTGTTTATGAGAACCCAAATGATGCTCCACTGTTATCCATCCTGTCTTGGTTATGTTTTATTATATTCATCGGATCCTTTTCCCAGTGGAACCTTTAATGAAAATGCACTTCTTGTATGCATCGGTATACCATACCATCAGATCTTTGTTCATGCCTGAAATTCCTTGGCATGATAGTGGCTTTCTTTGTACTTAACAAGAAATTAAATCTTTATCTTTTTTGTCTATATAGTTCACCTCATTACGTATCTTCTTGAATAAGCGGTATACAGTCTGTTTTTTGTATCTCTCCTTCTCAGGCATTATCTATCCCAGATGTTGCATTTCTGGCTTCTTCATTACTGCCACCACTTCTGTTATTAGGCGATTTTAATGCTTACCATTTCCTCTGGGGGTGGGTCTCACTGTGACTCTCATGGCATTCAGTTTAAGACTCTTCTCATTTCTCTCCCCCCCCCCCACACATTTTGACCCTTGTACTCAAGCTCTCTCTCAGTTTGCTCTTCATCTACTTCACTAGACTTTACCTGGTCTGTACTCCTGGACTTACATGACAGCGATCATTTTTCATTCCTCTTTCCCATTCATATTCTCCACCACCTTGAAGCTCATGCTGGCAATTTGAGAGACCAAATTGGGACCTATACTTGCTTCAAACTGCTTTTGACCCTTTGAGGGTCCACAGGCTAAATCTCACTGACAGCCAGGGTCCAAGAATTTTCGAAAAAAAAAAATCCGATCAGTACCTTCCAAAATATAGAGGCATGAAGTTGACCCTCAATGACCGGGTGGCAGCAACATCGGCGACTTCCGTTAAGTCACATTTTTTTATTTAACTTTTTTGTTACTTTTTTCTTTAATATTTTTTCCAGTAACGTTTGTGGTCTGTGAGGCCAATATAATGCATAATGTATGTATGTATGTACACTCGTTGTATTCAACACAATAACCACACTAATATTGTCATCATTATATTGGTTGCAACAAAAAACATGGAAAAATGTTGTATATTAGTAATGTTCTATTATATATATTTACATATGTACAGTCACTAGATATGTTCCTAGAACTGCTACAGTCTGTGAAAGTCTTTGAAACAAGGTGTCATGCACAGTTGTGTCTTACTCATCTGTGGACCAGTATGATTTTATATTATCAAATTCAAATTCAAATTCAAGTTTATTCTCTATAAGGATTACAATGCTGAGTTTACAGAATTTGGTTTTTGTGTGATTTACCTGTAGTAAAATACTAATTACAGAGGGGGCCACTAGAACACCTAGCATGGCTAGGCATTTCGGGCAGACTTAGATTAATTCTTAACTTTAAAATATTACAAATTATGAGGTAAGTTGGTATTATGGCTAAGTGACTAAATACTAGTTTGTGACTTTAGCAATGTGAATGCTTTTGTTTTGGCACAGTACATAGTTTCAGTATTGGAGTATCACAGGCCAAATTATGACTAGTTAGGATTCATTATTTTAAGATTAAGATTGATATTTCTGTGTTTTTGGTCAAATGGGTGAGGGAGTGTAAGGGGTTAACCACCAAGTGGTATTCATGTAATTAGTTGAAGGGTGTATCAGGGAGATAAGATGTTTTCTAATGGTAGTTTTGAAGGTGATGAATGTGTCTGCAGTTCTAGAGTTTTCAGGTAGGGTGTTCCAGATTTTAGAGCCTTTGACATACATTGAATTTTTGTAAATGTTTAGTCGGAAATGGGGAATGTCATAGAGATGTTTGTGTCTGGTGTTATGCCTGTGGGTTCTGTCACAACTATCAAGAAAGCATTTTAGGTCAAGGTTAATATTGGAATTTAAGGTCCTGTAGATGTAGATTGCACAGTAGTAAGTGTGGATGTACTGAACAGGGAATAAGTTTAGATCTATGAAGAGTGGGGGGGGGGTGCTGCCAGGGATAGGATTTAGTGATTATTCTTACTGCAGCTTTTTGTTGGGTTATTATTGGCATTAGGTGTGTTGCTGCAGTTGATCCCCAAGCACAAATAGCATAGGTGAGGTATGGATAAATAAGTGAGTGGTATAGTGTGAGAAGGGCATTTTGCAGCACATAGTATCGTATCTTGGAGAGGATCCCAACCGTTTTCGATACTTTTTTGGTTATGTGTTGGATATGGGTGCTAAAATTCAGGCTGTTGTCGAGGTATAGGCCTAAGAATTTGCCCTCATTATGTCTGGCAATTAGAGTGTTCTCGATCTTAATGTTAATTTGCGCAACTCCTGCTCTGCTACCAAACATAATATAGTAGGTTTTGTCAGTGTTAAGCGTAAGTTTATTGGCTGTCATCCAAGTCGATATTTTGAGCAGCTCCTCGTTAACAGTGGTGTTGAGGGTGGCAAGATTAGGGTGAGAGATGACATAAGTCTTGTTGCCAGCAAAGAGAATGGGGTTCAGGTGTTGGGATATGTTTCGAAGATCATTGATGTACAGTGGAACCTCAAATATCTAACTTTCTTCGGTCCAGAAGGCTGTTCGAGTGCCTTTACCGAATGAATTTATTCCCATCAGGAATAATGTAAATTAGATTAGTCCATTTCAGACCCTCAAAAATACACTTATAAAAGCACTTACAAAAATACACTTACATAATTGGTCGTGTTGAGAGCAGTTCGATTTTTGAGGTTCCACTGTATGTGAGGAAGAGCAGGGGACCAAGGACACTTCCCTGCGGAACTTCAGTATCAAGTGGCCGTGTTGATGATGCTGTGTCTTTAATGGTGACATACTGATACCTATTAGTAAGGTAGGATTTGAAATATGCAAGCGCATGGCCTCTTATACCGTAATGGTCAAATTTGTGGAGTAGGATGCCGTGGTCTACTGTGTCAAAAGCTTTTCTTAGGTCAATAAAAATTCCTAGTGGATATTCCTTATTTTCCAATGCTGTGTAAAACAGATCTAGCATTTTTATAATTGCATCATTAGTGCTTTTATTTTTCCTGAATCCAAATTGGCAGGGGTTGAGTATGTTTTGTGCCGTTATAAATGAATATAGTCTCCTGTGCACGAGTTTCTCAAAGATTTTGGATAGCAATGGTAAGTTTGATATTGGCCTATAGTTGTTTAAATCTGTAGGGTCACCACCATTATGTATTGGTGTAACAGTTGCTGTCTTGAGTAGTTTCAGGAAGGTGCTAGTTTCTAGTGACTTGTTAAAAAGTTATGAAATAGCATGCGAAAAGACATGGGCCGCTCACTTGTACAATAATGGTGGGACATGAGACAGATTCCCTGAGTTATTTTTAAGTGACTTTATAATCTCGGTGACTTCCGTGGGCTCAGTTGGTACAAGATAGAAGGAATTTGGGAAATTCCCATCTAGGTAGTCCCCGGCATGGGCATTGGTACATGGGATTTTATTGGCGAGATTAGATCCTATGGTTGAGAAGAAGTCGTTTATCTTGTTAGCTGTGTCAGTGGGATGCAGTGGTGTTTCATTAGGTTTAGTTAGGACAATATTCTTGGTTTTTTCAGTTTGTGGGTTCCTAGAATCTGGGAGAGTGTTTTCCAGGTCTTTTTTATATCTCCTCTTGTGTCAGTGAATCTACTGGAGTAGTATAGTTGTTTGGCTTTCTTTATTACTTTGGTGAGGACTGATGAATAGTGTTTAAGAATATCTTTGTGTATTAAGCCTTGTCTGTATTGCTTTTCATATTTGCATTTCTTATCAATGGATTTCAGAATGGTGCTGGTTAGCCATGGGCAACCAAGCCGTTTATTCGTTATCTGTTTCGTTTTTATAGGACAATGTTTGTTGTATAGTCTAAGTAATTTGTTAAGAAAAATGTCTGTCCAGTCATCAATACCATTGGCCTTGGAGAATTCTGTAGGCCAGTCAACAGTCTCTAGGTCAGCTGTGAAATTCCTTATTGAGGCCTCGTCATGGAGTCTAAATGAAATTTTGTTGTATTCCAGTGGTGGTTTACTAATGTTTGTTAAGAGGAAGGTAGGGTAGTGGTCTTTAGTGCTGTGTGTGATTATCCCTGATTTAAAGGGGGCTAGTATATTGGTCCATATGTGGTTTATTATGGTTGCACTTGTCTCAGTGAGCCTGGTTGGTTTAGTTATTGTTGGTATGAGAAGTGTGTTGTTCATATTGTTGATGAAACCAGTTACAGGCTGATCATCTAGTAGGCCAAGGTTGCTACTGAAGTCTCCAGCTAAGAGAAGGTGGTGCTTATTCATTTGTCTGTTTGTTATTAGTGCCTTTAATTTCTCAGTGAAATTTGGGATGTTTGTGTGGGGCATCCGGTAAATGGCATCGATTGTTATAGGGGTCTTATGGTTTTTTACAGTAAAATTAGCAAAAATGTATTCCCCATATTCATCACTAAAGCAAGTGGTGGTAATACAAGATAATTTGTATGAGTAATAGATTGCAATGCCACCCCCAGCTTGGTATGGTCTGCATTTGTGGATTGCTGTGTATCCTGGTAGTGGGTAGATATCTATTGTGTCCTGTTTAAGCCAGGTTTCAGTAAGAATAATGCAGGAGAAGGGTGTTTTTAGCGACTCAAGGAGTGCCAAGAGGTCATCATAGTGTTTGCTTAAGGACCTGATGTTGTAGTTAAGACTGATAGACTTTTAGCATTGTTTAGGATAGTGCTGGCTTGTGATGCTGTGTAATAAAGGCAGTTACTTTCCAATAGGTTTTGATTGGGTGTCAGATTATGGAGGTTTAGATCAGGGTCAACGTGATCAATCATCTTCTAGGTTTAAATTATGGTTATTTATATCCTGAGTCGTGTGTTGAGTTCTGTAGTGGTGGGAAGTTTGGACAAGTATATAGCTAAAGCATTTTGGTCATATAGAGTATAGTCACTAATACACATAATGAAGTTGATGTTGTCTATGAGGCATGTTGACATGAGGCATAAGCATTATTGTTGCATAAAACAAATACATTTCAGCCACAGTTGTCTCCTTCCACCGGTGGATGATGATGCACTTTGTCCTGGACCTGCTGAGTCAGCGGCTTGGGTCCCAGTCTCGCTTCCAGTCTGGGCTGGTGCCACATGCTGCATGCTGGTGGCACCATCACCACATACTGATGCATGTGGTCTATTCATCCCAATTGTAGCCACATCATTGCCACTTTCACTGTCTGTTCCAGGTGTGGGGCCAAGGGATGTACTCTGGCTCCTTGGAATTGCATATGGTACAGGGTAAAGGGACCCTGAGCACCTGTGGTGTCGTAAGTTTATTCAGGTATACACAAATGCAGTTACATAGATTATCATATGTAGCAGCATATGTGTAGAGAACCTAGGGTAACCCAAAAAAGTCAGAGTGACTTATTTCCATTAGGGTCCCTGTACCCTGTACCATATGGTACCATTGTACTATATCGTACAATTTACTATATGGTTCAAAACTACAGAATTCCTCTTCAGATCCACTTCCATCAGTGTTAGAACTATAACTTGGGAAGGGGAGAGTCCCAGTTCGCCGCGGAATGAGAACTTCCTTGCCGCCAGGGTTGATGAACAAAGCATACTGAGATAGCGTTCCCACAATGCAGTGTGGGTGCCCCAATATTTTGTTTACCGTACACACTGACTACGCAGACCCATGTAGACCTACCAGCCTTCACACACTAAATTTGAAGCTGCTAGAATTTTGGCATAGATCTATGGCTTGGACCCTGGCTTCAAAACTGTAGATCTATGGGATGGACCCTGAAAGGGTTAATGTAGGTTGGCCATCACTAATCTGGCAATCAGTAATCCGGTTCCATCAGTAATCTGGCATTAATTTTGGCTAACATAATTTCAAATTTCCGGGGTTGCAACACCAACCTGCCACTACTCCTTGGTGGTGCTACTTGCTGCATAAGTCATTCCATTTTCTTTTTCTCCATTTATTGTTATAACTTGCTCACTTTTATCCCTATCCATGGTTCCCATGAATAAAAGAAAGGCTTCTCATTGTGTAAAGCACATACACTGTACATTGTCCCTAAAACATAAGGTGGATTTGAAGCCACTGTTAGTTGCCATGAGCTCAGCTTACTCAGATAAGCTGTGACCACTAACTTCGGGCCTACATATGAGAGAATAGATCTGTGTGGTAAGTGTGCACTATATAAAAAAAATCCAGTAGCGCACAGTGCATAATGAGAAAAAAAGGCGGCTATACTTTTGGTCTCATTTAATGGAATGGGAGATTTATTACGGAAATAGATATAATTTTGAAAGTACCTTAAAATTTATCTAAAATTAATGAAAATGTTTGATGTTTGCTGATGTTGAAGAGTAAACAAATAACATCACTGCCAAATACATGTCCAGCTGGCCAGTTTTATATGCAGTCATGAATGGGTTGACAATATTTATACAATTATTACAATAATGCAGTAGTCTGCATGACAGTAAATCTTCTATTTTTTGTGTGAATAAAAATTCAAAATGGAAAGCAAGCGTAATATCAGCGGGGCCTGAAGACCCGACTAATAAACAGAGAAAATGCTATTTTAGTGCTAGGAATGTCTGCATTGTTTATTCTGGACCCTATTTTGAAATTGGCAACTCTTGAAATTTGTGTGAAATTGGCCAAATTACTGATTTCTGACAACTTTGTTAGGTAGTTGAAATAGGTAAATGGGTGGTTTCTTGTACCTAATTGATAGAATAGATGGAATACTAGTGAAATAGCTATGAGTTTGGTAGACTGGGACAATGGAATGGGCCAAAAATAGAGCATAAAGTGGTGGAAATCGGCGATGTATAAATAACTCCATTGGGTTGTGTTTTCTAACCTAACCACTCTGCAATCTGGCAAAATTATTAATACAGCACCCTACAGGTCCTGATGATGCTGGATTAGTGATGGTCAACCTGTTTATGATAGTGTAAACATACACAAATAACCCGCACATAAAAGAGAGAAGCTTACGACGACGTTTCGGTCCGACTTGGACCATTGACAAAGTCACACTAACAGAGGTGGAGCAGGACGGCTATATATAGGCAGGAAGAGATGGAGGTAGTAGTAGTAGTACAAGAATTGTATATAATACCGACAGGATGAAATTAAGACACATGCACAACACCCGGGCATCCCCATCGTAGACGTTTCGCCATCCAGCCAGCCACTGGATGGTGAAACGTCCACAACAAAGACAACTAGATGCCGCACATGTGTCTTAATTTCATCAGTAGTTGTAGTAGAAGAAGAAGAGGTAGTAGTAGTGGTAGAAGTGGGAAATAAGGAGGACGAGCCAGTCAAATACAAAGGAAGGGGAGCACTGCAAGAGAGCTAGATGCCCACAGAGGGAGAGCAAGCGCACAGAGGTGCGTGAAAGGGGAAGTGGTGAAATAAAATAAATGAAGAAGGAACAGAAACACGAGACAGGAGAGAGAAAGACAACCCTGAGGAGAAAAGGAAAGAGGAAGAAGAAAAAGAAAAAGAAAAAATGAGGATTCAGGTTAAGTCACGGGTGTTCCTCATTTTTTCTTTTTCTTTTTCTTCTTCCTCTTCCCCTTTCCTCTCTCCTTTTCTCCTCTGGGTTGTCTTTCTCTCTCCTGTCTCGTGTTTCTGTTCCTTCTTCATTTATTTTATTTCACCACTTCCCCTTTCACGCACCTCTGTGTGCTTGCTCTCCCTCTGTGGGCATCTAGCTCTCTTGCAGTGCTCCCCTTCCTTTGTATTTGACTGGCTTGTCCTCCTTATTTCCCACTTCTACCACTACCACTACTACTACCTCTTCTTCTTCTACTACAACTACTGATGAAATTAAGACACATGTGCGGCATCTGGTTGTCTTTGTTGTGGACGTTTCGCCATCCAGTGGCTGGCGAAACGTCTATGATGGGGATGCCCGGGTGTTGTGCACGTGTCTTAATTTCATCCTGTCGGTATTATATACAATTCTTGTACTACTACTACTACCTCCACCTCTTCCTGCCTATATATAGCCGTCCTGCTCCACCTCTGTTAGTGTGATTTTGTCAATAGTCCAAGTCGGACGGAAACGTCGTCGTAAGCTTCTCTCTTTTATGTGCGGGTTATTTGTGTATCATTCCAGTCACGGTATTGTGCCTTTTTGTTATTTAATAGTGTAAACATGTTATCACTTGAAAGTGAAAAAAGGCAGTGTTTTACTTACAGCAATTTGCTTTACAGTAGTAGCCCAGAACCTAACCTGCTGTATAAGTGAGGCCCTACAGTAGCCCAGAACCTAACCTGCTGTATAAGTGAGGCCCTACAGTAGCCCAGAACCTAACCTGCTGTATAAGTGAGGCCCTACAGTAGCCCAGAACCTAACCTGCTGTATAAGTGAGGCCGTAAAGTAGCCCAGAACCTAACCTTCTGTATAAGTGAGGCCCTACAGTAGCCCAGAACCTAACCTCCTGTATAAGTGAGGCCCCACAGTAGCCCAGAACCTAACCTGCTGTATAAACAGAGCCCTACAGTAGCCCAGAACCTGACCTGCTGTATAAGTGAGGCCCTACAGTAGCCCAGAACCTAACCTGCTGTATAAGTGAGGCCCTACAGTAGCCCAGAACCTGACCTGCTGTATAAGTGAGGCCCTACAGTAGCCCAGAACCTCACCTGCTGAATAAGTGAGGCCCTACAGTAGCCCAGAACCTAACCTGCTGTATAAGTGAGGCCCTACAGTAGCCCAGAACCTGACCTGCTGTATAAGTGAGACCCTACAGTAGCCCAGAACCTAACCTGCTGTATAAGTGAGGCCCTACAGTAGCCAAGAACCTGACCTGCTGTATAAGTGAGGTCCTACAGTAGCCCAGAACCTAACCTGCTGTATATGTGAGCTCCTACAGTAGCCCAGAACCTAACCTGCTGTATAAGTGAGGTCCTACAGTAGCCCAGAACCTAACCTGCTGTATAAGTGAGGCCCTACAGTAGCCCAGAACCTAACCTGCTGTATAAGTGAGGCCCTACAGTAGCCCAGAACCTAACCTGCTGTATAAGTGAGGCCCTACAGTAGCCCAGAACCTAACCTGCTGTATAAGTGAGGTCCTACAGTAGCCCAGAACCTAACCTGCTGTATAAGTGAGGTCCTACAGTAGCCCAGAACCTAACCTGCTGTATAAGTGAGGCCCTACAGTAGCCCAGAACCTAACCTGCTGTATAAGTGAGGCCCTACAGTAGCCCAGAACCTAACCTGCTGTATAAGTGAGGCCCTACAGTAGCCCAGAACCTAACCTGCTGTATAAGTGAGGCCCTACAGTAGCCCAGAACCTAACCTGCTGTATAAGTGAGGCCCTACAGTAGCCCAGAACCTAACCTGCTGTATAAGCAAGGCCCTACAGTAGCCCAGAACCTGACATGCTGTATAAGTGAGGCCCTACAGTAGCCCAGAACCTGACCTGCTGTATAAGTGAGGCCCTATAGTAGCCCAGAACCTGACCTGCTGTATAAGTGAGGCCCTACAGTAGCCCAGAACCTAACCTGCTGTATAAGTGAGGCCCTACAGTAGCCCAGAACCTAACCTGCTGTATAAGTGAGGCCCTACAGTAGCCCAGAACCTAACCTGCTGTATAAGTGAGGCCCTACAGTAGCCCAGAACCTGACCTGCTGTATAAGTGAGGCCCTATAGTAGCCCAGAACCTGACCTGCTGTATAAGTGAGGCCCTACAGTAGCCCAAAAACTAACCTGCTGTATAAGTGAGGCCCTACAGTAGCCCAGAACCTCACCTGCTGTATAAGTGGGGTCCTACAGTAGCCCAGAACCTAACTTGCTGTATAAGTGAGGCCCTACAGTTGCCCAGAACCTAACCTGCTGTATAAGTGAGGCCCTACAGTAGCCCAGAACCTGACCTGCTGTAAGTGAGGTCCTACAGTAGCCCAGAACCTAACCTGCTGTATAAGGCCCTACAGTAGCCCAGAACCTAACCTGCTGTATAAGTGAGGCCCTACAGTAGCCCAGAACCTAACCTGCTGTATAAGCAGGGCCCTACAGTAGCCCAGAACCTAACCTGCTGTATAAGCAGGGCCCTACAGTAGCCCAGAACCTGACCTGCTGTATAAGTGAGGCCCTACAGTAGCCCAGAACCTGACCTGCTGTATAAGTGAGGCCCTACAGTAGCCCAGAACCTAACCTGCTGTATAAGTGAGGCCCTACAGTAGCCCAGAACCTAACCTGTTGTATAAGTGAGGCCCTACAGTAGCCCAGAACCTAACCTGCTGTATAAGTGAGGCCCTACGGTAACCCAGAACCTAACCTGCTGTATAAGTGAGGCCCTGCCGTAACCCAGAACCTAACCTGCTGTATGAGTGAGGTCCTACAGTAGCCCAGAACCTAACCTGCTGTATAAGTGAGGCCCTACAGTAGCCCAGAACCTAACCTGCTGTATAAGTGAGGCCCTACAGTAGCCCAGAACCTAACCTGTTGTATAAGTGAGGCCCTACAGTAGCCCAGAACCTAACCTGCTGTATAAGTGGGGTCCTACAGTAGCCCAGAACCTAACTTGCTGTATAAGTGAGGCCCTACAGTTGCCCAGAACCTAACCTGCTGTATAAGTGAGGCCCTACAGTAGCCCAGAACCTGACCTGCTGTAAGTGAGGTCCTACAGTAGCCCAGAACCTAACCTGCTGTATAAGTGAGGCCCTACAGTAGCCCAGAACCTAACCTGCTGTATAAGTGAGGCCCTACAGTAGCCCAGAACCTAACCTGCTGTATAAGCAGGGCCCTACAGTAGCCCAGAACCTGACCTGCTGTATAAGTGAGGCCCTACAGTAGCCCAGAACCTGACCTGCTGTATAAGTGAGGCCCTACAGTAGCCCAGAACCTAACCTGCTGTATAAGTGAGGCCCTACAGTAGCCCAGAACCTAACCTGCTGTATAAGTGAGGCTCTACAGTAGCCCAGAACCTAACCTGCTGTATAAGTGAGGCCCTACAGTAGCCCAGAAACTAACCTGCTGTATAAATGAGGCCCTACAGTAGCCCAGAACCTAACCTGCTGTATAAGTGAGGCCCTACAGTAGCCCAGAACCTAACTTGCTGTATAAGTGAGGCCCTACAGTAGCCCAGAACCTAACCTGCTGTATAAGTGAGGCCCTACAGTAGCCCAGAACCTAACCTGCTGTATAAGTGAGGCCCTACAGTAGCCCAGAACCTAACCTGCTGTATAAGTGAGGCTCTACAGTAGCCCAGAACCTAACCTGCTGTATAAGTGAGGCCCTACAGTAGCCCAGAAACTAACCTGCTGTATAAGTGAGGCCCTACAGTAGCCCAGAACCTCACCTGCTGTATAAGTGAGGCCCTACAGTAGCCCAGAACCTCACCTGCTGTATAAGTGAGGCCCTACAGTAGCCCAGAATCTAACCTGCTGTATAAGTGAGGCCCTACAGTAGCCCAGAACCTGACCTGCTGTATGAGTGAGGCCCTACAGTAACCCAGAACCTAACCTGCTGCATAAGTGAGACCTACAGTAGCCCAGAACCTAACCTGCTGTATAAGTGAGGCCCTACAGTAACCCAGAACCTAACCTGCTGTATAAGTGAGGCCCTACAGTAACCCAGAACCTAACCTGCTGTATAAGTGAGGCCCTACAGTAACCCAGAACCTAACCTGCTGTATAAGTGAGGCCCTACGGTAGCCCAGAACCTAACCTGCTGTATAAGTGAGGCCCTACGGTAGCCCAGAACCTAACCTGCTGTATAAGTGAGGCCCTACGGTAACCCAGAACCTAACCTGCTGTATAAGTGAGGCCTGCCTGAAGTTAACACTTTTTGGTACCATGTGAAAATTATTCTTCATACACCATAATTGTCATCACTGTCTACCCCTAATTATTCCACTTCATAAAGGCTTTACTCTGGTCTAAATGTTATGCATCATAAGTGCCTTTACATCATTGTTTTATATATGTGATATTTTTCACATATTAATTTGTATTTGTACTGTCATACAGTAAAGCTGACTAGTAAAATGATGATAATGTTTGTGCCTCTTGTGAAGGACTCTTCATTCAGGTAACTCAAACCATTCCTCTCCTTTGGATTAAACATTATTTCCTCCCACTTCTTGGCCCTAGGACTCAATCCTCCACTTGTAGGTATTTCTTCATCAACTTGTTTGTCTAATTAATTAATCTCTGGCTTATAGTGTTGTCTATTTGACCCTGCAATATAGTTCAGCTTTTACAATAGTTTAGTAGATCAAATACTTTATTATAAATTAGTATATTTGGTTCAACTTATTTTTAAACATTTGAAAAACTCCAAGCTATCAATAATGAAAAATTAACTCTAAAGTAACACTTCAACTTTCATACATACTCTTTATAACAAAAGTTAGTTATTATCATTATAATCATAGGGGAGCGCTAAACCCATAGGGATTATACAGTGCCTGGGGGGTAGTATACCTGGAGAGCGTTCCAGGGGTCAATGTCCTTGCGGCCCAGTCTGTGACCAGGTCTCATAGTGGATCGGGGCCTGATCAACCAGGCTGTTACTGCTGGCCACACGCAAACCAATGTATGAACCACAGCCCAGCTGATCAGGTACTGACTTTAGGTGCCTGTCCAGTGCCTTCTTGAAGAGAGCCAAAGGTCTGTTGGTAATCCCCCTTATGTATGCTGGGAGGCAGTTGAAGTCTTGGGCCCTGACACTTACTGTATTGTCTTTCAGTGTATTTGTGGCTCCCCTGCTTTTTATTGGGGGAATGTTGCATCTCTGTCTGACTTTTTTGGGTTATCCTAGGTTCTCTATACATACGCTGCTATGTATGGTAATTCTATGTAACTGTATTTATGTATACCTGAATAAACTTATTTACTTACTTACTTTTTCATAGGAAGTGATTTTCCAAGTGTATGTAGGATTTTCCAAGTGTATGTAGGATTTTCCAAGTGTATGTAGGATTTTCCAAGTGTATGTAGGATTTTCCAAGTGTATGTAGGATTTTCCAAGTGTATGTTATCATGTATCTCTCTCATCTACACTCCAGGGAATACAAATCAAGGGACTTCAACCATTCCCAGTAATTTAGGTGCTTTATCATTCTTATGTTTGCCGTGAAAGTTCTTTGTACACTCTGCAGGTCAGCAATTTCGCCAGCCTTGAGGGGGCAGTTAGTGTACAGCAGCATTCCAGCCTAGAAAGAACAAGTGATTTAAAGAGAATTATCATGGACTTGGCATCCCAAGTTTTGAAGGTGCTCATTATCCATCCTAACATTTTTCCAGCAGATGTACTACAGTGCTCGTCATGGCAATTTGCCATGTGAGCACCCTGGCATAATGCTATGATGAAAATTAAAGGCCTACCATACAGGGGGGTCTTTTTTCATTAGTGCATTCTGCTGGGTAGCAGCCGTTAGCAAACATAGGTAATAAATGGCCTGCGAGACCTGGTTGTAATAAGAACTGGAACAAACAAACTCAGCAGTAGACTGTAGTGTACATTTGCCTTCACTCACTGTATACAGGTATGTAGATTATGTTTACCTGGAGAGAGTTCCAGGGGTCAATGCCCCCGTGGCCTGGTCTGTGACCAGGTCTCATGGTGGATCAGGGCCTGATCAACCAGGCTGTTACTGCTGGCTGCACGCAATCCAACATATGAACCACAGCCCGGCTGGTCAGGTACTGACTTTAGGTGCCTGTCCAGTGCCTGCTTGAAGACAGCCAGGGGTCTATTGGTAATCCCCTTATGTATGCTGGGAGGCAGTTGAACAGTCTTGGGCCCCTAACACTTATTGTATTGTCTCTTAATGTGCTAGTAACACCCCCCCTGCTTTTCACTGGGGGGGATGTTGCATCATCTGCCGAGTCTTTTACTTTCGTAGGGAGTGATTTTTGTGTGCAAGTTCGGTACTAGTCCCTCTAGGATTTTCCAGGTGTATATAATCGTGTTTCTCTCCCGCCTGCATTCCAGGGAGTACAGGTTCAGGAACTTTAAGCGTTCCCAGTAATTGAGGTGTTTTATCCCATTTATGCATGCCGTGAAGGTTCTCTGTACATTTTCTAGGTCAGCAATTTCACCTGCCTTGAAAGGTGCTGTTATTGCACAGCAATATTCCAGCCTAGATAGAACAAGCGACATGAAAAGTGTCATCATGGGCTTAGCATCCCTAGTTTTGAAGGTTCTCATTATCCATCCTGTCATTTTTCTAGCAGATACGATTGATACAGTGTTATGGTCCTTGAAGGTGAGATCTTCCGACATGATCACTCCCAGGTCTCTGACATTAGTTTTTTGCTCTATTGTGTAGTTGGAATTTGTTTTATACTCTGATGAAGTTTTAATTTCCTCACGTTTACCATATCGGAGCAATTGAAATTTCTCATCATTGAACGTCACATTGTTTTCTGCAGCCCATTGAAAGATTTGGTTGATGTCTGCCTGGAACCTTGCAGTGTCTGCAGATTTGGGTGTCATCTGCAAAGGAAGACACAGCACTGTGGCTTATATCCCTGTCTATGTCTGACATGAGAATAAAGAACAAGATGGGAGCAAGTATTGTGCTTTGCAGAACAGTGATTTTCACCATAGCCGCCTCAGACTTTACTTTGTTGACTATTACTCTTTGTGTTCTATTTATTTATTTTTTTTTATTTATTTATTTTTTATTTGGACATGATACATAGTTGTACAAAGAAATATAGTGACTGGGTGCACATGCCAAAAGCCCCTTGTATGCAGAGCATTATGGGCAAGCTTAAAATTAACTTAAGATTAACTAAGCAATGATATATACAGTTCAATTAAGTTTATTAAGTCACAGGTACACACAAGTACAACTATCTTATATAGTGTAAATTACCTAGGATAACCCTACAAAAAAATGTCAGATAAGGCCAGGATGAATTACAACACCTAGATATGCTGAATGTTGAAGACAGAGTAAAACAATTTGAAGTTAAATCAAGTTTATAAAATTGCTCATGAACAGTGTCCAGAATATCTTGCTGCCAATTATGTCAAAGCAATCATAGTACTAGGGGGAGATAATTATTATTATTATAATCATGGGGGAGCTCTAAACCTATTAGGGGGAGAGAGCACAATTTTGTAGTACCCACTGTCAGTGGCCAGGCTTCAAACACATTTTATTGTACACCAATAAAGGAATGGAACAGACTGCCTGCACATGTCAAAGCCAGTCATAGCATGAACTTTGTCAGGAAATTATAGATCCATCTATTAACTTTTCCTGTTATTCTTTTAGCACGCATTTTGTGCGCTATTACGCCATGGTCACACTTGTCGATGGCTTTTGCAAGGTCTGTGTATTACAACCCAGGAATTCAAAGGCCTGTTATCCTGGGTGTAAAGGGAGCAAAATAAACACAGCAGAAAAACTTTTGACTTATATTATCCTTCAGAAAGTAAGAACAGAAGTATGTACACTATATGCACCATGTACAACAATAGGTATTAGTGCACTCCACGGTAAGCAAGGCAGAATAGCAGCCACTAGAGAGCAGACCGTGCTGCAACCAGCTCTAGAATGGGAATGACGGGCAGACAGGTGGGTGGTACCCACAACACCTCTGCAACTGCCAAAACCATCTTCTCATTGGCTTAAACATGGGAAATGATTGTACGACGGGGCCCCATCATTCGACCCTAGTACTGGTTCGCTGGTTGAGGCGATAGCCTTTCAATGAGGGTGTGTACATGCGCCGAATAAAGGTTACGTGCTCTTTACATGCCACACCCCCCTCCCCGAGAGGGCTCAGGATTAGGCTCCCACCTCCCAGTGGTAACTGTGCCGTCATGGCACCATTTAATGGGACCGCCTTTCCTCTCAACCATCCAACTCTTAGAGCTCGGCTTTATTCGTGACATAAAGCCAAACCCTAAATTTAGAGCGAGAGAGCAGACAGTAGGGCTAACGTAGGTCCAAGGTCTGGGTGGACAGTATCCCACACCTCCTCACTAAAAAAAACCCCCACACAAGAGGAAAAAAAAATGAGCTTCAAACTGGTTACCACAGGTCCCTAACACATCCTAACTTAATACAATCTTGATAAAGTATCTGCCAACTTATTTTCTTTGCCAGCAATGTGTAATATTCTGAGAGAATAGGGTTACAGTCATAGACTCCATCTCAAGAGCTTCGTATTGTGGTTCTTTATGGCTTGGAGATATACCAGAGGGTTGTGGTCACTATAGACTGTGACCACCTGCGAAGTCTGGCCCAAATTCCTAGGCCTATACCTTGACAACAACCTGAATTTCAGCACCCATATCCAACATATAACCAAAAAAGTATCCAAAACGGTTGGGATCCTCTCCAAGATATGATACTACGTGCCGCAAAATGCCCTTCTCACACTATACCACTCATTTATCCATACCTCACCTATGCTATTTGTGCTTGGGTATCAACTGCAGCAACACACCTAAAGCCAATAATAACCCAACAAAAAGCTGCAGTAAGAATAATCACTAAATCCCTTCCCTGGCAACACCCCCCCCCCCACTCTTCATGGCTCTAAACTTACTCCCTGTTCAGTACATCCACACTTACTACTGTGCAATCTACATCTACAGGGCCTTAAAATCTACATCTACAGAGCCTTAAACTCTAATATCAACCTTGACCTAAAATGCTTTCTTGATAGTTGTGACAGAACCCACAGGCATAACACCAGACACAAACATCTCTACGACATTCCCCGTGTCCGACTAAACCTTTACAAAAATTCAATGTATGTCAAAGTCCCTAAAATCTGGAACACCCTACCTGATAACTCTAGAACTGCAGACACATTCATCACCTTCAAAACTACCATTAGAAAACATCTTATCTCCCTGATACACCCCGTCAACTAACTACACGAATACCACCTGGTGGTTCACACTTACACTCACTCACCCATTTGACCATAAACAGAAATATTAATCTCAATCTTAAAATAATGAATCCTGTGATACTCCAATACTGAAACTATGTACTGTGCCAAAACAAAAGCATTCACATTGCTAAACTCACAAACTAGTATTTAGTCACTTAGCCATAATACCAACTTACCTCATAATTTGTAATATTTCAAAATTAAGAATTAAACTAAGTCTGCCAGAAATGCCTAGCCTAGGTGTTCTAGTGGTACACTCTGTAATCATTATTTTACTACATGTAAACCACACAATAACCAAATTCTGTAAACTCAGCATTGTAATCCTTATAGAGAATAAACTTCGAATTTGAATTTGAATATATATATCGAAGTGCTCCAAGGCCAGTACCAGCGCGAGGGTTTCTTTTTCAGTTGTTGAATAGGCCCTCTGGTGTGGCTGGAACTTAGCCGAGAAGAAGGCCACAGGCTGCAACCCCTCGTCCCTGTTTTGCAACGGTACTACCCCAACCCCAGACTCAAGCATCAACCTATAATGAGAAAGGTTTGAAGAAATCTGGAGATAAAAGAATGGGTGCATTACACAATAATCTTTTTGCTTTTGTAAAAGCATTTTGACATTCTATGGTCCAGTTAAAGGGAAATTTGTGACTGGTAAGAGAGGTAAGGGGCGCTTCAATATCTGAAAATTTTTTGCAAAATTTTCTGTAAAACCCTATAATGCCTAGGAAACATTGAAGAGATTTCCTATCATGGGGAATTGGGTAATCCTTAATGGCAAGAACTTTAGCAAATTTAGAAGCAACTTTGCCACTACCTACTTCATGGCCCAGAAAAGTAAGTGGCCTGGCCAAAAGAAGACTTAGATAAATTAACAGTTAAATGGAAACTCTGGAAGGTCTCAAAGAGAGCCTTAATTAGCCTAAACAGGTGTTGATCCCAATTATCAGGCACCACCATGATGTCATCTAGATAGGCTGCTGTGCTTTAAGTCCTTTAATAGCCTGATGGATAAGTTTCTGAAATGAAGAGGGGGAGCTTTTCATTCCAAAGGGGGTAACTGTATATTGATAATGACCTCCTGGGATTCCAAAGGCAGAAATTTCCTTTGCCTTATCCATTAAAGGAACCTGATAGTAACCTTTGGACACAAAAGTAGCCTTACCCACAAAGTCGATTACGTCATCCAGACGAGGAAGAGGATAAGTATCTGTGATTGTGACCTCATTCACCTTACGGTAGTCTGTACACATGCCAAAACCTCCATCAGCTTTTTTAACAAGGATGCACAGTGAAGCCCATGGACTAGATGACTCCTCCACTAACCCATGCTCTAACAGAAATTCTACCTCCTGCTGAAGTAGCTTTTCCTTTTGAGGATTAGCTCTGTAGGGGAAGAGCTTAATAGGTTTAGAGTTTCCCATATCTATGTCATGATAACCTAACGTACATTTTCTCGGCACATCCAAAAAAATGAGGGTATGACTGTAGAAGCGCAGTTAAACTTGTTGCTCGAGTTTCAGATAGCCCCACCATTAAAGAGCTAGGGTCCTTGAGGAGGACAGAGTTTGGAAGCTTTACATTAATTTCAGAAATAGAGTGCAAAGAGTCAGAGACGTCCTCAGAGGTAGAGGACAGAGTCATTACTGGGACTTTATCTGGTGTATGAAAAGATTTTAATTGATTACTGTGGTAAGTTTTAGTTTTTGAGGTCTTATCAAGGGGAGCTACCACATAATTTACATCAGATAATTTACTTACAGTTTGCATAGGTCCCATAAATCTAGCTTTCAAGGTGTGGCCAGGTATAGGTTCCTGTACCAACACCTTGCCTCCTGGATGGAAGGAGCAAAATTGTGCATTTCTGTCATACCTCTGTTTCATCTTGTTTTGAGCTGCCTTTAAGTTAGCCTTGGCTAACTGATGTGCCACCTGCAACATTGAAGACAGGTTGTAGTGTTGAGCTAATGTCTTCTCCCATCCATCCTCAATACATAGTCAATACCAAATTCACTATATTAGACCATAGTGGAATTACTAGTGAGAGACTGGTGCTACTTTTAATTTGTATTTTTTAATTTGTATTTTTATATTATTAGATTAAATTCAGTTGTACCATAGCTCATTCTACCCCAAGGCATAGTCAATACCAAATTCACTATATTAGACCACAGTGCAATTACTAGTGAGAGAATAGTGCTATTTTTAATTTGTACTTTTATATTATTAGATTAAACCTATTGTACTTTAGCTCACTCTAGCTCAAAACAGAGATTCCACAAAAGTCATTATTAGACCTTAGTGCAAATACAAGTGAGAGTCTTGTTCTATTTTTAACTTGTATTTTTATATTACTAGTTTATACCTAGTTGTACTTTAGTTCATTCCAGCACAACACACAGACAACATCAACTTCATTATGTGTAGTAGTGACTATACCCTACATGACCAAAATACTCTAGCTATATACTTGTCCAAACTTCCAACCACTACAGATATCAGTAGTAGAACTCAACACACAACACAGGATATAAATAACCATAATTTTAAACCTAGAAGATGATTCATCACGTTGACCCTGATCTAAACCTCCATAATCTGACACCCAATCAAAACCTATTGGAAAGTAACTGCCTTTATTACACAGCATCACAAGCCACCACTATCCTAAACAATGCTAAAAGTCTATCAGTACTAAACTACAACATCAGGTCCTTAAGCAAACACTATGATGACCTCCTAGCACTCCTTGAATCACTAAAGACACCCTTCTCCTGCATTATCTTACTGAGACCTGGCTTAAGCAGGACACAATAGATATCTACCCTCTACCAGGATACACAGCAATTCACAACTGCAGAACAAACCAAGTTGGGGGTGGTATTGCAATCTATTACTCTAACCAATTATCTTGTCTTAGCACCACTTGCTTTAGTGATGAATATGGGGAATACATTTTTGCTAATTTTACTGTAAAAAACCTTAAGACGCCTATAACAATTGGTGCCATTTACCGGATACCTCACACAAACATCCCAAATTTCAGTGAGAAATTAAAGTCACTAATAACAAACAGACAAATGAATAAGCACCACCTTCTCTTAGCTGGAGACTTCAACATCAACCTTGGCTTACTAGATGATCAGCCTGTAACTGATTTCATCAACAATATGAACAACACACTTCTCATACCAACAATAACTAAACCAACCAGGCTCACTGAGACAAGTGCAACCATAATAGACCACATATGGACCAATATACTAGCCCCCCTTAAATCAGGGATAATCACAGATAGCACTACAGACCACTACCCTACCTTCCTCCTGACAAACATTAGTAAACCACCACTTGAATACAACAAAGTCTCATTTAGACTCCATGACGAGGCCTCAATAAGGAAGTTCACAGCTGACCTAGAGACTGTTGATTGGCCTACAGAATTCTCCAAGGCCAATGGTATTGATGACTGGACAGACATCTTTCTTAACAAATTACTTAGACTATACAACAAACATTGTCCTATAAAAACAAAACAGATCACAAACAAACGGCTTGGTTGCCCATGGCTAACCAGCACCATTCTGAAATCCATTGACAAGAAACACCAATATGAAAAGCAATATAGACAGGCTTAATACACAAAGATATTCTTAAACACTATTCATCAGCTCTCACCAAAGTAATAAAAAAAGCTAAACAACTATACTACTCCAGTAGATTCACAGACACTAGAGGAGATATAAAAAAGACCTGGAAAACACTCTCTCAGATTCTAGGGACCCACAAACTGAGAAAAACCAAGAATATTGTCCTAACTAAACCTAATGAAACACCACTACATCCCACTGACACAGCTAACAAGATAAACGACTTCTTCTCAAACATAGGATCTAATCTCGCCAGTAAAATCCCACATACCAATGCCCATGCCGGGGACTACCTAGATGGAAATTTCCCTAATTCCTTCTATCTTGCACCAACTGAGCCCGCAGAAGTCATTGAGATAATAAAGTCACTTAAAAATAACTCGGGGAATCTGTCTCATGTCCCACCATTACTGTACAAGCGAGCGGCCCATGTCCTTTCGCATGCTATTTCATTACTCTTTAACAAGTCACTAGAGACTAGCACCTTCCCGAAACTACTCAAGATGGCAAGGGTTACACCAATACATAAAGGTGGTGACCCTACAGACTTAAACAACTATAGGCCAATATCTAACTTACCATTGCTATCCAAAATCTTTGAGAAACTTGTGCACAGGAGACTGTATTCATTTATAACGGCTCAAAACATACTCAACCCCTGCCAGTTTGGATTCAGGAAAAATAAAAGCACTAATGATGCAATCATAAAAATGCTAGATCTGCTTTACACAGCACTGGAAAATAAGGAATATCCACTAGGAATTTTTATTGACCTAAGAAAAGCTTTTGACACAGTAAACCACGAAATCCTACTCCACAAACTTGACCACTACGGTATAAGAGGCCATGCGCTTGCTTATTTCAAATCTTACATTACTAATAGGTATCAGTACGTCACCATTAAAGACACAGCATCAGCAACACGGCCACTTGATACTGGAGTTCCGCAGGGAAGTGTCCTTGGTCCCCTGCTCTTCCTCATATACATCAATGACCTTCCAAACATATCCCAACACCTAAAACCCATTCTCTTTGCTGATGACACGACTTATGTCATCTCTCACCCTAATCTTGCCACCCTTAACACCATTGTGAATGAGGAGCTGATTAAAATATCGACTTGGATGACAGCCAATAAACTTACGCTTAACACTGACAAAACTTACTATATTATGTTTGGTAGCAGAGCAGGAGATGCACAAATTAACATTAAGATTGACAACACTCTAATTACCAGAAATAATGGGGGAAAATTCTTAGGCTTATACCTTGACAATAACCTGAATTTCAGCACCCATATCCAGCATATAGCCAAAAAAGTATCCAAAATGGTTGGGATCCTCTCCAAGATACGATACTACGTGCCGCAAAATGCCCTTCTCACACTATACCACTCACTTATTTATCCATACCTCACCTATGCTATTTGTGCTTGGGGATCAACTGCAGCAACACACCTAAAGCCAATAATAACCCAACAAAACGCTGCAGTAAGAATAATCACTAAATCCCATCCCTGGCAGTACACACCCCCACTCTTCAAAGATCTAAACTTACTCCCAGTTCAGTACATCCACACTTACTACTGTGCAATCTATATTTACAGGGCCTTAAACTCTAATATTAACCTTGACCTTAAATGCTTTCTTGATAGTTGTGACAGAACCCACAGACATAACACCAGAAACAAACATCTCTATGACATTCCCCGTGTCCGACTAAACCTTTACAAAAATTCAATGTATGTCATAGGCCCTAAAATCTGGAATACCCTACCTGAGAACTCTAGAACTGCAGACACATTCATCACCTTCAAAACTACCATTAGAAAACATCTTATCTCCCTGATACACCCCGTCAACTAACTTCACGAATGTGCAAGAAAGGTATAAAATACCGACAATATGAAAGTTAAGACACATGTGCAACATCTGGATGTCTTTATTGTAGTAGACGTTTCGCCATCCAGTGGCTTTATCAATACAGATTCTAGGACATAATAGGAAGACAGTAGAACTATATACAAAAGATGAGGTAATCAGTCCCTCGGCCTTGGAGTTAGTGTTCACAGCATCGTGGTGGAGGAGAATCTGGAGCAAAGACAAGAAGACTGGCGGTTTATATAGCGTCAGTGGATAGGGACGGGCAGCAGACGAGGGCAAAGTCACTGGTAGGCGGGATTCCCCAGTGGAAGTAGGTCCTTCCCAAAGAGATGGGTTAGTTGCAGCAGCCGTGAAGGTCTTGTAGATGTCCTCTGAACCAAGATTCCATGATGTTGCAGTGTCTGACAAGTTGTGCAAGAAAGGTATAAAATACCGACAATATGAAAGTTAAGACACATGTGCAACATCTGGATATCTTTATTGTAGTAGACGTTTCGCCATCCAGTGGCTTTATCAATACAGATTCTAGGACATAATAGGAAGACAGTAGAACTATATACAAAAGATGAGGTAATCAGTCCCTCGGCCTTGGAGTTAGTGTTCCACTGGGGAATCCCGCCTACCAGTGACTTTGCCCTTGTCTGCTGCCCGTCCCTATCCACTGACGCCTATATAAACCGCCAGTCTTCTTGTCTTTGCTCCAGATTCTCCTCCACCACGATGCTGTGAACACTAACTCCAAGGCCGAGGGACTGATTACCTCATCTTTTGTATATAGTTCTACTGTCTTCCTATTATGTCCTAGAATCTGTATTGATAAAGCCACTGGATGGCGAAACGTCTACTACAATAAAGATATCCAGATGTTGCACATGTGTCTTAACTTTCATATTGTCGGTATTTTATACCTTTCTTGCACAACTTGTCAGACACTGCAACATCATGGAATCTTGGTTCAGAGGACATCTACAAGACCTTCACGGCTGCTGCAACTAACCCATCTCTTTGGGAAGGACCTACTTCCACTGGGGAATCCCGCCTACCAGTGACTGCCCTCGTCTGCTGCCCGTCCCTATCCACTGACGCCTATATAAACCGCCAGTCTTCTTGTCTTTGCTCCAGATTCTCCTCCACCACGATGCTGTGAACACTAACTCCAAGGCCGAGGGACTGATTACCTCATCTTTTGTATATAGTTCTACTGTCTTCCTATTATGTCCTAGAATCTGTATTGATAAAGCCACTGGATGGCGAAACGTCTACTACAATAAAGATATCCAGATGTTGCACATGTGTCTTAACTTTCATAACTTCACGAATACCACCTGGTGGTTCACACTTACACTCGCTCACTCATTTGACCATAAACAGAAATATTAATCTCAGTCTTAAAATAATGAATCCTGTGATACCCCAATACTGAAACTGTATACTGTGCCAAAACAAAAGCATTCACATTGCTAAACTCACAAAATAGTATTTAGTCACTTAGCCATAATACCAACTTACCTCATAATTTGTAATATTTTACATTTAAGAATAAAACTAAGTATGCCCGAAATGCCTAGCCATGCTAAGCGTTCTAGTGGTACACTCTGTAATCTCAATTTTACTACATGTAAACCAAACAATAACCAAATTTCTGTAAACTCAGCATTGTAATCCTTATAGAGAATAAACTTTTGAATTTGAATTTGAATTTCTTTGAGCACCCGAAGAGGACCTCATACATTGTGCCCAAAGATCAGCTCAAACGGACTATACCCGGTAGACTCCTTCACAGTTTCCCTTATTGAAAACAGCAACAAAGGTAGTGATTCATCCAAGTCTGTAGGAAAATGCATACAAAAAATTCTCATCATGGATTTTAACGTCTGATGGAATCTTTCCAAGGCGCCTTGGGACTGAGGATGAAAGGCAGTGGATAAGTTATGGATTATCCCTAACCTAGTTAATGCTTCCCTAAATGCTTTGGCAGTGAAGTTAGTACCTTGATCACTTTGAATAGTTTTAAGAATGCCAAAACAAGAAATAAATCTGGTTAAGGCCTTGAGAATGGCTTTAGTATTAATAGTCAACATGGGAATTGCTTCTGGGTATCTAGTTACTCTATCCATAATTGTAAATAAGTACTGATTTCCAGACTTTGACTTAGGTAGTGGACCTACACAATCTATAATTAATTCTGCAAAAGGTTCTCCATCAGCAGGTACAGGCTGGAGAGGTGCAGGTTTAATGGACTGTCCAGGTTTCCCTACTTGCTGACATTCTCGGCAACAGATTATCCAACTTACGAGGTGATATAAAAAAGACCTGGAAGACCCTATCAGAAATTCTGGGAACAAAAAAGATATCACGACATAGCGAAATAAAATTAGCAAAATCAGATGAACCCCAACTCCCACCAACAGAAACAGCAAACAGACTCAATGATTTCTTCTCCACTATAGGTCAAAACCTTGCTAATAAAATCCCAAGCTCAGATACCCCACCAAATGACTACCTCACTGGCAACTACCCGAACACACTGTTCCTAGCTCCGACTAACCCATACGAAGTCTCCCTTATTATCAACGCACTGAAAAACAAGGCAGGAGATTTAATTACCTTACCACCCTTTATATACAAAAAAGCGTCACAAGTACTATCACCAATCATTGCAACACTCTTTAATAAATCCATTGAATCCTCCACCTTCCCTACAGTTCTCAAAATAGCAAGGGTCACCCTGATCCATAAAGGAGGAGACCAAACCGAGTTGAATAACTATAGGCCAATATCCAATTTACACCCTCTCTCAAAAATCTTCGAAAAATTAATTCATAAACGAATCTACTCCTACCTCATCTCCCAAAACATTCTCAACCCCTGCCAATTTGGATTCAGGCCTAATAAAAATACTAATGATGCTATTATACACATGCTAGAACATATATACACTGCAATAGAGAAAAAAGAAGTCCCACTGGGGATCTTCATTGACTTACGTAAAGCTTTTGATACAGTTGCCCATGACTTGCTCCACGTAAAATTGTCACACTATGGTATTAGAGGGCGCTCCCTCAACTACCTCAAGTCTTACCTCAGCAACAGAAGCCAATACGTGTACGCAAATGGGGCAAGCTCTTCCGCACAACCAATTACAGTTGGTGTCCCACCAGGAAGTGTCCTTGGCCCTCTTCTCTTTCTCCTATACATAAATGATCTACCAAATGCTTCGCAATTACTCAAACCCACACTTTTTGCAGATGACACTACATACGTCTTCTCTCACCCGAGCCCAGTCACGCTAGCCAATACTGTAAACACCAAATTACAGAAAATATCTACCTGGATGAGGCCTAACAAACTTACACTAAACATTGACAAAACCTACTTCATTCAGTTTGGTAACAGAGCTACAGATGTACCTCTTAACATAACAATAAACGGATCACCTATCACAAAGCTAACAGAGGGAAAATTCTTAGGAATCCACCTCGATAATAGACTCAAATTTCATACACATATACAACAAATTTCTAAGAAAATTTCCAAGACTGTAGGCATACTATCGAAGATACGGTACTATGTTCCACAGTCAGCCCTCCTGGCCCTTTATCACTCTCTTATTTACCCCTATCTCACCTATGGAATTTGTGCATGGGGCTCAAAAACAATTAACCATCTCAGACCACTAATTACCCAACAAAAGGCTGCAGTTAGAATGATAACAAATTCTCACTACAGGCAACACACTCCACAAATATTCAAAACACTCAACCTACTCACCATACAAAACATCCATACTTATTATTGCACCTATTACATACATAGAACACTTAACTCTGATATTAAACCTCCCCTCAAACATCTCCTTGCCAACCTCAACAGAACACATGACCATAACACAAGGCACAGATCACTCTTTGATGTTCCTCGTGTCCATCTCACGCTATGCAAAAGCTCAGTGCACATAAAAGGCCCTAAAATCTGGAATTCATTACATGTAAATATAAAAGAAACACTACCTGTTTATAAATTCAAGTCTCTTCTCAAAGTTCACTTACTCACTCAAAACCAAATAACTGAACTTTATAAATTGTATATCCAAAATGTTACTCACAATTATATCACATAAATGTTAAACCTAGGACCCAATCTAACTTTGTTATTTTTTTAAATACACTTCCTAACAGAATACTCCATTCTACTGAATGAACAGCAATGCATGCAACCATATGACCTGTCTTTGTAATACTCATTTGTGCTTTATAGTTATCTGTTTACAATAATGTCTTATCACTGATTTCATCATTGCTTAGTTAATCATAAGTTAATTTTAAGCCAGCCCGTAATGCTATGCATATAAGTGGCTTTGGCATGCTGCTCTTACCTGTATTTTTTTTGTACCTCTGTATGTATGCTAAAATTTCTAAATAAATAAATAAACATCAGATATGATTCTTCACATCCTTCCTTAATTTTGGCCAATAGAATTCTTTTGTGATTCTATATAATTTTTAGTAATTCCTAGGTGACCTAATGAAGTATTATGAGCTATATTCAATATTTGAGGTCTAAATTTTGATGGAACCACTAACCTATCTGACAGTTGCCGGCCCTCTATCTCCTTACCAGTCTCAGTGTAGATCAAATAGTTGTTTTTAAGTTTATACTTGACCGGTTGATCCAAAAAGGATTTACCCATGGCTGCCTGAAAAGTGAAATTCAAAGAAGGGTCCTTTCGTTGTTCCTCCCAGAAAGACAGTCTCTCGGGCATGGAAACAGAGATATCTGGCAATCCTGCAACCCTGGAATAGGAAGGCTTGATCTGGGTCTGTTCACTTAATTTATGAGTCCCTGGCCAGTTTTCCTTGTAAAACAAATTGGCTATTCCGAGATCAGAGTCGTCCAAGGATAGGTCAGCATTCTCGCCAGACAACCCTCGGGATGTTGCCCGAGTTATGGCCAACACCGGAGAAGAGTTAATCATTATGGGTTTAGGACATACACTAGCAGTGGTAATGTTATTACCCAGTAATAACAAGGCATCTTTCATAGGAAATCCTTTGGATACACCCACAGTTAAGTTTTTTGAAGGCTTACTCTGCCCTGTAACAATTTCAGTATTACCAAGGCTGGCTCCTCCTCAGGAAAATTAATGAATAGAAAAAGAATAATAACAGTCAAGTATAAACACATTATTTAGAAATGAAAATATAAAACAATTAACCTGGAGTTTACCTGGAGAGAGTTCCAGGGGTCAACGCCCCTGCGGCCCGGTCTGTGACCAGGCCTCCTGGTGGATCAGAGCCTGATCAACCAGGCTGTTGCTGCTGGCTGCACGCAAACCAACGTACGAGCCACAGCCCGGCTGATCAGGAACTGACTTTAGGTGCTTCTCCAGTGCCAGCTTGAAGACTGCCAGGGGTCTGTTGGTAATCCCCCTTATGTGTGCTGGGAGGCAGTTGAACAGTCTCGGGCCCCTGACACTTATTGTATGGTCTCTTAACGTGCTAGAGACACCCCTGCTTTTCATTGGGGGGAGGTGCATCGTTCCAAGTTTTTTGTTTCGTAGTGATGATTTTGTGTGCAAGTTCGGTTAGTCCTTGGATTTTCCCAGGTGTTTTAAAACATTATCTTCCCTCCTGCGTTCCGGGAATGGGGTTTAGGAACCTCAAGCGCTCCCCGAATTGGGGTTTTTTTTTACTCGTTATGCGTGTCGTGAAAGTTCCTGTACTTTTTCTAGGTGGCTTTTCCCCTCCCTTTAAAAGGTGCTGTTAGTGTGCAGAAATTATTCCGCCTAGATAGAACAAGTGACCTGAAAGTGTCATCAGGGTTTTGGCCCCCTATTTTTTAAAGGTTCAATTATCCATCCTATCATTTTTCTAGCAGAGCGATTGTAAAATGTTATGGTCCTTAAAGGGAGACCCTCCGCATAATACCCCCAGGTCTTTGACGTTGGGTTTCGCTTATTTTGTGGCCAGAATTTTTTTGTACTCTAATAAATTTAATTTCCTCATGTTTCCATACTGAGTAATTGAAATTTCTCATGTTTTTTTCATATTGTTTTCTGCAGCCCACTGAAAGTTTTGGTTTTGCCCGCCTGGGCCTTAGTGTCTGCAATGGAAGACACTGTCAGCAGATTCGGGTGTCATCTGCAAAAGGAAGCCGGTGCTGTGGCTACATCCCCATCTATTCGGTTGAGGTGAGGAACAAGATGGGGCAAGTACTGTGCCTTTTGGAAAAAGCTTTTCACCCCTTGCCTCGGACTTTACTTGTTATGAGGAAATTATAGATCCCTGACCCACCTTTTCCTGTTATTTTCCTTTTGCACGCATTTTTGGGGGCCCATTACGCCTGGGCACACTTGTCGAAGGCTTTTGCAAAGTTGTATTTTACATCTGCATTTTTTTGTCTTCTATGCTTTAGGCCCTTGTGTAGGGCAAATTTGAGACAGACAGGAGCGACCTGTCTAAAACCATGTTGCCCTGGTTTTGAACTGATGGGTTTTTAATGGGTGGTGATTTGCTTCTTAGGGCCCTTTTAAAGATTTTTATGATATGGGTGTTAGTGCTATTGGTCTGTAGTTTTTGCTGTTGCTTTCTGCCCCCCTTTTTTGGGGGTGGGCATGTTTTCGTTTTTAGTAATGGGGGACGACCCCGTGTCCATGCTCCCTCCCTGGTGGAAAAGGCTCGTGTGGGGGTTCTTGAGTTCTGTGAACACGAGTTCCAGGGGCCCCGGGGCAGAGTGCATGGGAGTCTTTATCGCCTGTTTGAAGTCATTTGGCGTCAGGATGCATCGGATAGGCTTGTGTTAATCAAATTTTGTGGTTCTCATAAAAAAATCATTTTTTATCTTTGACTCTCAGTCTGGTTAGCGGCTTGCTAAAAACTGAGTCATATTGGGACTTGAGTAGCTCACTCATTTCCTTGCTGTCATCTGTGTAGGACCCATCTTGTTTAAGTAGGGGCCCAATACTGGACGTTGTTCTCGATTTTGATTTGGCATAGGAGAAGAAATACTTTGGGTTTCTTTCGATTTCATTTATGGCTTTTAGTTCTTCCCGCGATTCCTGACTCCTAAAGGATTCTTCTAGCTTAAGTTCGATGCTTGCTATTTCTCTGACCAGTGTCTCCCTACGCATTTCAGATATATTGACCTCTTTTAGCCACTCTGGCCCGGTGGTCTGGTGGCTAAAGCTCCCGCTTCACACACGGAGGGCCCGGGTTCGATTCCCGGCGGGTGGAAATTCCGACACGTTTCCTTACACCTATTGTCCTGTTCACCTAGCAGCAAATAGGTACCTGGGTGTTAGTCGACTGGTGTGGGTCGCATCCTGGGGGACAAGATTAAGGACCCCAATGGAAATAAGTTAGACAGTCCTCGATGATGCACTGACTTTCTTGGGTTATCCTGGGTGGCTAACCCTCCGGGGTTAAAAATCCAAACGAAATCTTATCTTATCTCTGTTATTCTTTTCCGTCCCCTGTAAAGGGAGCGCCTGTCTCTTTCTATTTTACATCTACTTCTCCTTTTTCTTAGAGGAATAAGCCTTGTGCATACATCGAGTGCCACCGAGTTAATCTGTTCTAGGCATAAGTTGGGGTCTGTGTTGCTTAGTATATCTTCCCAGCTTATATCGGTTAGGACTTGGTTTACTTGGTCCCACTTTATGTTTTTGTTATTGAAGTTGAATTTGGTGAATGCTCCCTCGTGACTAGTCTCATTATGTCGGTCTGGGGCTCCACGCATACATGTCTGAACCTCAATTATGTTGTGATCTGAGTATATTGTTTTTGATATGGTGACTTTTTGTATCAGATAAATCATTGTTAGTGAAGATGGGTCTAGTGAAATTCCCCAGTCTAGTAGGCTCTATTATTTGCTGGTTTAAATTGAATTTTGTGCAGAGATTTAAAAGCTCGTGTGAGTGTGAGTTTTCATCAGAGCTGCCTCCTGGTGTTATTACTGCAACAATATTATTTGGTATATTCCTCCATTTTAGGTGCCTTAAGTGAAATCCCCCAGGAGCAAGATGTTGGGTGCAGGAGCTGGAAGATTTTCCAGACAGTGGTCAATTTTTAACAGCTGTTCCTGGAATTGCTGGGATTTGCATCCGGAGGCTTGTAGACTACCACAATGACAAGGTTTTTTGGGTTTTCGACCTTTACTGCTAAAACTTCCACTACATCATTTGAGGCATTAAGCAGTTCTGTGCAAACAAGTGACTGCAATGTACAGGCCAACACCCCCCCCTTTTGCCTGTTCACTCTGTCACATCTGTATAGGTTGTAACCTGGGATCCATATTTCGTTGTCCAAGTGATCCTTTATGTGGGTCTCAGTGAAAGCCGCGAACATTGCCTTTGCCTCTGCAAGCAGTCCACGGATGAAAGGTATTTTGTTGTTTGTTGTTGGCTTTAGACCCCGTATATTTGCAAAGAAGAATGTTATCGGACTGGTGGTATTGTTGGTACTGGGGGGGATTTTTTTTCCGGCAACATAGGCAACAGTTAGGCAACTTTATTCCGAAACGTTTCGCCTACACAGTAGGCTTCTTCAGTCGAAAACAGAAAGTAGGCAGGAACAGTAGAGATGTGAAGACGATGTAATCAGTCCATCACCCTTGAAGTCGTAGAATTTGAGGTTGTCAGTCCCTCAGCCTGGAGAAGTTCAGTTCCATAGTCAGGAACTATCTGAAGATCAAACGACAGTGCAGAGACTTAAACACTGTCGGAAGGAGAGGTGCAGAGTGGTAGTAGTAGTGAGGATGCGGCCACTGAGAGGTCACGTCCCTCTCAGATCCAACAATTCTCACTTGAAAAAGTTGTCCAAGGTATTTTCTGTACCAAGATGCCATTGTGTTGCAGTGTCTGACCTACCAACCTATCGGTATTGTATACCATTTTGATGTTCATCTTGTCAGACACTGCAACACAATGGCATCTTGGTACAGAAAACACCTTGGACAGCTTTTTCAAGTGAGAATTGTTGGATCTGAGAGGGACGTGACCTCTCAGTGGCTGCATTCTCACTACTACTACCCCTCTGCACCTCTCCTTTCGACAATATTTAAGTCTCCGCACTGTCGCTTGATACTGAGGGATTGAACCTGGAAACTATAGACACGGGAAATGTGAACACAGCAGCAAGGTTCATGGGGATGTGAGCTCAAATGCAGCTCATCTATGAACTCCGAATACAAGGGAAGCTTGCCTGCGTGGATGTGATTCTTGTGCCTTGCCTGCGTGTGTGTGTGTTGTGCCTTGCCTGCGTGTGTGTGTGTGTGTTGTGCCTTGCCTGCGTGTGTGTGTGTGTGTTGTGCCTTGCCTGCGTGGGTGTGTGATGTACCTTGCCTGCGTGGGAGTGTCTTGTGCCTTGCCTGCGTGTGTGTGTCTTGTGCCTTGCCTGCGAGTCTTGTGCCTTGCCTGCATGTGTGTGTGTGTGTGTTGTGCCTTGCCTGCGTGTGTGTGTGTGTGTGTGTTGTGCCTTGCCTGCGTGGGAGTGTCTTGTGCCTTGCCTGCGCGTGTGTGTGTCTTGTGCCTTGCCTGCGTGGATGCGAGTCTTGTGCCTTGCCTGCATGTGTGTGTGTGTTGTGCCTTGCCTGCGTGCGTGTGTGTGTGTGTGTTGTGCCTTGCCTGCGTGGGTGTGTGTTGTGCCTTGCCTGCGTGGGTGTGTGTGTTGTGCCTTGCCTGCGTGGATGTGAGTTTTGTGCCTTGCCTGCGTGTGTGTGTGTTGTGCCTTCCCTGCGTGTGTGTACTCACCTATTTGTACTCACCTATTTGTGGTTGCAGGGGTCGAGTCACAGCTCCTGGCCCCGCCTCTTCGCTGATTGCTACTAGGTCCTCTCTCTCCCTGCCCCATGAGCTCTATCATACCTCGCCTTAAAACTATGTATGGTTCCTGCCTCCACCACATCACTTTCTAGGCTATTCCATGGCCTGACTACTCTATGACTGAAGAAATACTTCCTAACATCCTTTGATTTTCTGAGTCTTCAACTTCCAATTGTGAACCTCTTGTGTCTGTGTCCCCCATCTCTGGAACATCCCGTCTTTGTCCACCTCGTCTATTCCGTGCAGTATTTTTATATGTCGTTTTTCATGTCTCCCCTGACCCTCCTGGCCTCCAGTGTCGCCCAGGCCGATTTCTCTCAACCTTTCTTCATAGGACAATCCCCGTAGCTCTGGGACAGTCTTGTTGCAAACCTTTGCACTTTCTCTAATTTCTTGACGTGCTTGACTAGGTGGGGATTCCAAACTGGTGCTGCATACTCCAGTATGGGCCTGACGAAAATGGTGTACAGGTCTTTAACGAATCCTTACTGAGGTATCGGAACGCTATCCGTAGGTTTGCCAGGCGCCCGTAGCTGCAGCAGTTATCTGATTGATGTTGCCTCAGGAGATATGTTCGGGGGTTATACTCACCCCCAGATCTTTTCCTTGAGTGAGGTTTGCAGTCTTTGGCCATCTAAACTATATTGTGTCTGCGGTCTTCTTTGCCCTTCCCCAATCTTCCTGACTTTGCATTTGGCAGGGTTAAATTCTAGGAGCCAGTTGCTGGACCAGGTTGTACCCTGTCCAGATCTCTTTGTAGTCCTGCCTGATCCTCGTCCGATTCGATTTTTCTCTTAACTTCACATCGTCTGCAAAAAGGACACTTCTGAGTCTATCCCTTCCGTTATGTCGTTCACGTAATACCAAGAACAGCACAGGTCCTAGGACTGACCCCTGTGGAACCCCGCTTGTCACAGGCGCCCACTCTGACACTCGTCGCGTTACCATGACTCGTTTGTTTCCTCCCTGTCAGATATTCTCTGATCCATTGCAGTGCCTTTCCTGTTATGTGTGCCTGGTCCTCAAAGGCTTTTGCATTTAACCTCTTGTGAGGAACTGTGTCGAAAGCCTTCTTGCAGCCAAAAAAACGCAGTCGATCCACCCCTCTCTCTCTTGTCTTACTTCTGTCACCTTGTCAAAAACTCTAGTAGGTTTGTGACACAGATTTTCCTTTCCCCTGAAACCGTGCTGGTTGTCAATTATACACTTTTTCTTTCCAGGTGCCCCACCACTCTCCTCCTGATGATTTTCTCCATGAACTTGCATACTATACACGTTAGAGTTTACAGTCTGTAGTTTAGTGCCTCATGTCTGTCTCCCTTTTTAAAAATTGGGACTACATTTGCCATTTTCCATACCTCAGGGAGTTGCCCAGTTTCAAATGATGTGTTGAAGATCTTGTTAATGGCTCACACAATATCTCTGCTCCCTCTTTAAGGACCCATGGAGAGATGTTGTCGGGTTCCCACCGCTTTGAGGTGTAGTTCGCATAGCAGCTTCTTCACCTCCTCCTTGGTTATATGTACCTCATCCAGCACTTGCTGGTGTGCCCCCCTGTTCTAAATTTCTTGGAGTCCTACTGGTTTCCACTGTAAATTACCTTTTTAAAATTTCTTGTTGAGCTCCTGACAACCTCTCGGTCGTTTTGTGAATTCCCCATCCCCCCTTCCTCAGTCTGATTACCTGGCCCTTTGACTGTTGTTTTTCCTCCTGATGTGGCTGTACAACAGCTTCGGGTCAGTCTTTTACTTTTTGATGCTATGTCATTTTCATATTGTCTCTGAGCCTCCCTTCTTATCTGTGCATATTCGTTTCTGGCTCTTCGGCTGATTTCTTTATTTTTCCTGAGTTCTCTGTCTCTGTACCTTTTCCATTCTCTATTACACCTAGTTTTTGCCTCCCTACACCTTTGGGTGAACCAAGGACTCGTTCTGTTCTTCCCATTATTTCTGTTTCCCTTGGGAAACAAACCTCTCCTCTGCCTCCTTGCATTTTGTTGTTTACATAGTCCTTTCATTTCTTGTACTGTTTTCCTGTCAGTTCCCTCTCCCACTGAATGTCTTGAAGGAAGTTCCTCATGCCTGAGTTGTTCCCCCTTTTGTAGTTTGGTTTTTCCCAGCCTATTCCTGCTACTCTCTCCACTTGGAGCTCAACTATGTAGTCGAAGCACAGAACCCCATGATCACTAGCTCCCAGGGGCCTTTCATACATGATACCCTCGATGTCCGAACTACTCATGGTGAATACAAGGTCCAACCTTGCTGGTTCATCCTCTCCCCTCTCTCTGGTAGTGTCTCTAACATGTTGATGCATGAGGTTCTCCAGTACCACATCCATCATCTTGGCTCTCCATGTTTTTGGGACCCCCCTGGGGCTCCAGGTTTTCCCAGTCAATCTCCTTGTGATTGAAATCACCCATAAACTAGTAACTTTGCTCCCCCCCTGTGTGCTCTCCTCGCCACCTCGGCTAGTGTGTTGATCATTGCTCTGTTGCTCTCAATCGTATTTTTCTCTTTTGGGCCCCCTGCAGTTCTGTGGGGGGTTGTAAAAATTTCTGCAATTATCAAACCCTTTTGTCCCCCCAGACTGGATTGTTTCCTACAAGTAGTCCCTTTCGCCATGCCATCCATTCCTTCCATTTTCCCCAAAAACCCCCCTGGTTTTTAAAGAGCAGTGCAACTCCTCCTCCCCCTCTCCTCCCTCTGTCTTTCCTGAAGATTTATATCCGGATGGAAAGATTGAAAACTGTTATTATTCTGGTGAGTTTTGTTTCTGGAGTGCTATTATGTCTGGGGATGTCTCTTTGATTCTTTTCGTGCCCCTCCTCATACTTGTTTGTTATTCCATCTGCATTTGTATACCACACCTTCCCAAATTCTTTCTAAGACTGTGGTCTGGGAAGTATATTGGGGTTGGGGAAGGGGGAACCTGGTAAGGAACTTATGGGTTGTTGCTGTGGGGGTGAAGTTTGTAATGTAGTGGGTGGGGGCATTGGATGTGGCTTTGGGGGTTTTGATTTAGAGTGTTTGGTTGCACTGGGGGTTGGGCCCCTGGTTGGGAGGCTTCTATAGAAAGTTGTGAGGGAGGCTTTTATTGATCTTCTTCTGGGTCTGGGATCTCCTGTCTGTCTTCTCCTCCCCCTCTCTTTCCTCCCCTTTCGCCTTTGTACCAATCTCTCTCAGTTTCTTCCTTTCTTCTTGTGTTCTGTCCCCCGGTCGAGATACACCCTCCTGTATGCCGTCATGTCCCTTAATCGTGCTTTCTCCTGCAGTATCCTGGTCCGAGTCGCTTCTGCCTTGAAGGTCACTCTCACTGGCCGGGTTCTTTTTTTTACAAACCCCCCTATTCTCCGAAAATTTTCCAGCTGGGTCATATCGTCTTCTCCTATTGCTTTCATGATGCTTTCAATTGCTTTTTTTTCCCCTTGTTTTCTTGCTTCATATGTTTCCCCTTCGACTTCCTGGAGCCCATACACAAAGACTGTGTGTGTTGTTCCTTGCCTGCGTGGGTGTGTGATGTATCTTGCCTGCGTGGGAGTGTCTTGTGCCTTGCCTGCGTGGGTGTGTCTTGTGCCTTGCCAACGTGGGTGTGTGTTGTGCCTTTCCTGCGTGGGAGTGTGTTGTGCCTTGCCTGCGTGGGTGTGTCTTTGAGTGTATGTGTACTCACCTATATATGGTTGTATGGGTCGATTCACAGCTCCTGGCCCAGCCTATCTCTTGATTACTACAGCCTTGTCGTACCTTTTAATGCTGTGTATGACTCCCACCTCTACCTGGTCGCACGCAATCCAACGTACGAGCCACTCCCCGGCTGGCTAGGCACTGTATGTGTACTCACGTAAATGTGGTTGCAGAGTCGAGTCTTATCTCCTGCCCCTGCTCTTCGCTGGTCGCTACTAGGTTCATTCTCCTGGGTTCGAGAGCTTTATCTTACTTTTTCTTAAAGCTATGTAAGGATTCTGCCTTTACCACTTCCTTTCCCAGGTCGTTCCACTTCTGACTGCTCTAAGAGTGAAACAAAACATAATAATAATATATCTGTGACTTGTGCATTTTCAACTTCCAGCTGTGTCCTAGCATTCCCATTTCCCGTCTCTCAAACATTCTGTCCCTCTCCACCTTATCACTTCTACTCAGTAATTTGTTCGTTATCATCACTCTTTAGTTAACCTTTCATCTAGTTTCATGTTATCAGGCGTGTAGTGTGTGTGTGCGTGTGTGTGTGCGTGTACTCACCTAGTTGTACTCACCTAGTTGAGGTTGCGGGGGTCGAGTCCGAGCTTCCTGGGCCCCCGCCTCATCAACTGATCGCTAACTTAGGCACTCTCACCTGATTCGGTGAGTTTTTTTATCATACCTCTTGGCTTAAGCTAATGTATGATACCTTCCCTTCCACTACAATCCTTTCCCCAAAGCTATTCCACTTACTGACTATTCCCGGTGTCTTTGAAGGAAAAAATACTTCCTAACATCCCCCTGTGATTCCAATCTGTGGGTCCCCTTCAGCTTCCAACCTGTTGCCCCCATGTTACTACTGTGTCCCAGTCCTTTCTGGAAAACATCCTGTCCCTTTATTGTTCCACCTTGTCAATTTCCTCTCAGTATTTTTATGTAATTCCGTATTTTTATCAAGTCCCCCCCCCTATCTCTCCTGTTTCCACCAGTGTCCCGGTCAGGTATGATTTTTTCCCATTAACCTTCTCCTCGAAGGAACATCCCGACCTTATCTCTGGGACTCAAGTCCCCCTTTGTTTGCAAAACCTTTGCATTTTTCTCTAGTTTCTTCATGTGCTTGGCTAGGTGTGGGGGGTTTCCCCCAAAACTGGTGTGGGTGTGTGTTGGTGTTGGTGTGTGTTGTGTGTTGTGTGTGTTGTGGTGTGGTGTGTGGTGTGTGTTGGGGGTTGTGTGGGGTTGTTTGTGTACACCAACCTATTTGTGGGTTGGCAGGGGTTCCCGAGTCCTAGCTTTCCCTGGCCCCCGCCTCGTTCAACGCGGTTTTGCCTAACTAGAACCCGCCTCACTTCTCCCCTTCCCCCTCTCCAATGAGCTTAATCAACCTCGGTTCTTTTAAAAACAGTGGTATGGTTTTTTCCTGGCCTCCACTACGTCATGTTCTAAGGCTATTCCACTGCCCTTAACAACTCTAGACCGAAGAAATACTATCCCTACTTATCCTCTCTAGACACATTTTTTGGTGTCTTCAAATTCCCAAATTGTTGGCCCTCTTGTTTCCTGTTTGTCCCCTCCCCTGGAACATCCTTTCCCTTTGTCACCACCTTGTCCTATTCCCCACACGCAGTTATTATATGTCGTTATTCATGTACCTCCCCTGACCCTCCAGTTCCCCCTCCAGTTACGTTCATGGCCCCCGATTTCCCTTAATCTATTTCTTCATATGACCTTCCCCCCTTTACTCTGGAACTAACCCATGTTTGCAAACCTTTGTACTTTCCTCCGTAAGTTTTTCTTGAACGTGCTTTATCAAGTGCTGTTATTCCCAAAGAGGAAGCAGCATACTCCGTTATTGGCCAGACATACCACGGTGTACAGGTCCTTTTGAATGAAACCTTACTAAGGTGTTAGGAATGCTTGTTTCTCAGGGATTGCGCAAGGCGCCCATAATTCTGCGCAGCAAAGTATTATCTTGATTTGATGTGTGCCTATCCGGAGACATGGCCTCGGTGTTTATAACTCCACCCCCAAGATCCTATCTCCTTGAGTGAGGTTTATTAGCAGTCCCTTGCCACCTTAGAGACCCCTATAAATCTGTCCCCCTGAGTCCCTTCCTGTGCCCCTTCCCCCTATTCATCCATGACTTTTTGCATTTGGCAAGGATTAAAATTCGAGAAGCCCATATTGCTGACCAGAAGTTATGTTCCCCAGTCCTGTACCCAGGTCTCTTTGAAAGACCACTGCCTGGTCCTCTACAAGATTTTTAAATCTCCTCCATGTAAACTTTCACATCCACCTGCAAACAGGGACACTTCTGAAAAAAGTCCCCCCCCCTAAAAAAACCCGTTCCGTCATGTCCCGTTCACATATAACCAAAAATAGCACTGCCTAGTAACCGACCCTGTGGGACCCCGCTCCGTCACAGGATGGCCCACTGGTGGGATACATCATTAACTTAACCATGGACACCGTTTGTTTTGCCCCTCCTGACCAGGTAATTCCTCCTGATCCAATTTCAAGTGCCCTACCTGGTTTTTCATATGGCCGCCTGATGCTCCCCTAGCATTCCTTGCACTAATCTCCTTTGTGAGGAAACTGTTGTCCCCAAAGCCTTCTTGCAAGTCCAAGAAATAATGGCCAATCAACCCACCGCCTTCTTTCTCCACTAGTCCTACTACTTTTCCTGATTTTTTATTTATCATAAAACTCCCAGAAAAGGTTTTGTGACAAACAAGATTTTGCCCCCATTCCGTTAGAATCCCGTGCAGGTTTTGGCAATTTAATACTCCAGTTTCCATTTCCAGGTGCTTCCCACCACTCTCCCTCCTGAATAACTTCACCATAATTTTTTTTGCCATACAAAAAATATCACGACAAATGGACCCAGTCTATAGTTTAAGTGCCTCATTTCTGTCTCCTTATTTTGAAAATGGGAAAAAACCTACATTGCCGTCTTCCATACCACAAGGTATCTTGCCCATTTTACCCCAGGGAATGTGGTTTGAAGATTTGTGGTAGTGGTACTCACAACATATCCATCTTCCCCTCCTCTAAGGACCCATGGAGAGATGTTTGTCCCCGGTCCCCTATTTGCCTTTTTTGAAAGGTTATCGATGTCCCCTTAGCAGTTTCATCACCCTCCACCCACATCTGAGTAAGTTCCCGTCCCAACAACTTTGTTGAGGTGTATTCACTTGTTTGGTGTCCCCAAATCAGGTCCTTGTCCCCCCCAGGAAAGTCCCTTTTTCCTGTCTCTTACTGGTTAAATACTTTCCTTCAATCTCGTGTTGAGCTTTCCTCACATACCTCTGAATCGTGATTCTTTGTGAGTTCTCCACCTACCCATTCCCTGCAGGTGCCTTTATCACCTGGTCCCCTTGAAAACGGTTGTCCCTCCCTTTCCTCGCCTAAATGTGGCCTTATACACAGTTTTCGTGTCCCCCAGATTATGACTTTTCGAATGCTAATGTTCGTTATTTCATACTGTCCGCTGGGGCACCTCCCACCTAAACTGCCGCATACCATACGTATTCTGGCTCTTTTTTCTAACAATCTCCTTGTTTTTCGGGGGGGGGGGGGGGGGGGCTGGTCCTATGCCTCCCCTGGAAACCTTTTCCATTCTCATGTTTTCAACTTTTAGTTTTTTTTGCCCGTCCCCTAAACAACCTACGGTAAATCCAAGGGACTCCGTTGTTTATTTGGTCTTCCTATGTTATTTCTTGTTTCCCCCTTGTGGGAAACAAAAAAACTTTCCCTCGGCCTCCTTGCACTTTTTGTTGCCACAAATTCCGACCATCATCTCGTTTATAACTGATTTTCCCCTACCATTTCCTCTGTCCCCACCCCACAGAATCGACCCTCCCTGCAGGAAGTTTATTCTCCATACCTTGTGGTAGTCCCCCCCTTTTATAAAAGTTTTTTTTCGGCCTGTCCGCCCCTATCATTTTCCTTTTACCTTCCCCCCAACTTGTAAACTCTACTCTATAGTCACCCCAAAACTCAGAACCAACAATGATCGCTAGCTCCAAGGGGGCCCTCGTAAAGTGGAATTCCTCCGATTTCCCCCTGAACTGCTCAGGGTTGTAAACACAAGTCCAGTCTGCTGGCTTCAAATCCCCCCTCCCTCTCTCTTGGTTTGTTGTCCCCCCCCTGACATGGTTTGATTAGCCCACCATGAAGGGATTTTTTCAAGTAACCACATCCAACATCTTAGCTCTCCAATGTTTCGGGACCCCCATTTTGGCACCATGATTTCCAGTCGATCTTCCCCTGTGGTTGAAACGCCCCATTAACCAAGTAAAACTTTGCTCTCTCGAAAGTGACTCTTCTTTTTGCCACCTCAGCCAGTTGGTGTCCCCCCACCATCACCCCTGATTTTTTTTTTTCTTCGTACTCCTCTCTTGGCCTCCTGCAGTTTGTTCTGGTGGTGGGTTATACATCACTCCAATTTACTACTTTAATGTTATCCCGGACTGAATTGTTACAAACTTACAATGTTTAGTCCTTTCTCCCAAAATCATGTCCATCCTTCCCCATTTCCTCAAAATCCCCATTGGTGGTTTTAATGAAGCAGTGGCAAGCCACATCCTCCCCCTCCTAACTTACCTCCCTTCCTAACTTTTCCCTCCCATAAAATTCTGAAATATCCTTGTTTGGGAAGATTGTGGTCCTGTATAGTTGGTCATCAGCGAGTTTTTGTTTCTGTGACGGCTATGAAAGATCAGGGATTTTTTTTTTCACCTGATTCTATCATTCCAACTCCTCAATGTTTTTGTTTTATTCGTTTTTATTCCATCCGCGTTTGTGTTACCAAACCCTTTAGTTTTTTTCCTTTTTTCTATCATTGTGTTTCCATGCAAATATATTTGGGGTTGGGGGAAGCGAGAGCCCACTTGGTTGGGGGGGGGCCATATGGGGCTGTGTGGTAGGGTGGGTTTACAAAGTGGGTGAATGGGGGGTGGGGGTCAGAATGCCCATAAGGGAACAGCTGTTGGGGGTGAGGGGGGGGGTTTTTTTGTGAATGGGGGGTTTGGTTGGCAGAAGGGTACAGTGAAGTGGGATTTTGTAAAGTAAGGTTGCCTCAAGTAGCTTTTGGGAATGTTATTTTGCGGGTTTGTGGACTTTTGGTGGAGATTCTGGTGGGGTGTGGTTTTTGCCCCCCATCCTCCTGGTGGTCCGGGGGGTCCCTGCTCATTTTCCATTGCTTCTCGTTTTTCCCTCCTTGCGTTCCCCCTCTGTACCCTCTTCTTTTCAGTGTAGTCCTTTTACTTCTTTGTGTACTGACGCGGTCCCCCCGAGTATACTCCCCCGGTTAACCCCCCCTTATGTCCTCAGTCTTGCCTTTCCCCTCTTGCAAGAATCCTGATTCGACAACTGAATTCCTTTCCTTTGAAAGTTACTCTGACAGAGTTAGGCCCCCGTTATCCTTCCACCTCGCAAACCACCCCAAATTCTCTGAAACATTTTTGTCACCTGGGTCATATTTGGGGCCCTCTCCCTATTTGTTTTTTCCATGATGGCCCTATAAATCATTTTTTTTTCCTTCCTCCTGTTTTTTTATTCCTTCAAAGGTTGGCCCCCTTTGGGCTTCTGGAGCCCGTACAACAAAGACTTACCACGCCCTTTCCTCCTCCCCACCTGAGTCCCTCCCATCTGCTTCCTCTGAGGCATTTTATTTCGCTTCCATTGACATGTTTCTTGCCTTTCGTCCCCTTTCCCAAATCTGAAACTCTTATTCCATGTGGACTGTCTTCCTGGCGCTGGTCACCTTGCTACTGCAGTTGGCTGTTAGAAATCTCGCATATAACAAACCTACATTGTCTTCGGACCTGTCCCGCTTGATCTTAAGTGGTGGCTCATCGTCTTTTCCTCCCAGGCCCCACGTGGGTCTGAAAGGGACTCGTGTACTGGCATGGGTCTCCGTTGTTGCATACCCTCCCCCCTGTCTGCCGCCGAATTTGAATTTCCATCATTGTCTTCAAACCTGTTCCGCTTGATCTCAGAGTGCTCATCGTCCCTTTTCCTGGCCCCAAACCGTGGGGTCTGATAGTGCCTTCGTGTACGGCCAAATGGTCCTCCGTTTGTGTTTCTTTACCATCCCCTTGTCATCTCTGGCCGCTGACTTTTGAATTTCCTGATGGTCACCATTCTGAATTGGTCATTTTTATCTCTCATTCTGTTTCAGGCCTTTTTGCAGTTTTTCCTCTTCTAATCACTGTAATCCTAGCCTTCTGCTGCTAAGCAACCTGTACTTCCAACTTCCTGCACTCTTCAGCTTTCCGCTTCCTCATTTTCTTACCAAGCTTCAACTATCTTCCCTTCCCCACTCTCCTCCCGTTTTTTGGAGCTCCTAACTCCCAGTCTTTCACCCGGTTCAGTCTACCAAATCGCCTGGTTTTTTTTTCCGTCCTCTAAAGGCCACCCATATTTTATTTATTTTTTTTTTTTTTTTTATTACCGCAGACAGAAGGCTAGCCGGAAGGGGAGGGGGTGTGGGGGGTGTAGAGCGAAAGGGTAGAGAGAGAGGAGAGATAAGGGTAGAAAGAGGGAGAGAGAGGGAGAGATAAACGGGTAAGAAAGAGGGAGAGAGAGAGAGAGTTGGGGGTGAGGGAATAAGACCAAGGGGGAGAGAGAGGAAATTGTGAGGGGGGAAGAGAAAAGGTAAGGAGAGGGAGAAAGAGAGGAGGAGGAGAGAAAAAGAGAGAGAGGGAGAAAAGGAGGGCGAGGGAAAAGCTATGAGAGAGAGAAATGGAGAGAATGGAGAGAGGAGCACCTATAGAGAGAAGGAGGGGAGAGATTGGGTATGGAGTGAGGGAGAGAGGAGAGAGAGAGGGAGAGAGAGAGGAAGAGAGAGAGGGAGAGAAGAGAGGGAGAGAGAGAGGGAAGAGAGAGGGAGAGAGAGAGGGAGAAGATAGAGAGAGGGAGAAGAGAGAGGAAAGAGTGAGAGGGAAGAAAGAGAGGGAGAGAGAGAGGGAAGAGAGAGAGGGAGAGAGAGAGGGCGAGGAAAGAAGAGAGGGGGGAAGAAGAGAAAGAGGGAGGAGATAGAGAGGGAGAGAGATGGAGAGAGCGAAGGGGAGAGAGAGGAGAAGAGAGGGAGAGAGAGAGGGAGAGTGAGGGAGAGAGAGAGAGGGAGAGTGGAGGGAGAGATTAGGGAGATAAGGAGGGAAGAAGAGGGAGAGAAGGAGGAAGAAAGAGGATGGGAAAGAGAAGAGGGAGAGAGAGAGGATAGGAGAGAGAGGGAGAGGAAGGAGGGAGAGAGAGAAGGAGAGAGAGAGGGAGAGAGAGAGGAAAGATAGTCGGGAAGAGTTGGGAGAGAAGAGAGAGGGAGAGGGAGAGAGAGAGGGAGAGGGAAAGGGAGGGAGGAAGAGAGAGGGAGAAGAGAGAGGGAGATAGGGGAGAGAGAAGAGGTAGAGAAGAAGAGGGAGAGAGAGAGGGAGAGAAGGTGGAAGAGGGAGAGTGAGAGAGAGAGTGGAGAGAGAGAGGGCGAGAGAGAGTGGAGAGTGAGGGAAGAGAGAGGGAGAGAGAAGGGATAAGGGGAGAGAGAGAGGGAGAGAGAGAGGGAGAGAGGAGAGTTCTCGCTCTATTGCTATCTTCTCTCTCTTAGCTCGATCTCTGCTGTCTCCTGCTAGATTTTCTCTAGAGCGAGGGAGAGAGAGATATGCTCTCTCTCATCTGTCCTTGAGCTCGCTCGCTTTTATTTCTCGATCGTCGGGCTTCGCTCTCTCTCTTTCGCTTCTTCTGTCTCGCCTTTCTCCTCTCTTCCTCTTTCTCTTCTCTCTCTCTCTCTCTCTCTCCCTCTCTCTCTCTCCTGTCGGTTCTGCTCTCTTCTCTCTCTCTCTCTCTCGCTCTCTTTATCTCTCTTTTCTTCTCTCTCTCTCGCTCTCTCTCTCTCTCTCTCTCATCTCTCTGCTCTCTCTCTCTCTCGCTCTCCTCTCTCTCTTATCCTCCTCTCCCTCTTTTCCCCTCTCTCTCTCTTCTTTCTCTCTTTCTCTTCTTCTCTCTTCTTTCTCTCTTTCCTCTCTTCTTTCTCCTTCTTTCGTCTCTCTTTCTCTCTCTTTCTCTCTTCCTCCATTCTCTCTCTTCCTCCTCTTTCTTTCTCTTTCTCTCTCGTCTCCTCTCTTTTCTCCCTCTTTCCTCCTCTCTCCTTTCTCTCTTTGCTCACTCTCCTCTCTCTCTCCTCTCCTCTCCTCTCTCTCGCTCTCTCTCCTCTCTCTCTCTCTCTCTCTCTCTCTCTCTCCTCTCTTAGCCCTCTCTCTTTCCTCTTTCTCTCTCTTTTTCCCTCTTCTCTCTTCTTTCTCTCTTCTTTCTCTCTCTTCTCTTCTCTCTTTCTCTCTCCTTTCCTCTCCTTTCTCTCTTCTTTCTCTCGTCTCTTTCTCTCTTTCTCTCTTTCTCGCTATCCTCTCTCTGTCTCTCTCTCTCGCTCGCCTCGCTCTCTCTCTCTTCTCTCTCTCTCTCTAACTCTCTCTCTCTCGTTCTCTCTCTCTCTTTCTCTCCTCTACTCTCTTTTCTCTCCGTCTCTCTTTCCTCTCTCTTCTCTCTCATTCTCTCACTCTTGCGTCGCCGCTCCTCTCCTTCTCTCTCTCCTCTCTCTTCATCTCTCTCTTCTCTCTCTCTCTATCTATCTATCCTATCTCTCTACTTTGTCTTTCCTAACGATCTCTCTTTCTGCCCCTTACTATCTTCTTTACGATTTTTTACCTATTTATCTTCTACCACCAACCCCCTTCACCTCAATATATTCCCACCCCCCACTAATGAATTAAACCCTTTACGGCGCCCCCATCACCCCTGCCCCCCCTATGATGTACATAGATAGCCCTCTATACTGAGAGTTCCGCACACCTAATAAAAAAAACTCATAACCCCCGACACTCCCCCACACAACAGTAGAACCCCCCCTACGAACTCCTCGCAAAACCAATCCCACAGTGCGAGACTAATTAAACAATATAAACCAGAGAAACTATCGATATGACAACGCTAGCACCTTCATAACACCCAGATATTATGCACAACCAAAATAACTACAAGAGAACCCAAAACATTGCTATCTACATAAGTGTACTGTCTTTTGTGTCCTAAAACCTTATCTCACGAAACTGTTACATGTTCCTGTAGTCCCCCAATAGTCCTCATGCTCCTACAATATATCTTCTACTACTCTGAGGTGTTGTGTGTATTATAATCTCTCTTGACAGGGTTTTAGATAGCAGCTACCAGTGTCCCCGGGCCGGGCCTCTAACCCTCAGACTTCCCGCCAACCACAAAAAAACAAGAGATATTGTACGTTACTCCAGACGGGGTACACATCCAGATGCCTGGATGTACGATGCTTCGCTGTACGCAGCTCGCTGTATCCTAATTGGTCTCGTTACACCTCGCCCATTCTTCCGCCGCTGACTTCATCGCTAATACTTTTTTTTTCTCTTGCCCCTTGTTAGTCCTTCCTCATTACCACACTTTAAAATCACTTGGTAAACTGCTACTTTTATAATTAACACTTCACTTTGGTAAGAACACTACCTTATTTGTGGAAGAACACCAACCTGTTATGGCGGCGCTTACTCCCTCCAGCAGGCTACTGCAGCCTACCGAACACCTCATGCGTAAATATATATTTTAAGTATACATATTAATAATCCCCTATTCTGGCTAGCTGTTTCACGCTGTGTGCTACATCACATTTTTGTCGTACAACCAAAACCACCCTCGTCTTTAATTCTATTTGTTCCTTTTTCCTCTTTCCGTCACTCACTCTCTTATGTACTTTGGAAATATAAAAAACAAATTGGTTGAAGACATGTTGCAACAGGTGCCCACCACTAGGCCTCAAACGAACTGGCCACTTTGAAAATTTTGTTTGTATAATTTAATTCAGCTTTTTCTCTCCGCCTTTACATTATTTATTTTTTCTAATACATTGGTTACAAATGATAGTATGTTTCACTGATGTGTCCACAACACTGGTTTTGCTTTCCTAGCTGCTAAAACACGCCCTAAAAGCAAACTAGTATTCCTCGGAGCTGGCGCTTTGTGACCCACTACAACTGACTCCACATGTGGTGTGGTTTGTTGTGTGTGTGGTTGTGTGTGGTGTCTGTCCTGATCTGTCTGTCTGTGACTTTATGTGGTGTGTGTGCACGTGTGTGGATTGACATTAAATCGTAAACAAAACTTCCATTAATTACCGCTACCAACCCCTACCGTCTTCTACGTCAAATTCAAAACACTATAAACGTAGAAGAAGCAGTTTTTGACGTTAATCCAAGTCTGTCAAGTCCCTTCGTTAGAGGTAATCAGTCCCATCCTTTCTTAAACACGTATTAACATTGGTTGCTTATGGGTTTTCAAAACCCTACCCACAAAAAATATTTTAAATTTCCTGATAATTATTAATTTGAAATAATATTCTTAGCATATAAAAACTGAGAAAATACACCCCTTGTTTTCGTGTAAAATATCCCCTCTTGGAAGCCTAAAGCATAGTTGGGTTGTGTTGGTTTGAAGGATTAAAACCTATCACCTACACTAGGCTCATACAGGCAGCTTGTAAAACTGTCCCACTAACACACATACATAATTCTTGTCCACTAAAAATAAGGAATAAAAGAATTCTCGTCTGCACAGTATAACTCTCAGAGAAAATCAACTCTTTAAGTATATATCTGGTGTTCAAATACACATATGGCTAGAGCATAAACACTAAACCAGAAGTTAGTTACGACATTTGGAGTTATGACGTCACGGTTGAGTGATTCAACCGGAAATGAGTGACTCCCACGGGTGAATGATGCCACGTATGAGTGATGTCCCCCCGGATGCGTGACGTCACTGGTTGAGTGTGGCTCAATTAGGGGAAGTTAGACGTCAAAATGGTATTAAGTACTTTTGGGTCCAGTGAAGCATTTCTGATATCCAGCTATAATTTTATTTTAGATTAAGACGAATTCGTAAATATAAATAAAAAATTTAATAAAACTGTTAATAAATATAAAATATCTTCAAATAAGTTCCCAGTTATATTCTGACTACTTAACACCCTCCGTTAAAGAAATTAACCAAAACACTTGACATGGTAATTGTGAGAAGCTGTTCAGTCACTGGTTCCCTCAACCTAACATGTGAAACCACTGTGATCAGTTTAAGTATGGGTGAGGTAGTGACTGCCATGTGTGAGTTTACAGTGCGTTAAATATAACGTGTTAGAGAGGATAGTGATATAGTGTGAAACGTAAAATGCAACAAAAGATGTTATTGATATATGGAATAAAATCAAACGGAGATATCTTGCAGTGTGTTTTTGATGTCAAAAGAAATCTTAAAAATTGGTTTTATTATTCGTTATTTTTCTCGCCATAATGCCAAGCCTCATCTGATTAATTTTTTCAAATTTTTCAACGTTTTGTGTAGTGTAACTAGAGTCAATTATGGAACAATAAACAAGAGCATATCGTTTATTGACTCCAAGCGCTGTTGAAACCACTTCCTTCATTCTGTGCATACTCGAGGCCTGGACACAGACCGGGTGAGGTCGGGGTCACAAGACCCATGGGTCCCCGGGGCGTTACCCTAAAAAACAAACACTCCAGGTATACAGCTTTCAAACAATCATAAAAGTCGCCTCTTAATTTCACGACGACATAGTGAAATTCAGGTGTGTAGGTGTGGAGTTGGATCATTTTTTTATAATATAAATATTAATACAGAAAAGATCACACTGGGATGGGAAAAGTCTTTAGGATTCTAGATGTTTCGCACTCCTCGAGCGTCCCCGTCAACCGACAATGCAGAGCTGTATGACCCTTAGGGGGTTTAACGCATAAGTTTATGATAATAAATAACATTAATAGGACGAGAAAATTCATTTGAGGCAGGGTGTCCCCAGTGGTACCTTTTTTGTCTTGCGTCAGAGAAATTTCCACTCTTATCTCTTGCTGCCTGCAAACATTTGGCATAATTCCTAGACAACGCACGAAACTGAAACATCTAGAGCTAATGATTACCATCTTCCACGTGCATGTTTCTTCCATCGTTAAGATAACCTGTCCTGGCGGTTAGTTAAGACACACCCCTGTCTGCTGCTGAATTGTAATGCAATATAATGTACAAATAAAATCATTCCGCTGATTCCCCTCTTGTGAAAGACTTCAGTGTATAAAAATGGCCCTGACGCAGGCAGACAGCCTTGAAAGTGAACGTTAAATTTTGTTTGTGGTGTGGGAAAAATTTTTATCCAATATTTAAAAAATTGTTATTCCAAACTTCTGACAATTGTTTAACTGCCATAACTGAAGAAATACTCCTTCATTTCGGCTTTTCAAAACTGCCGCGCCACCTCGCCACTCGTGTGACTTACTGAACACAAAGTTTCGGCCATCTTATTGACTACCAAAATGTCCCCGAAATTTCCTAATTTAATTGGAATAAAAAAAAAGTTTTTATATATAAGAACTAAAATGAATTCTTTTTGATCGACCAAAAAAAGTTTGTAAGGAATCATTTGTATTAATGATGATCATCTATAAGATTATACATTATTAAAATGTAAATTTTAAATATTCCTTAATTGTAATACAAAGTTTGGAATCATTCGAAATCTAAACATTTTACTCGAATGTCTTTTTCTGATCGTCCCCTCCAAACTTTGCTCCGTTGGTGGATTTTATACAGAATGTTGGTGCTGACTGTTTGAACTTGTGGATGATTTTTCCAATTTGCCAAATTTACGAATTCCATTTCCAGTGTAATAACAAAATATTGTTTCTGATATGAAGTCATTTTTTTTATTGATTAGGCACTGATGGCTTTGTCAATTTTCTATTTTTTAAAAAAAAATTTTATAAATAAAAAATATATTGAAATAATAAGAGTAAAAGTTCTTATCTAAATGAGTGGTAAAGAATTTTTTTATTGAAAATAATAAAACTTAAAGACAATCTTGTAAAAGTTTTTTTTTTAATATGGAATTCTTTTTGTGAGTTAATCAAGGATGGACTAGATTATTTCGCGAGAACTGGTAAGTTTTTATTTTTTTTTCTGGATATTAAAAGCATTTTTTCTTCTCAAAACGCTTGTTTGGATAAGCTTCAAATCTATTTTATAATTGGGTAATGTATATAGAGTAGATTTTTTGGGGATATTTAGCTGGTGTTAGTGACCTGTAAACAATGAAATTACCTAAGGTCATTTGTTAGATAGTTTGTGGATAACCTGGAGAAAGTCGCCACCCTGAATTTTGTGTCCCAAATATTTCAAAGCCAGTATATCCTCTACCAAGAAGTTGTTTAGTTAACCACATTGTCATGGTGCCATTTTTTAACGACTTCTGATCTCCGAAATGGTTGTTTTTTTTTTCTATTTGTATATATTTGACCTTGATGCTGAGAGTGGCTCTGATCTTAAAGGTGACAATTCTCTCAATGAATCGATTCCTGAATAACTTCCATATCAACAAATTGCTATATAATTTCACATTAGTTTTATCGCTTATTGACTGAACACATATATGAAACACAACTTATCTTCAGACTTGCGTAGGTGCAAGTGCTGATGTTAATTCTGTGTAATTACTGATAATGTAATTAGAGTCAGCCTTAAAAATTTAATGCAGAAGTATTGTCCCTTCTGAAGAAGATAATATATGATCATACATCAATACATCAGTTTAGTGGTCTGTGAATGACTTTTTTCATCATAACCAACTTAGTGTTGGGGTTTTATTCTTGTAATTTAGTTTTTAAACAAGGAGTAAAATGTAACTTCAAGTTTGCCTGTGAAGTCCGTGTGCCCAAACACCATTTGTTAAAATAAATTAAGTTCCCAAGGTTAAATACCAATTAAATAATTTTTTCTTTAATTACTTAGATCCTATTTTTGTTTTTTTTTTTTTACCTGAAAATTTGGAAAATATAAACATAAGACTCTGCTTTTTGTTGGAATTTACCTTTGAGTGGGTCGCAAATTATATTCAACACTTTTATGCTGAATAACTTGACATTGCATCCTTGTGAGTGGATTCAGCTTTGTTTGACGTCTTTATGATACTGTGTCCCCTTTGAAGGTTAGAATTAGATTTGAGTTTGTATGTTTGCCTAAATTACGTATTTACTGAAGGACATTCGTTATTAGAAACTGATTGATTAGTTGAAAACTTTTAAAAAAATTCCTGATCACTTCAATCTTTCCATCGTAATATTTTAACTTCATTACAGACAGGTGCCAACACTCCCGCCAACATTCCAACTGTTTTTGCAATGGTGTCACACCAGACGGGCTTTTTTGCAATTGTTTTTGCAATGATCTCACCCAGACCCTGGGCTTTTTGCAATTGTTTTTGCACATGAATTCACACCCAGACTGGCTTTATACAATTGTTTGCAATGAAGCACACCATACAGGCTTTTTAACAATTGTTTGCAATGATTGCCAATCACCATACTGGGCCCTTTTTTTTTTACAATTTGTTTTTGCACTGAATCACACCAAGACTGGCTTTATTACAATTGATTTGCAATGGATGCACACCAGAACTGGGTCTTTTTGCAATTGGGGATAAATTTCTCAATCGTAACACGAGCGAAATCAATTAGTTTTATTATTTATTTTTCAAGTTAAATAAGTTGTATACAACATATTTAAATTTAACAAAAAATATAATTCTTTAGAGGGGAACACAGAAAAAATCAATATACATATGTTTCTTAAATTCATTTTTTGAATACGGTGTCCATTAATGTGCTTCAACACCTGGTGGTTTTTAATATTTGAAAAAAAATTTCCACATTAGTTGGTGGAAGTGCAATGTAGCATAAATTATATTTTTTGTGTCTACGTGGAAAGAACTTTTTTTTTATATAATCCTGTCCTGAAGAATAAAAAAGTTAAAATTACCGTGACTGAACAATACAAAATAAACCTCCTTAGGCGACCAAACTTATGGCGACGTTATCTGTCCGACCTTTGTGAACTTTTCTAATAAGTTCCCACATCGAGAAGTGAGAATGGTTGATGAGATGATTCCCCCACAGTCCATTTCATCCATATATTAGCCACCTTATTCCATACATATCTGTATTCTTTCATAATTTTAATAGACTGATTAAACCCCGCTTCAGGCGGAGGGACCAGATTCCCCTCAAACTCCCTGTTGTTTCTTTCAACCATTCGTTATTTTGTTTTACGGCGACTCATTTAAGTCATTGGAGTGGCAAAACGTTTTCGAACAATAAAGATTATCCAAATTGTTATGCATAGTGTCTAATTAACATGTGAAATACTGTTATTGACAGCGTTTATGGTAGTGCAGTCCTGTTAGAACATAAAGAACATTAATAAAGAGGAAACTCTGCTGCAGGCCTGATAGCCCCATACTGGCAGGTCCTAAACAAATCCGATCTGCTTACACAAGGCAAGGTTGAGTTTGTCCTGGGTTAGGTGTACTTCCCTATACAACCCTATGGTCCGTGTTTCTCGATCGTATTAGACACTACTCTCTTACAAAGTCGGACTCCATTGCAGCCACCACCAGCTGATTCGTGCAGCAAGCCGAGCAGAAAAACATTCCGCAGGAACGAAGTCCCAGACCCCCAGGTCTTTTGCCAGATAGTTGGACCTTTCGTGGCTTCCCAGGATGTGCCCGGAGTTTGTACCACGAGAGTACCAATTTCAGCTCCTATTTCGGGGGCAGAACTTTTGAAAAAGGACAACGGTTTAATAGTGTTCTTCAGCCCGTGTGAAGCAGTTAGCACAATCGTCTTAGATCAAGTAGTGCCTTTGTCTGGTGTGTACGATAGTGCGAAGTCAACTCTGCTATCTTCCCCACTCACACAGAGCTTCCGTAGGGGAGCAGCAGAGTTGATGGATTAGTATTCAATGGTTTTTTACCTGAGTTTACCTGGAAGAGAGTTTCCGGGGGTCCAACGCCCCCGCGGCCCGGTCTGAACCAGGCCTCCTGGGTGAATCAAGCTCTGATCAACAGGCTTTTTGCTGCTGGCCTGCACGCAAAACCAACATACTAGCCACAGCCCCGTCTGATTCCGGAAACTTACTTAGGGTGCTTTGTCCAGTGCCAGCTTGAAGACCTGACAGGGGTCTGGTTGTAAACCCGCTTATGTTTGGCTGGGATGCAGTTGAACCAGTCTCGGCCCCTGAACACTTATTGTATGGTGCGTGGGAGGTGTTGTGACCTTGTGGCCCTGCCGTGGGGTGTGGGACCCCCTTTTTTTTGATGTGTAATGTTTACTCAACCTAATAATGGTTTTGTATGGGTTCGATTTCCACAGCGTCCTGGCCCAGCCCCTATCTCTTGATTACTACAAAGCCCATGGGTTCCTGACCTTTTTAATGCTTTGGTATGACTTCCCACCACTACCCTGGTCCGCCCACGCAAATCCCAACGTACGAGGCCCACTCCCCCTGCTGCCTTTAGCCACTGGTATGTTGGTAAACTTTCACGTAAAATGTGGTTTTTGCATAGTCGGTTCTATCTTCCTGGCCCTGCCCCTCCTCCTTGGCTGGTCGCTACAATTTGTCATTACCTCCTGGGTTCGAGAAGCTTTTTCCTTTACTTTTTACTTAAAAAGCAATGTAAGGATACTGGGCCACTTTACACACATCCCCTTTATTCCAGGTTTCCCGTTTTTATGTCCACTTCTGAACTGCTCCTAAGAGTGAAAACTAAACCCCTTAATAATAATATTATATTTGTGACTTTTGCATTTTTGTCAACTTTTCCATCTGTTGGTCCCCTAACATTCCCAATTTCCCCCTTCTCATCAAACAATTCCCAGTCCCTCCCTCCCCTATCAACTTCTACACCATTAATTTGTTTCGTTATCACAACTCATTAGTTAACCCTTTCACTAGTTTTTTTACCCATGTTTAATTCAGTCGTGTAAGTGTTGGGGGTGGTGCGTGTTGTGTGGTGCGTGGTAA
>NC_069402.1:91986198-92016094 GCF_026875155.1 Cherax quadricarinatus | reverse complement strand
CGGTATATTTATGTTAAAATGGAAAAAAATGTAGAGGGTTTAGCCCGGCGGAACAGGGAAAAATTTGAACCGAACGATTAGGGAAGGCAAAACCCCTGTTTTCACAAACCCTTCTGAGTTTTACGTAAATAAAAATAAGACAAGAGAGAGAGGGGTGGGTTGATTGCATCTCTTGGACGCAAAAGGCCTTTGACACGTTCCCACAAGAGATTAGCAAGCTAGAGCCATCAGGCGCATATAACGGGAAAGGGACTGCAATGGATCAGAGAATACCTGACAGGGAGGCAACAACGAGTCATGGTACGTAATGATGATCACAGTGGCCCGTGACGAGGGGTCCCACAGGGTCGGCCCCAGGACCAGGCTATTTTGGTATATGTGACGACATGACGAAGGGTTGGATTCAGAAAGTGTCCCTGTTTGCAGATGATGTGAAGTTATGAGGAGAATTAAATCTAAATGAAGACCAGGCAGGACTTCAAAGAGCTGAGACGACGGGACACGGGTCCAGAAAATGGCTTCTGGGAATTTAACCTGCCAAATGCAAAGTATGAAGATAGGGGAAGGGGACAGAAGACCCAGACAGGTATAGCTAGGTGGCCAAAGACTGCAAACCTCACTCAAGGAAAAGATCTTTGGGTGAGTATACACCGAGCATGTCTCCGAAGCACACATCAACAGATAACTGTGCAGATAGGGGCCCTGGCAAACCTGAGAACAGCTTTCCGAACCTTTAAAAGGAATCATTCAAGACACTGTACACCGTTATGTCAGGCCCATACTGGAGTATGCAGCACTGTTGGAACCCGACTTGATAAAGCACGTCAAGAAATAGAAAAGTACAAAGGTTTGCGAAGGTTATTCCAGAGCTAAGGGGAAATGTCCTATGAAGAAAAAAAATTAAGGGAATCGGCCTGACGACACTGGAGGACAGGAGGGTCAGGGGAGACATGATAACGACATATAAAATACTGCATGGAATAGACAAGGTGGACAAAGACAGGAGTTTCCAGGGAGGGGACACAGAAACAAGAGGCCACAATTGGAAGTTGAAGACACAAATGGGGTCAGAGAGATAGTAGGAGTATTTCTTCAGCATAGTTTGTAAGGCAGTGGAAAGCCTAGAAAATGACGTAGTGGAGGCAGGAACCATACACAGTTTTAAGACGAGGTTTGATAAAGCTCATGGAGCGGGGAGAGAGAGGGCCCAGTAGCAACCGGTGAAGAGGGGGGGCCAGGAGCTGGGACTCGACCCCTGAAACCACAAATAGGTGAGTACAAATAGGTGAGTACACACGCGGGGCCAGGAGCTCGGACTCGACCCCCGCAACCTCAACTAGGTGAGTACACACACACACACGTACTCATATACAACAGGCCTAGTGTCTAATCGACATGTGCCTAGGACAAAATGGTAACTAACACACTCACACACACAGTCAGCAGATGTGGGTGACAAGGCTCCGAGAGCTTTAGTGTTTTTTAAGGCATGCAGTATCTGCTAGCAGTAATCAGTGGTAGTGACAACGTCAGTGAACAATCCTACGAGTGATAACCAGAGTTATTAGTTAAAAAAAGTCGAGAGGAAGCCTAAAATCTTTAATATTTCAAAGTGTCAAACCGTTAGTGGCTAGTAGGCTTCTGTTGTTACACAGATTCAAATATAAAAAGATTCAAGTGAGTGTGGAAGCCGGTGGTCAAGAATTTCGAGAGATTGGATAAAAAGTGAAATGTGGGGGACCCATACAGTGAAGTGAAAAAGTTAATAAAACAAAAGTAGAAAAGGAAAAAAATAATATATAACAAGGGAAGGTGGCAGTAGGCCTGCTGAAGCAGCGACGTCACAACAGTTGTGTGACATTATACATATAAAGTTAACACCCAATGTGAAGTGTATTTTAATATAAGTGAAGTGTATTCTATCATAAGTGAAATCACTTGAGGACGCGGGGTGTATGAGCATATATGGTAATAAAGAAACACGGGTGAAGAATTTTCAAAAAAGTGATAGAAGGCGTATGTACACGATACTCATCACATCTGGCAACTTGTCACGCATCACTGCCCGCGAAAGGTATCACTCACCTGTTGGGGTTGTTGTGGGTTTCTGAATCCTGCTCTTGCATCACTGTTAGATACTGGTCACTCACTCCTGCAAGTTATTACCAGAATTAGAGCAGAAATAGCATAGATAAGGTGAAGATAGTGTTGACTAGCGAGGAGCAGCCTAGCGAGGGGAAGCCTAGTGAGGGTGACGTCAGACACTCCTAGAAGCTGAGACAAGCTAAATTTTTTCAACCTAATTACTTTCTGTGTTTTATAAGTAGAAGTGATAAGTGCTAGAATCACTGTTGGTAGTTTTAGAAATACTGGTATTACTACTGATATTTGTTAGCACACACACACACACCATATACACAAGATTTCATACCTTCCTGTTAACTGACCTGAAATCCCTCCCTCTCTTTCTCTCTCAATACCTATCTCTCTACCTCTCTTTACCCATCTCTCTCTACCTATCTCTCAGTACCTGTTTCTCTACCTCTACCTATCTCTCTCCCTCTATACCTATCTCTCTCACTACCTCTATCTATACCTCTCTCTACCTATACCTCTATCTATACCTCTCTCTACCTATACCTCTATCTATACCTCTCTCTACCTATACCTCTCTCTACCTATACCTTGCTACCTATACCTCTCTCTACCAAACCTACCTATATCTCTCACTACCTATCTCTCTACTATCCCCTCCCTTTGCCTATCTCTCTTCCCTCTCCCAACTCTCCGTTCTCCCCTATAACATCTCTTCCCTCTAACACCTTTCCCCCTCTATGTCTCTCCCCCTCTAACATCTCTCCCCCCCTCACTATCTCTCCCCTCTCCCATTTCCCATCTCTCTCCCTCTATCTCCCCCTATCCTCTCTCTCCCCCCTCTCTTCCATCTCCCCCTCTCCCCCCCCTTCTCTCCTGTTCTCTCCCCCTCTCTCTCTCCCCTCCCTTTGCCCCCTCTCCTCTCTCTCTCTCTCTCTCTCTCCTCCCTTTTCCCTTCTCACTCTCCCCCTCCCCTCCTCCCTTTTCCCCCTTTTCACTCTCCCCCTCTCCCCCTCCCTTTTCCCTTCTCACTCTCCCCCTCTCTCCTCCCTTTTTCCCTTCTCACTGTCTCCCCCTCTCCTACCTTTCTCCCCTTCCCTCTCTTTCTCTTAAATAAAAAATAGTGGTGACTCGCAAGGAACCAGGGGATCAGATGAGAATGGATCTGTAGGGAGGAGTAGGATTTAGGATTCATAGAAAAGGATGGAACAAGATTGGGAGAGAAAAAAAGGAAGCTTTCTGAAAAATGGAGACAGAGCTTTCAGTGAATTAAAGAGAAGTTGGATGAAAATAATGATTGGGAGGCACAAGCCGAAACTGCAATACCAGTATAAAGGTCCTAGAAGATTGAGGTAAACAGGCTGAAGGCAAGTTACATGGCATTGAACCTGAGAAGACATACAGCAATATGAAGCAGAGAGGGCCGAACAGGAAGGAGGAGATATGAATTTATGCTAAGGCCATATCAAACCTGCCAAGAAGGGCCAAGGAGTAACGGGAAGCATCTGGTGCAGGGCAGAGAGGGTAAGGTCAAATGCAAAGGCACAACAATGCTACCAACCAAGAGTCACTGGAAACAAACAAGGGAGAAAATGACCACGTACAAACAGGAAACAAGAGACACAGAGGGAGAGGCAAAGGTGGAGGAAAAGGGCAAAATCAGTGTTTTATTATTCCACGGTTTCAGGAGAGAGAGGAAAGGACACACACTGAAAGACGGCAGGCAGAAAGAAAAGGAGATTGAGAACATCATCAAGGAAATAGGTTAAGAAGACATGACGAGATTGTAAATTTCGGATAATTGGGGGGTACTTCAAGGGGAAAAACGACTGATCAAGCTTGAATCTCAGGACATGAAAACAGTACGCATGAAACAGGATCCTCCAAGAGAAACCGTGGTTGAAATACTCGGAAAAGTACATGAGGGTGTACTTAGACAGAGACAGAACACAAACAGAATGACAGCAGCTGAAGGAGAAGACAAAAAAGTGAAAGAAAGCTACAAAGGAGACAAGGTTGGAACCAGCAAGGTCAATCAGAGCAGAAACAGAGGCAGCAAGTGCAAGCACACACAGAACTATCCTCCTCAGAACACACCATCCCAAACAAACTAACAAAATCCACACTCACAGCTTCCCACCCAACACCCAGGGCTATAGAATCCCACAGTAAGCCTACAGTTCTCCCACCCTCACATGGCCCCCAAACCACAGTGTTTGGAAAGGAAAACTGACGGTAGGTACACAAACGCGATGGAATAAACAAATAAGTGGGAGGAGTGGCAAGAAAAAGTCAAAGAGAGGCATCCACCAGACATCATAGCTCTCACAATAACCAAGCTACAGGTATACTAACAGATGCCATATTTCGCCAACGGATACAGACCGAGGAAAGACAGAGGTAATGGGGGTGGGGGGGAGGAGTGGCAGCTGTTGATCAAAAACCAATGGAATTTTGAATGAGGCTGGAAGAGGAGACAGCAGAAAAAGAAGCAAGCGATTACATAGCAAAACTTCACTCTGAGGTCCAAGGTGTAATTGCAGTGATGTAAACCCACCACAGAACAGCAGGAGGCCAAGGCAAGAGTATGAACAGAGCAATAGAGCGATGGTTGACAACAACTGGCAGCAGTGGCCCAGAAGAAGCACATGGCATGCAGGGCAAAGCTCCTGATCAGGGCGACTTAATCACAAGGAGATCGATTGGGAGAACTTGGAGCCACATGGGGTCAAGACCATGGAGGGCTGATATGGAGGTGGTACGTGGAAAACTTCATGCACAAACACGTACTGGGGACACATACAAGAGAGAGAGAGGAGAGGAATTGAACCAGTAAAAAAAAAAGCAAGAGACTGGACCTTAGTATTTCCACCTTGAGTAATGTGCAAATTGAGGACATCACATATAGAAAGACCCCTGGGCCAACGACATGGGGTTTTCAAGCTCGAATACACAGTAAGAGCCTACAAGTGGAGGGGGAAGCAGGAAGGCCAGGACGAATGAGCCAAACTACAAGAAAGGGTACAACAAACGGGAAATGAGGAACTTCTTCCTGAACGGGGTTCAGTGGGACAGAGAATAGGCAGGGAAGCAGTTAATGAGATGAATGGAATTGTAGCCACAATGTTGCATGGAGGCTGACCGATGAGGTTTATACCCAAGGGTAACAAGGACTAATGAAAAAGCCAGGATGACCCAATGGTTTCACCCAAAGGTGCAGGGAGGCAAAAACCAATGTGGCAGGAATGGAAGAAATATAGAAGGCAAAGGACCCAGGAGAATAAGGGATACAGATGTAAGCCAGAAAATGAATATGCACAGGATACGAAGGAGGCCAACGACAATATGAAAACGACATATCAGGCGAAAGCCAAATCTGACCCAAAACTGTTTATAACAGCCCACATTAGGAGGAAAACAACAGTCACGGACCAGGTAATCAGGCAAAGGAAGGAAGGAGGAAGAGACAACAAGAAGAAATGGCCAAGAAGTAATTGAGGAAACTCAAGAGATTTAAAGAATTAATCACAGAGGAACAGAAGGGACCAGAAAGACAGAGAGGTTGGGGCACACGCACCAAGTGCTGGACACAGTACACACAACCAAGGAAGAAGTGAAGATCTTCCTGAATGAGATAGATACCTCAAAGGCAAAGGTGCCGGATAAACATCTCTCCATGGGGGCCCAGAGAGAGGGAGCAGATGAGCTATGTGTACCCCTAACAACAAAATTCAATACATCTATCGCAAACAGGGAGATTCCTGAGGCATGGAAGACAGCAAATGTAATCCCAATCTTAAAAAAGGAGACAGACAAGAAGCCACTAAACACAGACCATGAGAAGAATATCAGTGAGAAGAGTAGTGAACACCTAGAGAGGAATGATACTCATCAACAGCAGCCAACATGGTTTTCAAGGATGTGGGAAATCTTGGTCACAAACCTACTGGAGTTCTATGACATGGATGACAGCAGTAAGACAAGAGAGAGAGGGGTGAGTGAGTTGCATTTTCTTGGACTGCAAGAAGGCATTTGACACGATCCACACAGAGATTAGTGCAAAAACAGGAGGACCAAGGCAGATAACAGGGAAGGCACTTACATGGATCAGGGAAAACTTTGTCAGGAAGACAGCAGCGATCAATGGTACGTGAGAGGTATCAGAATGGCAACTTTGACCAGTGGGTGTCCCACATGGGTCAGTCCTAGGGACATGCTGTTTCTCGTGGAATCTGTGGACGACATACCCCCCGGAAGGAATAGAATCCTAAGTGTCCCTGATTTGCAGATGACGTGAATGTTGAAGAGAAGAATACATTCGATTGTTAAGGACCGGCAGAACTACAAAGGGGAATCGGACAGGCGCAGACCTGGTCCAGTATTTGGCTACGGAGTTCAATCCCACCAAGTCCAAGTCATGAAGATTGGGAAGGGCAAAAGAAGAACCGCAGATGGAGTACAGTTCTAGGGGGCCAGAGACTACAAACCTCACTCAAGGAAAATGATCTTGGGATGAGTAAACACCAGGCACATCCCTGAAGCTACACATCAACCGAATAACTGCAGCAGCATATGGGCACCTAGCAACCTCAGAACAGCATTCCGACATCTTAATAAGGAATCGTCAGGACCCTGTACACCGTGTACGTTAGGCCCATATAGGATATGCGGCATCCATTTTTTGAAACCCACACCTACCCCAGCACGTAAGAAACTAGAGAAAGTTGCAAAGGTTGCAACAAGACTAGTCCCCAGAGCTAAAAGGTATGTCCTTACCGAGTGAGAGGTTTAAGGGAAATCCAACCTGACGACACTGAGGACAGGAGAGATAGGGGGACAGATAACGACATACAAAATACTGAGAGAATTGACAGGTGGACAAAGACCAGGATGTTCCAGAGATTGGACAAAAGTAACAAATGGAACACACTTTGGAAAGTGAAGACAGAGATGAATCACAGGGATTTAGGAAGTATTTCTTCAGCCACAGAGTAGTCAGTAAGTGGAATAGTTTTTTGGGAAGCGATGTAGTGGAGGCAGGATCCATACATAGCTTTACACGCATAGGTATGATAAAGCACACGGTTCAGGGAGAGATTGAAACCTAGTAGCGATCAGTGAAGAGGCGGGGCCATGAGCTGCGGATTCGACCCCTGCAAACCATCAACTAGGTGAGTACAACTATGGAGTACAACACACACACACACATGAGGAGCTGGGAAACACGACTCCTGGCAACCTCAACTAGGTGAGCACACACACACACACACTCACACACACCCACACACAAATATATATATATAAAATATATAATAAATATATATATATATATATTATATATATATATATATATATATATAATATACCTGGATGGGGTCCACCTCTAGTGTAAATGTGGTACCCATAGCCTGGAGAAGTGGATAAAAAAGGGCTCAATGAAGAATAATTGTGGATTTTCTTCCCTACAAGCCCGTTAGATATTCACTTCCCCTACACCCGCCGTCTATTTCATTTTTCTTTTTTTAACCAATAGGATTATTTATTACCATAATATGTACAGAAAGATTTAAGAGATACATTGTTGATAAAAATTGGCATATACGGGTACATGTTACATTGTATCACCGATTATAAAAGGCAACAATCTCATCCAGCTCCCCAGAGCTGGGACGTGTGCCCAAAATACAGCAGGCATTCCCCCTTTGAACAGCCGCACTGAGCCGCCGGAACAGAAAACTACTACCCTGGGATCCCCTTGTTACCCTGATGAGTCTTTTTCCCCAGCTTCCTTAAAAAAAGTATTTAGATGCATTCTATCCCCATGAGCCAAGAGGGTCTCTGAGCCTATGGAACAACATATATGATGCAATTCTCCATATTTTTCTAAGACTTTGGGACACCCTGAAGCTGGCAGCTGCCCCTCCTTCCTCCCTGGTGTATTGGAGATAGGTAACAGCCACGGTATATGCACATGTATAGTCCTTTCCTCACACCATCCTGCTTCCCCGTCTGTCCAGGCTTGAAGGATGGAATACCATCTGGACCTTTCTTGTGCTGTCATCAGATCTGCATAGCTGGGGGGTAGCGTCCCTTACTCTCCCCTTACAGCTGTTGTGAGGCTTCCTCATTGAGAATGTATTTAACCTCCTCATGTCTGCAGTCTTTTCCCGTATTTTCGGCAACACAAGACCTGGTACCCGAAACGGGTCTGCTGCTTCACTGCCCCACAAATACACCTGAGTTCAGCGAGAATAGGGGCGGCAAGTCGCAGGGCAACTCCGATGCGGATGGTCCTGTGTCGAGGTGTGTGCCAAGATGGTAGTTGGGAACAGCCAACAGAAAGTCCCCTGCTGAGGGGCTTCCAACTGCCAGGAGGCAGGCTCTAACCTTCCTTCACACACACTGAAGCATGTTGGGCATATTTTCCATTACTGACCATCCCCGTGCGATTGGTTGGTAGTTGTTGGGGGAGTCAAGTCTGGTTTCAGAGCCCGTTAGATTATCCCAGATTCATGGCTCCGTCAATGAACTTTTTGGTCCTGACTCCAAACTTGTCCCTAAGAAGTTCAGGGAGATTCACTGCTACAAGCCCTCTGATGGATACATGAAGGACAGAATATATATATATATATATTTATTTTTATTTTTTTATTAACACACCGCCGATTACCACCAAGGAAGGGTGGGCCCGAAAAAGAAAAACTTGCACCATCATCACTCCATCACGGTCTTGCCAGAAGGGTGCTTTTACACGTACATTTTTTAAACTGCAACATTAACACCCCTCCATCAGAGTGCAAGCACTGTAACTTTCCTTCCCCTCTCCAGGACTCAAGACCGGCCTGCCGGTAATCCCTGATCCCTTCATAAATGTTACTTTGCTCACACTCTCCAACAGCACGTCAAGTATTAAAAACCATTTGTCTCCATTCACTACCTATCAAACACGCTCACACCCGCATGCCTGCTGGAAGTCAAGCCCCTCGCACACAAAAACCTCCTTTAACCCCCTCCCTCCAACCCTTCCTAGGCCGAACCCCTACCCCGCCTTCCTTCCACTACAGACTGATTACACTCATGAAGTCATTCTTCTGTTTCGCGACGCAATCTCTCTACAATCCCGACCACCTCAACAACCCTTCCTCAGCCCTCGGACCAACAAGTTTTTGGTAATCCCGCACACTCCTCCTAACTTCCAAACTACAATTCTCTGCATTTATATTCACACCACCATTGCCCACAGACATGACATCTCACTGCCTCCCAGCCTTCTTCCCCCGCTGCAAAACATTCCATCACCCACGCATTTCACACCCATATAAGGAGCGTTGTGTAAAACTAAACTCTCATACATTCCCCTCTTTGCCTCCAAGGACAAAAGTTTCTTTGTCTCTCCACAGACTCCTAAGTGCACACTCACGTCTTTTATTCCCTCATCAAATTCTATGAATCACCTCATCGTTCATAGACCAATTTCCGCTGACTTAACTCACTCCCAAATATCTGAATACTTCACGCTCCTTACCCATACTCTCTTCCCTCCAATCTGATATGCCATCTTTCATCACCTAATCTTTTTGTTATCCACATAACCTACTCCTTTCCTGTATTCACCCTTTAATTTTCTTCTTTTGCACTACCCTACCAAATTCATACCACCAATCTCTGCAACTTCTCGTCAGAATCATCCCAAGAGCATCAGTTCATCAGCAAAGAGCAGCTGTGACAACTCCCAACATTGATGTGTGGATTCTTTATCTTTTAACTCCACGCCTCTTGCCAGAGACCCTCGCATTTACTTTCACTTAAACCCCACTAAAATAAATATAATAAACACCCACGGTGACATCACACATCCTTGTCAAAGGCCTACTTTTACAACTGGGAAAAAATATTTCCCTCTTACCAACATACTCTCTAACTTTAGCCCACGATCCTCGTAAAAACTCTTCATTGCTTTCAGTAACCTGACCTCCTACACCATACACATGCAACATCACCACATGCCCCAGCTACCACCCTGTTCATACGCCTTTATCAAATCCTTAAATGCCGACAAAGACCTCTTTAGGCCTTATCTAAATACTGTTCACTATATGGTTCACTGTAAACACCTGGTCCACACACCCCCTAGGCCTTCCTAAAGCCCTCCTTGTTCAACTGCTAATTCTATTCTCCGTCTTTAACACATAATTCTTTCAATATAACTCCACCATAACACTTTACCAGGTACACTCAACAGACTTATTCCCCCTTATAATATTTGCACTCCTCTTTATCCCCTTTTTTTGCCTGTTTATACAAAGGAACTATGCATGCACCTCTGCCAATCCTAGTACCTTACCCTCTTCCATACATTTAATTAGTAATTGCACCAACCACTCCAAAACTATATCCCCACCTGCTTTTAACATTTCTATCTTTATATCCATCAATCCCGGCTACCTTACCCCCCTTTCATTTTACCTACTCTGCCTCACGAACATCCCCCACACACACAACTGCTCTTCCTCCTCCTACAAGATGTAATTCCTCCTTTGCCCTATTAAACACGAAACCACAGCTTCCCTATCTTCATCAACATTTTAAAACAATTCTCAAAAAATTCCTTCCATCTCCCAAATAACCTCTAACTCTCCATTTTAATAACATCTCCTTCCTATTTTAACTGACAAATCCCTTTGTTCTCTAGGCTTTCTTAACTTGTATAATCACACTCTGTTCTAACAGGTCCCAAAACTTTTTCTTATTTCAACAAAATTGTTGATAACAACTCACCCACTTCTCTCATTTGCTCTCTTTACAATTGCTTCAATCACCACTCTCTTAACTTCTCTCTTTTTTCTCCATTACTCTTCCTTTTTTTTTTATTTTTTTTCACCCTACGCCACCTGGCATCACTTCTATATATATATAAATATAATATATATATATATATATCTATATATATATATAAAAATTATATATATATTATATTATATATAATATAAATATATAAATATATACTATATATAAAACAGGCCATCTCCCCCGAGGTTGGGTGACCTGTATTGTAATGTGTGTGTGTATATGTATTAACCTATTGTGCTTGCAGGGGTCGTGTCATAACGCCTGGCTACTTGGTCCCTCCTTTTTCCCTATACCAAGAGCGTTATCAAACCTCTTAAAAGCTATATATAAATCCTGCCCTCCACTACGTCCCTCTCCAATTTTAGTTCCATTTCCTGACAACTCTATGAATGAAAGAAAATCACTTCCTAACATTCCTGCCTGTGGCTCATACGAGTATTCAACTCCGCTGTGACCCTTGTTGCTGTGTCCTATCTCTGAAATCATTCGTCCCCCCTTCCACCTTGTCATTTCCTCTCAGTATTTTGACATGGTCATTATCATGACCCCTCTATCCCACCTGTCCTCCAGTGTCCGTCAGTTGGATTTTCCCTTCACCTCAATTGTAGGGAGACTAGTCCTGTTGCACTTTCTTTCACAAATTCTTTAGTTTAGTCCAGATGTGGCTCCATACTGGTGCTAACTACTCCAATAGGGCCTGACATACACAGTGTACGAGTGTATACGTGAAGTCACTTTGACTTGTTTAGTTATCCTAGGGTCCACTACACATATGCAGCTAAGTAAGATTATCATTTCAACTTAACTGTTGTCCGATAATTTATTATAATCACAGAGGAAATGCAAACCGATGAAAGGATCGTACAGCACTTCAGGGCAAGATGTGGTGTGGTTTTAATCAGCTAGGTGGAGATGGGATCAAAGGTTGAGGGAAAGAAAGGGATGGAAGGGACACAAAAACACTATGAGTCAAAGGTTTGTATAATAAGGTCAGTTGGCTAACAAAGTCTAAAAGTGCTTGGAATCAAGGTGGGGTCCGTCTGCAAGTAGAGAAGATATAGGTAAGAGTGGTAAGGCGGCGGCAACGTTGGAGGTAAATCCTTCACGCTCGCTGGTAAATTGGGCAATCGGCAAGGGAAGTGAATAACCAAAATGTACCTGACAAGCCTCACATAGAGGAACAGGGCATCTATCCAAGAATACCCTAGGGAAAGGCAATAGTACCAATAGCGGAGCCCAGGGAGTGCATTCTCCAGAGAACGGCAATGGAGGTAGGAAGATCCCACTAACCTAGAAGTGGTTTAAGTAGACGCATTTTTGCTAAGCATAAGCCCGACCAACCGTAGTCAGCCAACGGCAGTGAGATGGCAGAGATGACTTTAAATAGGCCCAGTATGGAAATCCCTATAAGAAACCAGGAGATCAAGAACCCCGACATCACACGCAGCAACTGCCAGCTCATTGTGCCCTGCACACCAACTGGCCCAGCACCCAGCAGAAAAAACATTTCTATTTTGGCTAGCCATGCAGAGTCAACCATTTTTTATTACAGAGACAAATGGATGAAGGGAATTGAAGTGTTAATGGCTTGTAAAGCACTGAGGGAATAGTGGAAGGAGGGGGGAGTCACAAACGTCGCGGAGTGCACAGCGTAGAATGTCATATATGGTAATAGAAGAATTTGGTAACACCGGAGAGGCCTCAGGAGTGGGCTTGGGCAAGAATGTAATACCTCCAAATGAGACATATGCGTTCTCTAGATCAAAAAAGACCACAAGGACAGAGTGGATTTTAAGCAAAGGCACTTGTGAATATGCATATCTAAGTGGAGCAAGGGTCTAAAGTAGAGCGGCCAAATTGGCGAGGGGAAAGGCTATTGTGGATCTCTAAGAACCACATCAGACGTCTATTCACCACATGTTCCATCGCCTTGCAGACCACACAGATCAGGGCAAATGGAACAATAATGAGAGTGTCAAGCCCCAAGGGTGCCCAGTTTGCGAAAACAGTATACAGTAGCTGATTTCCAATGTGAGGAAACTCCCCAATCCCAAATAAGAATTGAAAAAACATAAAGGACAGGAAGGGCCATAGAATGGGGATGTTGTAGTATACATATGTTGGATATCATCAGGTCCCGTTGACAATGGCCGGAAATGAAAGCATAGACTCCAATTTCCAGGAGAGTAAAAGGTATGTTATATGGCTCCAATCCATATTTATCCACATAACGACACACACACACACCAGTCCCGTGCAGGTCCATGTCAGATACCAACCCTCCCAGCATTCTCCTACCTGACTCCATCCTATTAAATTCACATACCTATCACCGAGGTAGATCTTGTTTGCGACTTGATAAAGCCCACAGTGTGGGCGAAAAACGTTTGTCAATAAAGGATAACATTATACTGCATATGTGTTTTATATTACAGTCTTTCATTCATTAAATTCCTCGTAAATATGGTCTGTCCACAAGCAATGGTGTGATCAGTCCTCTCCAGGAACAGTATAGGACTAAATGCTGACCTTATGACCAGTAACAGTCAGACTGACTGTTATGTGAACATGGGAAAGTCAAAAAAATAAACAAAGATTCACCATGAAAAGGTGTAAGGGAGACTTGCCATATTTCATGGCCTAGCCTGTTAATGAAGTCGCATCACATCGATTATAGTTAAGTTAATATCTAAATTAATAATATTAAGAAATTGTAGTTTCAATCCAACCTAACAAAGAAATAAGTAATTTCTTTAAATTATTCCTGAGTAACCATTCAGATTTGCACTATCTCAGGGGTGAATCTGTACAGAGCTCTGTGATGTGACGTGTCCTAGTGTACTGTCTTGAATCTGAACCAAGATGGTCCACCACTGAACAACTGTAACCAGCAGCTATTATGGACTTAGAATGCTCTGCTCGAGATACTGCAATTGCCGGAGGAAAACAGAGGATTCATAGTAATCCTCCTATTGTAATCCTAAAAGTCAAGGAAGAAACCTGGACCAAAAAAAGGTTGACAGATATCATAGGACAAAGCAAAGGATCAATAGATGGAATGGAGAGGTAGAAAAAGGCGATGAAACCTGAGGCCTCCTGTGGTAACTTCAACCCATTTCTCCATGATACCCGACGAAATGTGGGCAATTACTGGGAACATCATGACGGAACAACAAGGAAGGTAAGAACATTGTGCATGTTGAGGACAGATCAGATTAAGTAAATGTACATGTATAGGGCCTTCTTCTTGAAAACAGGAGTAGGAGACAGAACAGTTTGCTTTCCTGGGGCCTGGGATGGGATATTGTTAGCTGGCTTTGACAACAACAAGAACGATAATGGGATCAATCCAATTAATTTCCCAAGTGTATTAGGCATGATGTCGGCAAGCGATAGAAGTGAGGATATAGATTAGAAGGTAATAGGACAGCAAGACAATATATGAAAGGGTTGCCTGCTATATGTGCACTTGCCAAAAGGGTGTTGGGAAATAATTTTTTCCCTCGATTTTTAAAAATTATTATACCCTTCCATGATTATTATAATTATCAAAAGAAGCACTAACTGGCAAGGGTTTATACAGAGCCCCTTCCTTGAGACCCAATGGATTTTTGCTCTCTTGTGATAAAACGGGGCAATAGCAGAACAGGCAGGGCAAGCTTCTCTACAGTTAATTAATATTATAATCAACAGAGAGCTAAGCCACAAGGACTATACAGCGCTGTCTCTACAGTTAAGAGGGAGTATTACGCAGCAGGATGGATTAGAACAGCTGCACTGCAGTCTGAGCCTACTACCAGCGATCTGCATATTTGGCCATGTGGTCAAAGCACCAGCTGAGGTCAGCAGTGTTAATATTGTTAGGAGCAAACCCAATTCCTAATAAACTGAAGATGGAAACTTGGCAAAGTTGAAGTCAGTTTTTGGTAACATTGCTGGATAATAATCTCGGGAGAACCTTGGTAGAGCGATAGGAAATTTTGAAGGTGAAGTTGCACCTGGATGCCTAGGCCACATTTGTATAAGTTTTTGTCGGACTGCAGTGTGGTGGGATGACAATACCATCTGTCTGTATTTTGTGACGTGAATTCTTGATAGAGCAACTCCCATCACCTCTCAGCCATCCTTCAAACAGCCGTCATATACAGCAACAGCAGAGCAAGGGGAGATATGCAGGATTATAGAATTGCAAAGGTTGGAAGCGTAACAACAGAGGAAGAGTCAGAAGGGCTGTGAGTATGAGCTAGAGGATGGATGATCAGAGATTGTGTAGTCATTAGTTTCTGTCAAAAAGTCAGTGAGGTAGTGAGTCAAGGTTGGTCCATCCAGCAAGAGGGAAGATATATAAAGTGTGTTAGAATGGAGACGACGGTCCGAGGTAAATCTCTGCCACCATGTTTGTTAAAGGCTGGAACAGTCCAATAGAAATTGGCAAACAAACTGGAACCTGACAGTTTCACAAGAGGGAACAAGGTGCCCATCCAAGCGAGGTAACCTGTGAGTAAGAATTGTGTGTCTGATGCTAAGGACAGGAGTTGCATTAGTCTCCCACCATGGCATCATGACTAAGAAACAGCCAGAAACCTAAACTTGGTTTGAATATTATTATAAACAAAAAGAAGCGCTAAGCCACAAGGCTATACAGCGTGCAGGGTAGGGAAGGAAGCAAAGGAATTGGATGGCAGACGGGAGGGGATGATCATCAGGTTACAGAAAACAGCGGGGGCAGGGGATAAGTACGGGGTAGAGGTAGCTAGAGATTGAAGTAGAAAGGCTGATATAAAGGAATCAGAATTAAGTTAAGTAAGTCGTTGATTTGTCAAAAGTCAATGAGAGAGTCCGGATGAAAGGTGGGTCCATCAGCGAAAGGAAGGTAAAGAGAGATCAGCAAGCGAAGAAGACGACGACAGAGAAAATTCCTGCGAGCACGTATGATAAAGTGGGCAGTCCAACAGAATGAGCGAACTGAATAATGGGCTTGGCAATTCCTCAGATAGAGAGCAAGACTCCACTCCATGAGAAATCCAACAGTAAGACCGAGTAAATGGCCAATGGCGAAGACGGGAGAAGTATCTCCCAACCTCGACACTGGTGATAGAAGACGGCCCAGTAACCTATACTCGTTTTAAATAGATTGAAGTTTGTTGCCCGATCATGTAGACCACAACGGTGTTGCAACGGGTGTGAAGGTGGGAAGATATTGCAGTAAAATAGACCCGTAAATGGAATACCTCTTATAAGAAACGTGTAGTCAGTACTGCTGACCGGGCAGCTGTGTCTACCTGTTCATTGCCCCGTACGTCCAACATGACCCAGGGACCCAACAAAAAAACAATCACAATGCATGGTAAGATGCGGCGTAGGCCAAAGTTGGATACAGAGGAGGAGACTAAGGGGTGAGGTGTATCAAATTGTTGTATAGCGTTAAAGCACTAAGGGAGTCTGAGACAACCACAATGATACAAGGCAAAGAGCAAATACAGATAATGCCAGTAAGGATTGCAAATAAATCATCAGATAAAAAAACTAGCCGAAGATAGTAAATGCCCTTGTACGACGCTGTCCGAAACACTGCTGCGAATCCTACCCCGTCTAGAAAGACTTAGAGCCATCTGTGTCCAACACAGCAATGGCTTGAGAATGAGAGGAAAGTGTCAAGAAAAAAGAGAGCGAAGTGCGACCGTAGACAGTAGGGCATTTCGAGCAAGGGAGGGGAGAAAGAACATACTCGAACAAGCTGGACTACCCAGTGTGGTAGAAAAAAAGGGAGTGAGATCTACATGAACAAGAAAGGTTTTTTGGTAGTTTGAAGAGAAGACAAGAGCGAATGAAGGCGAAGAGAGAAGGACGAGTAAACATGGGTGGCAAATAAAATAAAGAATGACTACTAATATCAGTGAACGCTTCTATAAATGGAATATTGCGAGATCAGGAGAGCGTACATAGTACCCAGGCAATGGGCATCACGGCGATCGATAAGGAAGGAACATCGCTTCTGCATAGAGGCTCTCGACAGGGGAAGAGCGAAAGAAAAGGCACCAAGGCAATAAACGGAATCCTTGGTGATGAATGGGGTTAAGGCTAGTGAGAGTAGCAAGGAGATGCCGCTGTATAGATCCTGGTCACCATAACAAGTTTCGATAAATAAGGGAGGAAGTAGGCGAAGGAGGGTTCGACGATCAGTCCCCCATGAAAGATGAGCAAGGGTTTATAAGAAGGTTCAGCCGGCTGTGACAAGTTGCCTTTCGGAGAGAGGTAATGTGAGGGGTTATCCATATAACCCTACAATCAAAGAGGAGGCCCAGAAACTTGACTAGGCACACGTTCAGGATACGGACCATAGAGGTACAAATAGGAAGATCGGAGATGACAGAGCGTCTAGTGAAAGTGATTTGGTGGGTTTTTTAGTGCAGGAAAATTTAAAATCCACGTGTGGTAGCCCAATATGGAAACACGTCGACTGCCTGTAAGGAGAGACACTGTAATGAGGTTGACAGTCAGCGCCCAACAGCAATAGCGAAGTCACAACATAGAGGTTATGACCAAATAAATGATGAAGACTAGATGCCAAATCATAATAGCAAGGAAAAAAAGGGATTTGTGCTCAGAACACATCCCAGGGGACACCACGCTTCAGCTAGGATAAAGTCCGGGGAGAGCTCATATTAACCCGAACACGGAAATGCCTGTCCATTAAAAAGTTCTAAGGAAGGGATGTAGATTGCCTCGAAGGCCTAAGGAGTGGGCAAGGGCTAAAATATTTACCTCCAAGGTTAATGACATATGCCTTCTCAAGGATCCAAAATATGGCAATAACTGAGAGTATCGCAAAGGCAATACAACAACGTATCCACTCGAAGAAAAGGGGTCAATGGAAGAACGTCCCTTACGAAAGCCTATTGACGAGGGGAGAGACTGTATTGTTCTAAATACCACACTTAAACACCTATTACTAGGCGTACCATTACTTTGCCAACGGCACTGGTAAGAACAATGGACGATAGTGGGAGGTTTCATGTCCCCGTAGTGCCTGGATTGTCGGAAAGGGATGAACAATTGGCGGATTTCTCACAGCTGTGGAAGAACTCCTTTGACCAAATAAGATTGTAAAGGCGTAATAGGACTGGCAAGGGCTGACTGATGTAAATGTTGTAAGCATACGAATAGCATGTCGTCGGGCGGTCCCAGCTGCCGATTGGGGTGGATCGACAAGCTGAGAGTGTTCCTCCAGTTTCTGGAATGTAAAAGGCACATTATACTGTATCTACGCTGAGAGATTAATAGTCCAAGGTGCGAACTCCAGGCAGAACTTGAGTGAAGAAAAGTGGGCATAGATGGAGTCCCTGCGAAATTCGGAGACCATATGATTGCCCATATCACTGGCAAACATCTAGTGGTTTGCTATATCAACACCGCAACCCGCAGAACCAGGAAGCCGGGTCAGGAGTATATTTACCACTCGTTTTCGTACTTTTTTTTCCAGACTGCACTCCCATAGAGGAAGACAGAGGTGATGGAGAGACGTTCCTCATCTCAAACTCCCAACCAGCAAGTGCGTTTAGCTCACGGATTACACTGCGACGATCGCACCTTCTGTTTAAAATCAAGGATCGCTCTGTGTTCTATTGTACCGGACCTGCCCCAAGCATCGCGTTTCAACAACAGCCACGAGCACCAGCAGGAGACCCACCAAGGCACACAAACGCATTTCTGAGAATGCCTGCCCGAAGTTGTGGGTATAGAAGGAAAGCTGCGGTGATAACGGAGGACTAGAATAGGGTCAAAGCCATCGATGGCGACGAAAAGAACCTCTTTAAAAAAAACAGTCATGTGATGTAAAGGTCCTATTTTGCCCGATAAAATAGCCCCAGCGTGGGGCGAAGAGGTGGCGAATATGAAGGGGAAATAAGAATGATTGGGAAATGATACACTCATGTATAAGTCCGGGAGAACGCCCAAGTGAAGTCTAATGCGGGCGGAGGAATGAGCATACTGAGAGTATCGATGCAAGAGAGAGTATGAGTACCCGCGGATCAAAATGGGCGTGTGAGTACCTTATTTAAAACATGGAGGGGTGGTGTGGCAAGAAAAGCCACTAACTGAATTCCACGGAAATCACCGAGAAGACCCCCCCCAGAAGAAATGGAGGTCATTTCAATCCCAAGTACATAATCGGTACGTAATGACGAAACAAGGAAGGCAAAATCCCGGAATAGATAATGCCCGAGAAGGAGAGAGATATAAAGAAACAGAGCGTATACCACCTATGTAAGTGATACGGGGAGCTGTGTAATACAGCGAAGTATAACAAATAGGCTGATGGTACGAATATACAGTGCTGATATGAAGGTCCCAAAACTATCCTCTCTCTTCCCTCACCCTCTCTTCCATCTCGCCCCTCCTCCCCCCTTCTCTCCTGTCTCTCCCCCTCACTCTCCTCCCCTCCCTTTCCCCCTCTCCTCTCTCTCTCTCTCTCCTCTCTCCTACCTTTCCCCTTCTCCTCCCCCCTCTTCCTCCGCTTTTCCCTTCTCACTCCCCCCTCTCCTCCTCCCTTTTTCCTTCTCTCTCTCCCCCTCACTCCTCCCCTTTTCCCTTCTCACTGTCTCCCCCTCTCCTACCTTTCTCCCCTTCCCTCTCTTTCTCTTAAATAAAAAATAGTGGTGACTCGCAAGGAACCAGGGGATCAGATGAGAATGGATCTGTAGGGAGGAGTAGGATTTAGGATTCATAGAAAAGGATGGAACAAGATTGGGAGAGAAAAAAAGGAAGCTTTCTGAAAAATGGAGACAGAGCTTTCAGTGAATTAAAGAGAAGTTGGATGAAAATAATGATTGGGAGGCACAAGCCGAAACTGCAATACCAGTATAAAGGTCCTAGAAGATTGAGGTAAACAGGCTGAAGGCAAGTTACATGGCATTGAACCTGAGAAGACATACAGCAATATGAAGCAGAGAGGGCCGAACAGGAAGGAGGAGATATGAATTTATGCTAAGGCCATATCAAACCTGCCAAGAAGGGCCAAGGAGTAACGGGAAGCATCTGGTGCAGGGCAGAGAGGGTAAGGTCAAATGCAAAGGCACAACAATGCTACCAACCAAGAGTCACTGGAAACAAACAAGGGAGAAAATGACCACGTACAAACAGGAAACAAGAGACACAGAGGGAGAGGCAAAGGTGGAGGAAAAGGGCAAAATCAGTGTTTTATTATTCCACGGTTTCAGGAGAGAGAGGAAAGGACACACACTGAAAGACGGCAGGCAGAAAGAAAAGGAGATTGAGAACATCATCAAGGAAATAGGTTAAGAAGACATGACGAGATTGTAAATTTCGGATAATTGGGGGGTACTTCAAGGGGAAAAACGACTGATCAAGCTTGAATCTCAGGACATGAAAACAGTACGCATGAAACAGGATCCTCCAAGAGAAACCGTGGTTGAAATACTCGGAAAAGTACATGAGGGTGTACTTAGACAGAGACAGAACACAAACAGAATGACAGCAGCTGAAGGAGAAGACAAAAAAGTGAAAGAAAGCTACAAAGGAGACAAGGTTGGAACCAGCAAGGTCAATCAGAGCAGAAACAGAGGCAGCAAGTGCAAGCACACACAGAACTATCCTCCTCAGAACACACCATCCCAAACAAACTAACAAAATCCACACTCACAGCTTCCCACCCAACACCCAGGGCTATAGAATCCCACAGTAAGCCTACAGTTCTCCCACCCTCACATGGCCCCCAAACCACAGTGTTTGGAAAGGAAAACTGACGGTAGGTACACAAACGCGATGGAATAAACAAATAAGTGGGAGGAGTGGCAAGAAAAAGTCAAAGAGAGGCATCCACCAGACATCATAGCTCTCACAATAACCAAGCTACAGGTATACTAACAGATGCCATATTTCGCCAACGGATACAGACCGAGGAAAGACAGAGGTAATGGGGGTGGGGGGGAGGAGTGGCAGCTGTTGATCAAAAACCAATGGAATTTTGAATGAGGCTGGAAGAGGAGACAGCAGAAAAAGAAGCAAGCGATTACATAGCAAAACTTCACTCTGAGGTCCAAGGTGTAATTGCAGTGATGTAAACCCACCACAGAACAGCAGGAGGCCAAGGCAAGAGTATGAACAGAGCAATAGAGCGATGGTTGACAACAACTGGCAGCAGTGGCCCAGAAGAAGCACATGGCATGCAGGGCAAAGCTCCTGATCAGGGCGACTTAATCACAAGGAGATCGATTGGGAGAACTTGGAGCCACATGGGGTCAAGACCATGGAGGGCTGATATGGAGGTGGTACGTGGAAAACTTCATGCACAAACACGTACTGGGGACACATACAAGAGAGAGAGAGGAGAGGAATTGAACCAGTAAAAAAAAAAGCAAGAGACTGGACCTTAGTATTTCCACCTTGAGTAATGTGCAAATTGAGGACATCACATATAGAAAGACCCCTGGGCCAACGACATGGGGTTTTCAAGCTCGAATACACAGTAAGAGCCTACAAGTGGAGGGGGAAGCAGGAAGGCCAGGACGAATGAGCCAAACTACAAGAAAGGGTACAACAAACGGGAAATGAGGAACTTCTTCCTGAACGGGGTTCAGTGGGACAGAGAATAGGCAGGGAAGCAGTTAATGAGATGAATGGAATTGTAGCCACAATGTTGCATGGAGGCTGACCGATGAGGTTTATACCCAAGGGTAACAAGGACTAATGAAAAAGCCAGGATGACCCAATGGTTTCACCCAAAGGTGCAGGGAGGCAAAAACCAATGTGGCAGGAATGGAAGAAATATAGAAGGCAAAGGACCCAGGAGAATAAGGGATACAGATGTAAGCCAGAAAATGAATATGCACAGGATACGAAGGAGGCCAACGACAATATGAAAACGACATATCAGGCGAAAGCCAAATCTGACCCAAAACTGTTTATAACAGCCCACATTAGGAGGAAAACAACAGTCACGGACCAGGTAATCAGGCAAAGGAAGGAAGGAGGAAGAGACAACAAGAAGAAATGGCCAAGAAGTAATTGAGGAAACTCAAGAGATTTAAAGAATTAATCACAGAGGAACAGAAGGGACCAGAAAGACAGAGAGGTTGGGGCACACGCACCAAGTGCTGGACACAGTACACACAACCAAGGAAGAAGTGAAGATCTTCCTGAATGAGATAGATACCTCAAAGGCAAAGGTGCCGGATAAACATCTCTCCATGGGGGCCCAGAGAGAGGGAGCAGATGAGCTATGTGTACCCCTAACAACAAAATTCAATACATCTATCGCAAACAGGGAGATTCCTGAGGCATGGAAGACAGCAAATGTAATCCCAATCTTAAAAAAGGAGACAGACAAGAAGCCACTAAACACAGACCATGAGAAGAATATCAGTGAGAAGAGTAGTGAACACCTAGAGAGGAATGATACTCATCAACAGCAGCCAACATGGTTTTCAAGGATGTGGGAAATCTTGGTCACAAACCTACTGGAGTTCTATGACATGGATGACAGCAGTAAGACAAGAGAGAGAGGGGTGAGTGAGTTGCATTTTCTTGGACTGCAAGAAGGCATTTGACACGATCCACACAGAGATTAGTGCAAAAACAGGAGGACCAAGGCAGATAACAGGGAAGGCACTTACATGGATCAGGGAAAACTTTGTCAGGAAGACAGCAGCGATCAATGGTACGTGAGAGGTATCAGAATGGCAACTTTGACCAGTGGGTGTCCCACATGGGTCAGTCCTAGGGACATGCTGTTTCTCGTGGAATCTGTGGACGACATACCCCCCGGAAGGAATAGAATCCTAAGTGTCCCTGATTTGCAGATGACGTGAATGTTGAAGAGAAGAATACATTCGATTGTTAAGGACCGGCAGAACTACAAAGGGGAATCGGACAGGCGCAGACCTGGTCCAGTATTTGGCTACGGAGTTCAATCCCACCAAGTCCAAGTCATGAAGATTGGGAAGGGCAAAAGAAGAACCGCAGATGGAGTACAGTTCTAGGGGGCCAGAGACTACAAACCTCACTCAAGGAAAATGATCTTGGGATGAGTAAACACCAGGCACATCCCTGAAGCTACACATCAACCGAATAACTGCAGCAGCATATGGGCACCTAGCAACCTCAGAACAGCATTCCGACATCTTAATAAGGAATCGTCAGGACCCTGTACACCGTGTACGTTAGGCCCATATAGGATATGCGGCATCCATTTTTTGAAACCCACACCTACCCCAGCACGTAAGAAACTAGAGAAAGTTGCAAAGGTTGCAACAAGACTAGTCCCCAGAGCTAAAAGGTATGTCCTTACCGAGTGAGAGGTTTAAGGGAAATCCAACCTGACGACACTGAGGACAGGAGAGATAGGGGGACAGATAACGACATACAAAATACTGAGAGAATTGACAGGTGGACAAAGACCAGGATGTTCCAGAGATTGGACAAAAGTAAAAATGCAAGCCGAGTCTAATAAATGCCCTCGCACTATGCTGTCTGGAAACACTGCTGTAAACCCAACACTATCAAAATACAAATGGGAAGGAAGGAGGATTGGAAAATGATTGCTGTCATGCAAGGCTGGGAGTACAGACTAGTGCAGGTGATGAAGAGCAAACTGAGAGATTGATGCAAGAGTGAGTATGAGGGTCAAAATGGGTGGTAGCACCTATACTTAAAACATGGAGGGGAAGAGAACTGTAACCGAATCTCACGAGTCACAATGAAAGCCCCCCCCAGAGGAAATGGCAAGCATTAAAATTGCCTAATAACAGAAGTAGTGGTGGTAATGAAGAAACCAGAAATGCAACATCTGGAACAGATAATGCCAGAGAAGGAGAAAGATACAAAGAACAGACTGTATACCACTTATTCAAGTAGATGTGTGCTGCAGTATGACACAACAAAGTATGAACAAAGATCTGATGGTATGGTATACCAGTGCATAAAAGTGAAATTTCCTCTGATGAATATAATTATTATTATAATCAAAAAGAAGCGCTAAGCCACAAGGGCTATACAGCGCTGTCGATGAATATAATAAAACATAGCCTGAGACAGGATGGATAATAACTGAGTGTAATTTGGGTTCTTGTAAACAAACACAAACGGGGGAAAACTGGGAGAGCAATACCGGTTACCTCTGAGGTCTCAGATATTCCACTGTAAATAAGCCATGATTTGAGAAGAGAAGGATACAGGAAATATGAAGCAATAGGTATCTACAGACTAAAAGGCTTAGTAATGTCCACACATGGAAGCAGTGGAAAACGAATAAGCAGCTAAGGATTGGAACGCTGCGAAGAAAGTTGTACAGATGGAGTAGAAGAGTGAAGAGTAACGACGGGAGGTGGATCAGTGTCCATCAATGGTTTAGTCTCCTCAATATATTTGTAGTTGTAGCTACACTGAGAGTAAAAGGTAGATGGGATACAAGGAGAATAGAAGCATCAGGGAAGAGAGAGGTGAAGGTTTATAAACTAAAAGAGGAGGCAGTTAGGGTAAGATATAAACAGCTATTGGAGGATAGATGGGCTAATGAGAGCATAGGCAATGGGGTCGAAGAGGTATGGGGTAGGTTTAAAAATGTAGTGTTAGAGTGTTCAGCAGAAGTTTGTGGTTACAGGAAAGTGGGTGCAGGAGGGAAGAGGAGCGATTGGTGGAATGATGATGTAAAGAGAGTAGTAAGGGAGAAAAAGTTAGCATATGAGAAGTTTTTACAAAGTAGAAGTGATGCAAGGAGGGAAGAGTATATGGAGAAAAAGAGAGAGGTTAAGAGAGTGGTGAAGCAATGTAAAAGAGAGCAAATGAGAGAGTGGGTGAGATGTTATCAACAAATTTTGTTGAAAATAAGAAAAAGTTTTGAGTGAGATTAACAAGTTAAGAAAGCCTAGAGAACAAATGGATTTGTCAGTTAAAAATAGGAGAGGAGAGTTATTAATGGAGAGTTAGAGGTATTGGGAAGATGGAGGGAATATTTTGAGGAATTGTTAAATGTTGATGAAGATAGGGAAGCTGTGATTTCGTGTATAGGGCAAGGAGGAATAACATCTTGTAGGAGTGAGGAAGAGCCAGTTGTGAGTGTAGGGGAAGTTCGTGAGGCAGTAGGTAAAATGAAAGGGGGTAAGGCAGCCGGGATTGATGGGATAAAGATAGAAATGTTAAAAGCAGGTGGGGATATAGTTTTGGAGTGGTTGGTGCTATTTAATAAATGTATGGAAGAGGGTAAGGTACCTAGGGATTGGCAGAGAGCATGCATAGTTCCTTTGTATAAAGGCAAAGGGATAAAAGAGTGCAAAAATTATAGGGGGATAAGTCTGTTGAGTGTACCTGGTAAAGTGTATGGTAGAGTTATAATTGAAAGAATTAAGAGTAAGACGGAGAATAGGATAGCAGATGAACAAGGAGGCTTTAGGAAAGGTAGGGGGTGTGTGGACCAGGTGTTTACAGTGAAACATATAAGTGAACAGTATTTAGATAAGGCTAAAGAGGTCTTTGTGGCATTTATGGATTTGGAAAAGGCGTATGACAGGGTGGATAGGGGGGCAATGTGGCAGATGTTGCAAGTGTATGGTGTAGGAGGTAGGTTACTGAAAGCAGTGAAGAGTTTTTATGAGGATAGTGAGGCTCAAGTTAGAGTATGTAGGAAAGAGGGAAATTTTTTCCCAGTAAAAGTAGGCCTTAGACAAAGATGTGTGATGTCACCGTGGTTGTTTAATATATTTATAGATGGGGTTGTAAGAGAAGTAAATGCGAGGGTCTTGGCAAGAGGCGTGGAGTTAAAAGATAAAGAATCACACACAAAGTGGGAGTTGTCACAGCTGCTCTTTGCTGATGACACTGTGCTCTTGGGAGATTCTGAAGAGAAGCTGCAGAGATTGGTGGATGAATTTGGTAGGGTGTGCAAAAGAAGAAAATTAAAGGTGAATACAGGAAAGAGTAAGGTTATGAGGATAACAAAAAGATTAGATGATGAAAGATTGAATATCAGATTGGAGGGAGAGAGTATGGAGGAGGTGAACGTATTCAGATATTTGGGAGTGGACGTGTCAGCGGATGGGTCTATGAAAGATGAGGTGAATCATAGAATTGATGAGGGAAAAAGAGTGAGTGGTGCACTTAGGAGTCTGTGGAGACAAAGAACTTTGTCCTTGGAGGCAAAGAGGGGAATGTATGAGAGTATAGTTTTACCAACGCTCTTATATGGGTGTGAAGCGTGGGTGATGAATGTTGCAGCGAGGAGAAGGCTGGAGGCAGTGGAGATGTCATGTCTGAGGGCAATGTGTGGTGTGAATATAATGCAGAGAATTCGTAGTTTGGAAGTTAGGAGGAGGTGTGGGATTACCAAAACTGTTGTCCAGAGGGCTGAGGAAGGGTTGTTGAGGTGGTTTCGGACATGTAGAGAGAATGGAGCGAAACAGAATGACTTCAAGAGTGTATCAGTCTGTAGTGGAAGGAAGGCGGGGTAGGGGTCAGCCTAGGAAGGGTTGGAGGGAGGGGGGTAAAGGAGGTTTTGTGTGCGAGGGGCTTGAACTTCCAGCAGGCATGCGTGAGCGTGTTTGATAGGAGTGAATGGAGACAAATGGTTTTTAATACTTGACGTGCTGTTGGAGTGTGAGCAAAGTAACATTTATGAAGGGATTCAGGGAAACCGGCAGGCCGGACTTGAGTCCTGGAGATGGGAAGTACAGTGCCTGCACTCTGAAGGAGGGGTGTTAATGTTGCAGTTTAAAAACTGTAGTGTAAAGCACCCTTCTGGCAAGACAGTGATGGAGTGAATGATGGTTAAAGTTTTTCTTTTTCGGGCCACCCTGCCTTGGTGGGAATCGGCCAGTGTGATAAAAAAAAAAAAAAAAATAATTGCTCCAAGTGTTCTAGAGAACAAGGACATTGTATGTAGGACAACACCGGAGATAGAAGGGGAAATGCGAGTAAAGATCTGGGCAATGATGGAAGGTAGCTTGGAAGGGGATAGGAGAGGAAGAAAGATAGGAGGTGACAGGAGAGGAAGGGACTGTATGGGAGGGAGGATGAACCTCCACACTCTTAACAGAACCAGGTACACAGATTGGTAATGAAAAATGTCCAGGAAAGATATGTGAAGGAGAGGTTAAAGAAGATTTACACTTGGGGAGTTTTTGGACTTTGGAGAAGTAGAAGGGCAAAGGGGAGGAGCTGTTGCGAGAGTTCTTGTAGACAGAAACGTGTCAGTGAAAAGATGAAGATTTGAGAACAGTACGAGGTGATGAGGTAGGGACCTTAGAGTCTAGGACTGCTAAAGAGTTAAATGCAGAGGTGCTACAGCAGCAGCAGCTGTTTTGCTAGTTTAGTATTGGTAGTTACCCATGTTGATGTGTGCAGCAGGTGAATGTGAAGTTTATAAATCTCTTAATATGTTTGTTAACTTTTTGTTTATTCTTTCAAACTATATTCTTCCATTATTTGAAGGCAAAATACAGACTGCAGTATATAAGGTCTGAATGAAAATTACATAATTACTGATGTTTAATTGGGTTTAAATCCTGAATACAAAAATTGTGTAACCTTGTTACCTTATACAAAACTTTGTCATTAGATCATTTACAGATCTATGATGTACAGGTACATATACATTATTTACAAAAATATATACTATTAAACAATGAGCGTCAGAAAATTTTTCAATTATAAAAGTTTTACTTAACTCTAATATTTGAATTTCATTTATGTCAATGTTTAGTAATGGAAACTTTAAGCTTGCATATGTTCAATACATGTGTTTTTTCTTTCTTAGCATAAGCCATTAGGCTTACTGCAGGCTCTTTTCTTTGTACCTTCGCATACCCCATGGAGATGGATGTGTCAAGAGGGTGGAGTAACCTGCTTCTCCATCCCTTTATTACTACCACTACTACTACTATTACAATTATTGCTACTTCTATACTATACTATTAGTACTATCTTCTCTCCCTATTTTCCCACTCAGCTGTGACTCAATAATTGTCCAAAATAAGCCAAAAGCCATTTGTGAAGGGTTCTGGCCACAGTCTTGTGAATTATTATTCTACATATGCAAGCTTTCACCTTCCTATATAAGGTTATTGCACAGATATTTTTTGGAATGTGTGAACATTAAAATAAAATGCAATACTTCCATAAAAAGTAAGTTTTTCCTGAAGATTACCACATGCAATAAGATTCGTAAAAAACATTCAGTATTAAAAATATAAAGTTATCAAAGCAAGACAACAGCAGGTTTACGAGCAAAACTTGATGCAGTACTTATTTACAAGGACCATGATCATTCAGTACTTTTCTCATTTCAAGCTTGCCAATAATTACTACATTAAAATATTTATAAAATGAGCGACAGGGTGAGAAGTTAGTATTGGCAGCTCGAGAGTGGGGTGATGGGTACTTTAGTACCCATTCCCAAAATATTTTATTCTATAAATAAAATTATTTACACAAATACAAAAATGAAAAAAACCTAGAAATATATATAAAGTAAATTATTGAACTTGTAAGAGAACACAAAATACAGAGTAGTAATTTTCTATATTTTTATACTATATATATATAAAAAAAATTGTTCCACACTACTTCAAGTCATACACCCTGTATCTAAACTGTTGGCAAACATTTTTCATGAAACTACGGAACAGCTCCAACATCAGTCCAAATACAAGATCTTGTCTTTATACATCTAAAATTACAACATTTTTTTAAAAAGTGTTTAAATCTCTCGAGAGCATAGTCTATATTTGAAAATTTAAAAAGAGCAGTACTCAAAAATACTGGAACCCCCAATATGCCAGAAAATTTCTACTGTTTAACAACTGGTTTAAACTTTTTAGATATCAACTTTTTTTTTAATGATTGAAAATGCCTACATTAATGAAAGTATGAGAGGATTCATTCCTTTCTTTTTTGGAAAATGGAACACAAATTATAAAAATATAAAACTTAACAAAATGAGAGGTAAAAAAGCTCAGTTATTGCACTACCTCCACTGTTGAAAACATACAACATTTTTTTACAAAAGGTAAATTACAACATTTCTTAAAATAAATATATATATGTATATATATATTTTATATGAAGTACAAAAACTGAGGCAGCCCCCATTTGCATTGAGATCACAAAGCCTGTTACGACAGCAAGTGCTATACTAACACTTGGGCCATCTTCACAGTGGCACTTTCTTTTCAATCCCTGATGGGAGACAGTATACTTATGTGTCTGAATGTGACCCCGATTTATGCACTAGGGAAGCCAGTATCACAGTAATCACAAAATTTGTAATGCGTCCACATGTCTGTAGTGATTAATAAACCGGCATGCACCACTTTGTGACCCCGCTCCAATTTACTTCATATCCTGTGCTCACCTTTGTGCTGAAAACCTGTACAACTAAAAGCTCTGCTTTCATCACAGAAACCCTTCACTTAGCATAATTGTCTGTGTGAGCTAGCACAAGATTATCTACGAATAATTATGTTATTTTAGTCATAGCACAAAGCTAACCAATTCATACTAAACTTGGAGCAACTTTGAATCTCATCCCACAAACAAGTGTACATCATTCACTAACATAAACAGCAATTCAGACTAGACATGGCAAGGGGCGGTTTTTAAACTTCTTGTCTTTTCTTAGCCAATATTCATCAGTGGCTTTAGGTTGTAGCAGGAAGAAAGGGAAGGATACATACCGCCCCGGCCTGGCAAGTAACGGTTTGGGAAAAAGTTCCTTTCTAGTGCCAGCCAGATCCATGAATCAAGTCTTGGGTAGTCTTCATGCAAGCAGGAAAGCATTCGGTAACATACAAAAATAGTCCCCTGTATATAAATATATTGATGTGGAATTGCACATTAGTTTCAATATTATAAACTGGGTCACTGCAAATTAACCCCAAAAATAATGGGTACCTTTTGGGAGGGAACAAGCAGCCAATATTATTTGGTCATTAATGGCAAT
>NC_069402.1:91959338-91985698 GCF_026875155.1 Cherax quadricarinatus | reverse complement strand
TTGTCCAAGGGCGGGGAAGGGGTTGTTGAGGTGGTTCGGACATGTAAGAGAAGGGAGCGAAACAATGACTTCAAGAGTGTATCAGTCTGTGGGGGAAGAAGCGGGGTAGGGGTCGGCCTGGGAAAGGTTGGAGGGATGGGGTAAAGGAGGTTTTTGTGTGCAGGGGTTTGGACTTCCAGCGGGCATGTGTGAGCGTGTTTAAAGGAGTGAATGGAGAAAAAGGTTTTTAATACTTGACGTGCTGTTGGAGTGTGAGCAAAGTAACTTTTTATGAGGGTTTGGGGGAAACCGGCGGGCCGGGACTTGAGTCCCTGGAGAGGGGAATACATCCCTGCACTCTGAAGGAGGGGTTTAAATGTTGCAGTTAAAAAAACTGTAGTGTAAAGCCTCTTCTGGAAAGACAGTGATGGGTAAATTGAGGGTGAAAGTTTTCATTTTCAGGCCCCCCTCCCTTTGGGGGGAATTCTAACGTGTGTAATAAAAAAAAAAAAAAAAAAAAATAATCCTTAAAGTGCAAGACACAAATTACTTTAAATTGCACGACATTTATATGTTTACAATTAAAGTATGCGGGCCTCCTCAAACGTACCTACAAAAATAAATCATCCTTGTGCTTTGGGGACACCCTTTAAATCCTTTGGGACCCCGACACAGATCTGAAACTTGTCCAAAAATCCAAAAATTTTCTCTAAAAAAAAAAAAAAAAAAAAAAAAAAAAAAAAAAAAAAAAAAAAAAAAAAAAAACACCTTTTCTGATGGAAAAGACACGAAAGAAAAAATTTTTTGGGGAAAATTTGGGGAATTACGTTTTTTTCAAATTTAGCTTCTCGGAATATTTATGCAGTGGCAATTTTGCCCATTGGGTCCTATTTTAGGCCAATTCCATTGATACAGTTGCCAAAAATCTTGGAAATTTTTGCTTTTTTGCCGCCTGCTATCGATTGAGCACAAAAAACCTCCCTTTTAAATTTTTTAGCACCCAAATTTAATTTCACAAAATTCAAAAATTTTCCCATTTTAAAAAAAAGGGGCCCAGAAAAAACACTCAGACACTCCGGGCATATTGTTATGTCCCCTGATTACCTAGATTAAAATTTGCTTTCCATTTTAAATTTTTTTTTACACAAAATGGAAGATTTACTTTAATGGAGACTACCGCATTGTTGTAATAATCGTATAAATAATGTCGGTGCATTTGTGAACGCGTATTAAACTGACCATCTGGATGTGTATTGAACGAGTGATGTGTTTTGTGTCCTTTAAAAATTTTGGGCAGAATCAAAAATTTCCACTACTATAGCTGAATTTAAGTACTTTATGAAAAAAAAATCCTCTTTTTCGTAATGTATCTAAATTCTATCAATGATACCAAGAATAAAACCATAAAAGCCATTCAGAAATGTACTATGAAGTTGCAATTTTAAACCAAATACAAGGTCGGGTTTTTTTTTTTCCCCCTCCATGTATTAGTGGGGGCAAATTGTTTTTTATAGGGCTCACACCCAGCATAGACCCATACTCGCATTCTAGGCCCAAAATTTTACCAGTCACAGCTTATCTGGTGAGCTAAGCTCAAGTATTTTCAAAAGCACAGACCCGACCTTGGAGCCATGGTGTACAGCAATGACCGCAAAAGGTCAACTTATTGTGAAAAATTTTGTTTTATTTGTGCTATATATTTTTTTTTTTAATTTTTTTTGAGTGTTCTTGTTTGTATTTTGTATATTGTTTACAAAAGTGCCCATTGATCTACAAGGTAAAGGGTGCCTTTCAAATTTCTAAACTTCTTTTTCCCGGGTTTGTAACTATTATCTTTTTTATTAAGAATTTAAATTTTTTATGGCAGGGGGTACAGGGACAACACTACTCAAATTCCATAAGGTGGTTCGTCAATTCCAAGATTCCCGGGCAAGTAAAAGGCACGGTGAGGCACAGATGACGAACAAGGGCCCCACATATGGCCCGGATTCCAGGGTTCCCAGTAGACCATTTTTCATGGGGGTTATGGTATTTTGGATATGTGTTACTCTCTTATCCACCAACTAGTTACCAAGGGCAGGAATGGTTGAGAATACCCGGGTTTCACGAGGCAACACGAAACCAAGGAACCCATATGCGCAGTACAAAAACCCCGAAAGCGTTTTTGGCACATTGGTGAGACCATTTGTACTTTGTTTGCTGCTGTAAGTCTCTAGAACCCACGGGACTCGCCTTTTCTGTGTTTGTAATAGAATATCTCTAGTTAGACAGTTTTGTATGGACAAAACCTTTTTTTATGGACATAAATCTTTTTTTTTTTTTATTATTAAAACATCGGCTGTTTCCCACCAAAAAGCGGGGATGGCCTAAAAAGAAAAACTTATCATCTTTCATCCATCACTGTCCTGCCAGAGGCATGCTTACACTATGGTTATAAAACTGAAAATTTACCATCCCCCCTTCAGAGTGCTGGCACTGTCTTCCCATCTCCAGGAATCAAGTCCACCTGCCGGTTTCCCTGAATTCCCTTCATAAATGTTACCTTGTTACACTCCAACAGCACGTCAAGTCCTAAAAACCATTTTTCCATTCACTCCTATCTAACACACTCACGCACCTTGCTGGAAGTCCAAAGCCCCCAAAACACGAAACCACTTTACCTGCTCCCCCCTACCTTTCTAGGCCATCCCTATCCGCCGTCCCCCCACTAAGATTTATAAGGCCCCCTCCACTTTTCCGAGGGTTAGGGGTCAAAACCTCACGAATGTCGGGGTGCAAAAATAATAAAATTTTGTAGGGATATAAAATAGCATTTACTTGCCTAACAATACACCCCTTTAACCTATTGAACCTTTGAACAATCAAAAAAAACTAAAGAACAAATCGTAAAATATTGTATGGGCCCCCTTTGGAAAAGGGGTGAGAAAGAATGGAATTCAAAAAGAACTGGGGAAGCAAGTACAAAGGGAGGAGAAGGAGAGGGAAAGTGCCTTCTTCATGATTCGTTATGTACAATACAAAAGCAGCCGATCGAAAAAAGGTATAATCCCAGCCACCAAAAAGGCTAGTTAACATGAGCAAGTAAGTTAAGCAATTAATCGATAGAAAAAGGACACACAACCAACTCCCCCAAGTTTTTGGGTTATATGGGGCTACTGACAACACCAGTCTCTGCTGCCGCCCCCACCACCATTATGGCTTATCTCTCTGTGGCCCTTATAAACCAACCACAGCAACACTCGGACATAATGAATATTTTATTCATTTAGGGGTGTCATGTTTCTGTCATTAATATTTTTATATTTTTAAAAATTTAGATGAATTGTGAAATAAAAAACCATAGACTTGATAAATGTAAATTTTGAAGACTACTTGTCCTATTTTAAAAAAAAACTCTGCCACCGCCCACAATTCCAAACATTTTTAAATATTTTTGGGCACTAGGTTTTACGAATGTTCGAAGCCTGCAAAAGTGGAGAACGCGAATGTTGAAGGGAGACCTTACATTCTCGAAGTCATTCTATTTTTTTCCTTCCCCTACATGTCCAAACCATCCAAAAACCCCCTCCTCGCCCTCTGGATAAATTTTGGGGTAACCCCACACCTCCTCCTAATCCCCAAAATTACGGTTTCCCTTGCTTTATATTCAAAACCACATGTTGCTCTCAGACATGACATCACTGCCTCAACCTTCTCCTTGTTGCAACCATTCACAATCCATCCTCATGCTCATAAAAGAGGTTGGAAAAACATCTCTCATACATTCCCCTCTTTCTTTGTTCCACAACCCCTTGGTGCACCACTTTCCTTTTTCCCCCTCATTAATTCTATGATTCCCCTCGTCCTTCAAGATCCTCTGATGACACATCCACTCCCAGATATCTGAACACGTTCACCTCCTCCGTAACCCTATCCCTCCAACTGATATAGAACTTTTTACCAAATTTTTTTTTTTGTTATCCTCATCACCTTTCTCTTTCCTATATTCTTTTTTTAAATTTTTTTAAACCCTGCAAAACTCAACTAACTCTGCAACTTCTTTTCAGAATTCCCCCCCTTCCCCCAAAAAAAAAAAAAAAAAAGTACTGTCATCACAAAGAGAATTGTGACCCCCCCTTTTTGTGTTTTTTTTATCTTTTAACCCAAAACCTCTTCCCAACACCGAGCATTATTTCCTTACAACTTCATCTAAAATGTAAAAAAAAAAAAAACATGGTGACATCACACACCCTATCTAAGGCCATTTTCACGGGGAAATATTATTGCCTTAAAATTACTGCATGATCATAAAAAAAAATTTATATTATCTTTAATTAACACCCCGGGGCCCATATCCCACCGAGGTGGGGTGGCCCAAAAGGAAAAACGAAAGTTTTCCCTTTACTTTAGTAAAAACACAAAGAAGGGTTACTAGCCCCTTGCTCCTGGCATTTTAGTCGCCTCTTAAACACGCTGGTTAGGGAGGAAAATCCTGTTCCACTTCCCCTTGGGGGTAAGGGGAAATAAAAAAGAACAAGAACTAAAAGAAAAATAGAAAAAAACCCCAGAGGGGTAATACTATATGCTTGTCATGTATGGTAGTGTGCCCTAAGTGAAAGGGTAGAAGTAGCAAGACGACCTGAAACCCGCATTTTTCATGAGACAGAAAAAAAAAACCCCACAATCCTACCATCAGTAAAAAAATTTACAGGCTTCTTTTTTACACTCGTTTGGGCAGGACGGATGAATTTCCCTGGCGGTTGCTGTCTACAACCTACTACCTACATTGTATGCATCATAAAAATTTAAAAATGCTTTCAAATGAGCTGATGGTAACACTTTTAGCTTGTCAAAAAAGTTAGGAATCCTTTAAACCCTTTTAAATAGTTTTGTCAAAAAGCAGGGACCCTTTAAAAAACCTAATTTTGTAAAAAACCCTCTAAAAAAAAAAAAATTTTTAATAACTGATATCTAATGACCACGATGGAGCTGTGATGTGATGGCTCCCAGACCTATATGGAGCATTTTGAGCAAGGCGGTGCAAGATGAGCTCTGACAATAAACCTCAATCAGCTTTGACGACCTTAGAACCCGGGTTTTACTCGACCCCGAACCCCGTAACCGCCGATCATCAGGGAAATTATTTGTGTGAAAAGAAAAAATGTAATTTTGGTGATAAATTTTTAGGTTACTGGGAAGCAAATATTTTGGGGTCATTGATTTTAATTGAAAAAAAGCGTATGTTTAAGCAGTCTTCAGCTTAGGTTGTTTTTTTGCCAATCTTTTAGAAATTCCCCGAAATGGTTGGTGGTAAAAAAAGAAAATGCCATTAATGACCAAATAATATTGGCTGCCTTGTTCCCTCCCAAAAGGTACCCATTTTTTTTGGGGTTAATTTGCAGTGACCCAGTTTATAATATGCACTAATGTGCAATTTCCAATCAATAATTTATTACAGTGACTATTTTTGTATGTTACCGAATGCTTTTCCGCTTGCATGAAACTACCCAAACTTGATTATGGACTGGGGGCACTGAAAGGAACTTCTTCCAAACCCTTACTTGCCCCGGGCCCGGGGGGGTATGTATCCTTCCCCTTTCTTCCGCTACCAAAACCCCAAAGCCCTGTGAATATTGGCAAGAAAAGACAAGAAGTTTACAAAACCGCCCTTGCCATGTCTAGTCTGAATTGCTATATGTTTGGAATGAGTACACTTGTTTGTTGGGGTGAGATTCAAAGTTGCTCCAAGTTTAGTATGAATTGGTTACTTTTTGCTAGATGAATAACATAATATTCGTAGATAAACTTTTTGCTAGCTCACACAGACAAATTTTGCTAAGTGAAGGGTTTCTGTAGAAAGCAGAGCTTTTTTGTTGTACAGGGATTTAGCACAAAGGTGAGCACAGGGTAGAAGCTCAAATTTGGGGCGTGTCACAAAGTGGTGCATGCCGGTTTATTAATCACTACAGACATGTGGAAAAGCTTACAAATTTTGTGATTTTCTGTGATACGGTTCCCTATGATAAATCGGGCAATTCAACACATAAGTATACTGTCTCCCTCAGGGGTTTAAAAAAAAGTGCCCCTAGTGAAATGGCCCCCAAATGTTATATAGCACTTTCGTCGTAAAAAGGCTTTGTGATCTAATGCAAAAAGGGGGCTGCCTCATTTTTGTACTTCATATATATATTATATAATATAATATTTTTTTAAGAAAGTTGTAAATTTCCCGTGTAAAAAAATGTTTTTATGTTTTAACAGTGGAGGTAGTGCAAAAACGGCTGTTACCTTCCCTTTTGTTAAGTTTTTATCTTATAATTTGTGTTCCCCTTTCAGAAAAGAAAGGAATGAATCCTCTCTACTTTCATTAATGTAGGCATTTTTTAATCATTAAAAAAAAAGTTTTATATCTAAATGTTTTTTTAACCCTTTTTAAACAGTAGAAATTTTCTGGGATATTGGGTTTCCCGTATTTTTGGTATGCTCTTTTTAAATTTTTAAATATAAACTATGCTCTCGGAGATTTAAACACTTTTAAAAGAATGTTGTAATTTTAGATGTAAAAAGACAAATCTTGTATTTGGACTGATGTTGGGGCGTTCCGTAGTTTCTGAAAATGTTTGCCAACAGTTTAGATCAGGAGTATGATTGAAGTAGTGTGGAACAATTTTTTTTTTTATATATATAGTATATATATAGAAAATTTCTCTCTGTATTTTGTGTTTTCTTATCAATTTAAAATTTACTTTATTTATATTTTTAAGTTTTTTTTTATTTTTGTATTTGTGTAAATAATTTATTTTTTGAAAAAAAATATTTTGGGAAGGGTACTTTAAAATACCCCTCACCCCCCTCTCGAGCTGCCAAATACAATTCTCACCCTGTGCCCCATATATAAATATTTTAAATTTGTAATTTTTGGGAAGCTTTAAAAAGAGAAAAGTCTGAATGATCAGGTCTTGTAATAAGTCTGCATCAAGTTTTCTCAAACCTGCCGTTTTTCTTTTCTTTTATAACTTTTTTATTTTTAATACTGAATGTTTTTTTTGAATCTTATTTCATGTGGTAATCTTAGGAAAAATTATTTTAGGAAGTATTGCATTTTTTTTTAATGTTCCACATTTCCAAAAAAAATCTGTGCAATACCTTATATAGGAAGGGGAAAGCTTGCATATGAGAATAAAAATTTAAAAAATGTGGCCAGAACCCTTCAAAAATGGCTTTTGGGTTATTTTGGACAATTATTGAGCACAGCTGAGTGGGAAAATAGGGGGGAAAGATAGTACTAATGTATAGTATAGAAAATAGCAATAATTGTAATAGTAGTATTTGTGGGATAATAAAGGGATGGAAGCAGGTTTTATCCCCCTTTGACACATCCTCCCATGGGGTATGCGAAGGTACAAAGAAAAAGGCCGCAGTAAGCCCAATGGCTTTGCTAAAAAGAAAAAACAATGTATTGAAAATATCAACTTTAAAATTTCCATTACTAAACATTGACATAAAAGAAATTTAAATATTTGAGTTAAGTAAAAATTTATAATTTAAAAATTTTTTGAGCTCATTGTTTAATAGTATATATTTTTTTAAAAAATGTATATGTACCCGTACATCATAGTCTGTAAATGATCTAATGACAAGTTTTGTATAAGGTTTAAAAAAGGTTAACAATTTTTTTATTCAGGATTTAAACCCCAAATTTAAAAATCAGTAATTATGTAATTTTTATTCGACCTTTTTTATGCATCTGTATTTTTCCCTTTAAATAATGGAAGAATATAGTTTGAAAGAATAAACAAAAAGTTAACAAACATATTTAAAAGATTTATAAATTTAAATTCACCCGCCCGACCAAACATGGGTACTACCAATCTAAATAGCAAAACAGCGCTGCTGCGTAGCACCTCTGCATTTAACTCTTTAGCAGTCCTAGACTCTAAGGTCCCTACCTCTCACCTCGTACTGTTCTCAAATCTTATCTTTTCACTGCACGTTTTCGTTACAAAAAACTCTCGCAAAAGCTCCTCCCCTTTCCCCTTTTACTTCTCCAAAGTCCAAAAACTCCCCAAGTGTAAATCTTCTTTAAAATCTCCCTTTACAACTTTTTCCCGGACATTTTTTATTACCCAAACTGTGTACCTGGGTTTTGTTAAGAGTGGGAGGTTTATCCTCCCTCCCTACAGTCCCCTTCCCCTCCTTCACCTCCTATCTTTCTTCCTCTCCTATCCCCCCTTTCCCAAGGGTACCTTCCATCATTTCCCAGATCTTTACTCGCATTTCCCCCTTTTATCTCCCGGTGGTTGTCCTCATACTGTCCTTGTTCTCAGAACACTTGGAGCAATTATTTTTTTTTTTTTTTTAACCCCCTGGCCGATTCCCCCCAAAACAGGGTGGCCCCAAAAAGAAAATTTTTCCTATTCCCCCATCACTGCTTTCCAAAGGGTCTTTACACTACAGTTTTTAAACTGCAAAATTAACACCCCCCCCTTCAGAGTCAGGCCTGTACTTCCATCTCCAGGGCTCAAGTCCGGGCCCGCCGGTTTCCCTGAATCCCTTCATAAAAGTTACTTTGCTCACACTCCACAGCACGTCAAGTATTAAAAACCATTTGTCTCCTTCACTCCTATCAAACACGCTCCGCATGCCTGCTGGAAGTTCAAGCCCCCCGCACACAAAACCTCCTTTACCCCCTCCCCCCCAACCCTTCCTAGCTGACCCCTACCCCGCCTTCCTTCCACTACGACTGATACACTTTGAAGTCATTTTGTTTCGCTCCCCTTCTCTCTACTGTCCAAAAAACCCCCTCAACAACCCCTTCCTCAGCCCCCGGACAACAGTTTTTGGGAATCCCCCCACCTCCTCCTAACTTCCCAAACTACGAATCTCTGCATTTATTCACACCAAATTGCCCCCAGACAGACATCTCCACTGCCTCCAGCCTTTCCCCCGCTGAACATTCATCACCCCCCCTTTACACCCCTATAAGGGTTGGTAAAATATACTCTCATACATTTTCCCCCTTTCCTCCAAAGGGCAAAGTTTTTTTCTCCCAGCTCCTAAGTGCACCCCCTCACTCTTTTTCCCCCCCTCAATTCAGATTCACCTCACTTTCATAGACCCACCCTACACGTCCACTCCCAAATATCGAATCGTTTACCCCCTCCCCAAATCTCTCCCTCCAATCTGTATTCAATCTTTTATCACCCAATCTTTTTTTTTATCCTCATAACCTTACTCTTTTTGTATTCACCTTTTTAATTTTTTTTTTTTTGCACACCCTACCCAAAATTTATCCACCCAAATTTTGCACTTCTCTTAGAATTCCCAAGAGCACGTGTCATCAGCAAAGACAGCGTGACAACCCCACTTTGTGTGTGATTTTTTATCTTTTTAAATCCAGCCTCTTGCCAAGACCCTCGCATTTTCTTCTCTTACAACCCCATTATAAATATATTAACAACCCCGGTGACACACCACCTTGTCTAAGGCCCCACTTTTACTGGGAAAAATTTCCCCCCTTTCCTACATACTCACTGACCTACTATCCTCATAAAAACCCTTTATGCTTTTAGTAACCTACCTCCCCACACCATAACTTCAACATCTGCCCATTGCCCCCCTATCCACCCTGTCTACGCCTTTTCCAAATCCATAAATGCCACAAAGACCTCTTTAGCCTTTTCTAAAAACTTTCACTTAATGTTTCACTGTAAACACCTGGTCCACACACCCCCTACCTTCCTAAAGCCTCCTTTTCACTGCATCCATTTTCCGTCTTTCTCTTAATTCTTTTAATTATAACTCTACCATCCTTTTACCAGGTACACTCAACAGACTTATCCCCCCATAATTTTTGCACTCTCTTTTATCCCCTTTGCCTTTATACAAAGGAACTAAGCCTGCCCTCTGCAATCCCTAGTACTTACACCCTCTCCTACATTTATAAATAATTGCACCAACCACTCCAAAACTATATCCCCACCTGCTTTTAACATTTCTATCTTTATCCCATCAATCCCGGCTGCCTTAACCCCTTTTCCATTTACCTACTGCCTCACGAACTTCCCCCACACTGCGACAACTGGCTCTTGCCCACTCCTACAAGATGTTATTCCTCTTGTCCCCTATAACACGAAATCACGCTTCCCTATCTCATCAACATTTACATTTCCTCAAAATATTCCCTCCATTCTTCCCAATACCTCTAACTCTCCATTTAATACTCTCCTCACCTATTTTAACTTGACAAATCCCTTTGTTCTCTAGGCTTTCTTACATTGTTAATCTCACTCCAAAACTTTCTTAATTTCAACAAAATTTGTTGATAACATCTCACCCTCCACTCCTCATTTGGCTCTCTTTACATTGCTTCAACCACTCTCTTAACCTCTCTCTTTTTCTCCATATACTCTTCTCCTCTTGCATCACTTCTACTTTGTAAAAACTTCTCATATGCTAACTTTTTCTCCCTTACTACTCTCTTTACATCATTATTCCACCAATCGCTCCTCTTTCCCTCCTGCACCCACTTTCCTGTAACCACAAACTTCGCTGAACACTCTAAAAACACTACATTTTTAAACCTACCCCATACCTCTTCGACCCCATTGCCTATGCTACTCATTAGCCATCTATCCTCCAATAGCATGTTTATATCCTTACCCTAAACTGCCTCCTCTTTTAGTTTATAAAACCTTCACCTCTCTCTTCCCTGATGCTTCTATTCCCTTGTACCCATCTACCTTAACTCTCAGTGTAGATACAACTACAAATTATTGAGGAGACTAAACCATTGGATGGACACTGATCTCACCTCCCGTCTTACTCTTCACTCTTTCTACTGCCTCTGTACAACTTCTTCGCAGCGTTTCCAATCCTTAGCTGCTTATTTCTTTTCCACTGCTTCCATGTGTGGACATTACTAACCTTTTAGTCTGTAATACCTATGCTTCATATTTCCTGTTTCCTTCTCTTCTCAAATCATGGCTTGGTGATTAAGTGGAATATCTGAACCCAGAGGTAACCGATATTGCTCTCGCCCAGTTTTTTCTCCCCGTTTGTGTTTTTGATTACAAGAAACCCATATTACACTCAGTTATTATCCATCCTGTCTTCAGCTATGTTTTATTATATCACCGACAGCGCTGTATAGCCCCTGTGCTTAGCGCTTCTTTTTGATTATAATAATAATTATATCACAAGGAAATTTCACCTTTTATGCACGGTATACCCTCCCATCAGATCTTTGTTCATACTTTGTTTTGTGTCCAACTGCACAACACATCTACTTGGAATAAGTGTAGTACAGGTCTGTTCTTTGTATCTTTCTCCTTCTCTGCATTATCTGTCCAGATGTTGCATTTCTGGTTTCTTCATTACCACCACTACTTTCTGTTTTATTGAGGCATTTTAAATGCTTGCCCATTTCCTCTGGGGGGGGCTTTCATTGTGACTCGTGAGATTCGGTTAAAGTTCTCATCCCCTCCTACAAGTATAATGTAATAGTGCTACAACCATTTTTGAACCTCATACTCACTCTTGCATCAATCTCTCAGTTTGCTCTTCATCACCTGCACTAGTCTGTACTCCCAGCCTTGCATGACAGCAATCATTTTCCAATCCTCCTTCCTTCCCATTTGTATTTTGATAGTGTTGGGTTTACAGCAGTGTTTCCAGACAGCATAGTGCGAGGGCATTTATTAGACTCGGCTTGCATTTTTACAGCTGAATTGTATGAAATTCTCAAAGCAGTTATCTGTATTGCACCTATGCCTGTGTTGCCATTTGTGGTAGTCTCTGACTCAGTGCTTTGAAAGGTATAAAAAAAATTGATTCATCTCATCCCCTAGTCCTTTGTATACATCTTTGGTTACACCACATCTCTAGCAAAAACAAAGATATTGTTTTCTGTTGTTTCTCTGGTCATGTTGATGTACAGAGCAATGATAGGCAGACACTGCGTTTGCAACAATGTTTGATCTGATATGATACCTAACAAATTACAATTCTACAAACCAAGTCCTCTCAAGGGGGGCTCTGGGCTGGTAGAAGAGGCTCTTGGTCTGAGGAATTAGACCCTATCGGTCTTCATTCCTCAGACCGAACCTAATAACTCCCCAATCTCCCTCGCCCTATCCCATCCTCCCCTTTTTCCTTTCCTCGCTCCCCTCCCCACCCCACCCTTTTGCCCTTCCTTCTTTTTTTGTCCTTTGGGGAATTTCGTCCCACGGCGCGCTAGTTCCTAAGGTAGGGGAAAGGATAAACCGGGTCCAATCCCCATCCGTTAGGTTCTTACGGTGGCGTAGTTTGCCGTGGAAACTGGATCGCCTGGGATGTCCCGATCCCTCTCCGTATCACCGGAGTAGCTTTGGGTGTCTTCGGGCGACGAGTGTAATCTCTGAAGCCACCTTTCGGATTCCGGGGGTGTGGCCGAAGGAGATATGCTTTTGTGCGGATATCCGCCGCCCTCAGTCTTTTGTCCACCCGAGGTAGCACGCAGATGTTGAGGTTGCTATCCCCCGATGTTTAGTTTACTAGCATGATGGGTAGGGTATGGCACGGGTTCCATCTGCATTCTGCGCTACTTTCGGTGCTGAGGTCCTCTTGGGCGTGGAGGGGAGATTGCTGGCCCTTTCATTCCTCCTAGAACTATCCCTCCCCGTCCCCTCCCTTTTTTTATTCTTTTTTTTTTTATTTTCTTTTCTTTCTTCTTTCTTTTTTTCTTAAAAACAAAAAGAAAGAAGTAACCTAACCATGGCAGCTCCTAGTCCATAACCTGGTACCCCCAGGCCCATTCATGATACCGCAACTCTGTGCACCCCTTCTGGACTCCGCCTCGTCTTGGACACACTCTTCAGACATTTCCTCTGCCTCTGTACCTATTGCCGGTGCTGTTTCCTCACCCGCGTTCAGGTAGCTGAGGCCTTCGACTACTCCGTCGATTTATCGGAACTTCTGCCTCCTCTGACTATGGCTTCCGCCTCTCCCTCTACGGTTGCGGCAATTTTCAAATCGCCGACCGTTTCCACGTCGGACCAACTCTGGTCCCACGCCTAAACGCCAACGACAATTACCTGCATGATGATACTCTCTCACCTTCTCTTCTCTCAGAAACGATCAGACACGTCCTTCACTCCCTTTCCACGCTCAGTTTTTCAGACTGAACAATGGACTAAATTCTTCACTTTACGGACCAACTTCCTCTACTGCTATCTTTTCTGACCATAGTAATGGCAAGGCACTCCTAAACGCCATGTTGGTAAAGATATTTTCTTTTCAATGCTCTTAAAGCGTAAAGCGTGCATCATTACCTACAAATGCTACCCCAGAGCTCATTACTCTCTCGTCTTTCCCACAGGATCGATGCTGTTCCTGTCACTCATGAAAAACCTGCAATTCCCTCAATTCTGTTGTAGTGGTACCGTCATTCTGCCCCATACCATAGTTCAACAAATTTCCAGACATGTGGCACTGGTGACATCTTGGAACAGCTGAACTCCAAATCTCCCAATCCTCAAGTAGAACACTTACAGTCTTCCTGCCCTGGGCGGAGACGATACCCTATCAATGTGGCTTGTTTTAACTTTTGACAGCCAAGAACTCCCATCCTCTTTTATATAGCAGGACATCGTTTACAAGTACGAAAGTGAACCCTAACACTCACAACAGTGTAGAAATTGTTGCGATTTGCCATCCAGCGAAATATTGCAGATCTATCGCCGAATGCCCAGTCTGTGGTGCCGAGACCATTCCTCATACGTCTTGCAATCGATCTCCTCTGCCTTATCCTGTCAGGGTGAGGCTCACGTACTTCATACTCTCGCCGTTTCAGGTCTATTTTAAACGAGCGGAAAATCCGTACCTCAGAGAGACAGAAGGTCTCCCTTTTGCCATGGCATTTTCTCATCTCCGCCTCCAAGGGGAACTCCCACGTGTTTCTATTCCCGTGTTTTCAAAAACGTCCCCCCACACCTGGTATCACCATCTTCTATCACACCACACATACAACCCACCTCTGTGGTTAGCCCTCCCATAATCACTCCTGTCTTGCTGAATCTTTTGCTGTCCTCGGCTCAGACGGTCCCTACTCTGTCAACGCCGTCCAGTCTAATCTCGCTTCTTTCTTTCGAGTTTTTCTCTCTCTCTCTCACAAGCCTCAGTAATCGACGAGACCGTCGTACGACACTCCTCCAATCGTCCCCGTCTATACTTCTCAAAGTCAAAAAAAGTCCGTTAACACCTCTACCCATCTTCCACCTCCTCATTTTACCCCCATGTGTCTCTTTCCCTGGTTCTTCCGCCTCTCACTGCTCAGTTACAAGTGTAGAGGTGCACCCCTCCTCCTCGTACTGGTACCTTCCTCCCCTGTTTCCCTCCCAAGTTTTCTTCTCTTCTTGCCCAGCCGTCCCCAGGTTCCTGCCTCTTCTGTCCCTGCCCACGCTTCTCAGTTCCGCCACCCTTTCGCACCCCACCGCTACCTTTGGTACAGTCCAATACAGTTCCAATCTTTACTCATCCTCCCCTACCATTCCCAAAATTGTCTCCCATACGACATCTCTTGAATTCCAATACACTTGAAGCCAATCTTCTGAATTATTGCGAGACCAAACCATCATGGACCACTGGGGGGGGGGGGAGCCAACTTCCCTCTTTCTCTCTCCCTCTGCTCCGCTGCACAACTCCCTTTCTTTCACAGCGCACGCGTTCTTCGCTGCTTGAACCGTTTTCCACTGCCTCTGCATGTGACATTTCTAACCCTCTAGTCCGTAGGAACCCTTTACCTGCAATTTCAAGTATATTTATCATGGCCTATTACAGTGATATATACGTGCCCTCAGGGGTAATCGGGGTGAGATTCAGAGTTACTCTCCAGTTTTGCCCCAGTTGGTGTTTGCTTACAGGAACCAAAATTACACTCTGCTGTTTATTTCTCACTCTCAGGCTAATAATTTATTGTATTCTTCAGATCCTTTTCTTCCTGATGGACCTTTAATGAAAGTGCCCCTTCTTCTCGCCGCACTGATTTCCGTACCATCAGCTATTGTTCATGAACTTCGCTGCATTACACAGCTCCCCGTACCCACTTACATAGGGTGTTATACGCTCTGTTCTTTATATCTCTCTCCTTCTCGGGCATTATCTATTCCGATTTTGCCGTTCCTTGTTTCTCTGTCATTACCGCCACCGATTCTGGTACTTGGTGATTTTTTAAAATGCCCCACCATTTCCTCTGGGGGGGTCTCACTGTGATCCGTGGAATTCCTTGAGGCTTTTTCTTGCCACCCACCCCCTCATGTTTTTTAAATACAGGTACCACACCCATCTTGATCCTCGGCACATATCTCTCTCTTGCAATCGAGATCTCTCAGTCTGCTCTTCTCGCCGCATTAGACTCACTTGGTGTGTTCTCTGCCCGGACTTACATGAGTGATCATTTCCCAATCATTTCTTATGTCCCCTTCATATTCTGCCACCTCTTCGCACCCCACGCTGGCAATTTTAATCGGGCATTTGGAAACCTTTACACTCACAACCTGACTGTTTTTAAGAGGTTCCTTCTCTCCTCCATCGATGAGCCCTTTTTTTAACACCTCTTCTCTCGTCCTCGAGCGTTTTCACACCGCAGCATCTCATTCTATACCCCAAACTTCGGAGCAGGCATTTCTCAGAATGCGTGCCTTGTTGGTCCCTGCTTGTGCTCGTGCAGTACGGTTTTTTTGAAACGCAGCTGCATGGGCAGGTACCGGTACAATTAGAACCACAGAGCGACTGCCTGATTTTTAAACAGAAGCGGCGATCGCTGTGTCCGCCGTTCCATCCTGATGCTAAAATCGCACTGCTGGTGAGATGTCCTCCACCAATCACCTCTGCTTCCTCATGAGTGCAGTCTGAAAAAAAGTACGAAAACTGAGTGTAAATATTCCCTGACCCGCTCCTGTTCTGCGGGTTGCCGGTGTGATATAGCAAACCCACGTAGAGTTTGCCAATGAAATTGGAATCATCTGGTTCCTTATTTCTCAGGGACTCCATCTATACCCCTCATTTCTTTCCGCGTGACAAAGTCTGCCAAGAGTTAGCAACCCCTTGGACTTTTCTTCGCTCAGAGAAATCATATAATGTGCCTTTTACCACTTCAGAACGGAGGCATCACTCTCAGACTTGTCGATCATCGGCAGCTGGGGGGCCCGAAACGACATTCATATTCGTATGCTACAACATTTACATCAGATCAGCCCTTGCAGTCCTATTACGCCTTTACAATCTATTTGGTCACAAGAGTTCTTCCCCAGCTGGTGAAATCCGCCATTGTTCTGCTCCCCTTGTCCGCAAAACCAGGCACTAACGGGACATGAAAACCTCCTCACTATCGTCCATTGTCTTACCAGTGCATTTGCAAGTAATGGAAACGCCTAGTAAATAGAAACGTTTAGTTTGGTATTTAGAGACAGAACAGTCTCTCCCTCGTCAATATGGCTTTCGTAAGATGTTCTACCATAGACCCCTTACACGCTTGATACGTATGTTCGTAATGCCTTTGCGAATAACCACTCAGTTATGCCATATTTTTTGACCTTGAGAAGCATATGACACTAACTTGGAGGTATAATATTTTAGCCCAAGCCCACTCCTTAGGCCTTCGAGGCAATCTACCATCCTTCCTTAAGAACTTTAAACTGACAGGCTCATTTCCGTGTTCGGGTAATAATGTGCTCTCCCCGGACCTTTATCCAAGCGAAGGTGTCCCACAGGGATGTGTTTCTGAGCACAACCCTTTTCTCCTCCTTGCTATTAATGTTTGGCTCTAGTCTTCCATCAAATATTTGTCTTCACTCATTTTTGATGACTTCGCTATTGCCTGTGCAGGAGCTGACGTCACCTCATTACAGTTTTCTCTCCAACATGCAGTCGACCGTGTTTCAATGGGCTACCAACAACGTGGATTAAATTTTCCAGCACAAAACCCACCAAATTACACTTTCACTAGACGCTCTGTCATCTTCGATCATCCTTTGTAACCTCTATGCTCCCGTAATCCCTGAACGTGATAGTCAAGTTTCCCTGGGCCTCCTCTTTGATCGTAGTGTTATCCTGGAAACCTCACATTAACTCTCTGAAAGGCAACTTGTCAAGCCTGCTGATACCTTCTTAAAACCCTTTGCTCAACTTTCATGGGGGAGGCTGATCGTCGAACCCTCCTTCGCCTACATTCCACCCTTATTTTATCGGAAACTTGATTATGTGGTGACCAGATCTATTCAGCGGCATCTCCTGCTACTCTCTCAGCCTAAACCCCATCATCACCAAGGATGACGTTATGCCTTGGGTGCTTTTCGCACTTCACCCCTGTCAGACCTCTATGCAGAAGCGAACGTTCCATCCTTATCCGATCGCCGTGATGCCATTGCCTGGGCTACTATGTACGCTCTCATGATCTCCGCAATCCTTCCATTTATAGAATGGTCCACTGATATTAGTAGACATTCTTTTATTTATTCGCCACCCCTGATTACTCCTCCCTTCTCTCTTCGCCTTCATTCGCTCTTGGTCTTCTCTTCAACTACCACACCTTCTATGTTCATGTATCATCTCACTTTTCCCTAAACCGCCTGGGAAGTTCCCAGCCTGTTCGATGCTGTTCTTTCTCCCCTCCCTTGCTCTAAAAATCAAAGCCAACTGTCTACGGTCGCTTCCGCTCTCTTTTTCCTTGACCACCTTCACTCTCATTCTCATGCATTGCTGTGGACACAGATGGCTCTAAGTTTTCACCTGACGGCGTAGGTTTCGCAGCAGTGTTTCCGGACAGCGTCGTACAAGGCATTTACTATCTTCGCTAGTATTTTTAAACTGCTGAATTATATGACCATCCGTACAGTACTTATCCGTATTGCATCTATGCCGTGGCATCATTTGTGGTTGTTGCCGCAGACTCTGTGCCCTTATGGCTTTGAGGCGGTATGCTATACAAGAGACACAGGACCGGCGTTTGATACACCTCACCACTTAGTCCTCCGTATCCAACTTGGCTACGCGCATCTTTTACCAAGCCTTAAAGATATTGTTTTTTTGTTGGGTCCCTGGTCATGTTGACGTACAGGGCAATGAACAGGCAGACACTGCTGCGCGGTCAGCAGTACATGACCTACCAGTTTCTTATAGAGGTATTCCATTTACGGACTATTTTACTGCAATATCTTCCCACCTTCACACCCGTTGGCAACAACGTTGGTCTACTATGCTCGGCAACAAACTTCAATCTATTAAACCGAGTATAGGTTACTGGCCGTCTTCTTATCACCAGTGTCGAGGTTGGGAGACTACTCTCTCCCGTCTTCGCATTGGCCATACTCGTCTTACTCGTGGATATCTCATGGAGAGGTGTCTTGCTCCTCTCTCTGAGAATTGCCAAGCTCCATTATCAGTCAGCCACATTCTGTTGGACTGCCCACTTTATCAACGAGCACGCAGAATTTACCTCTGTCGCGTCTTCGCTCTGCTGCTCTCTCTTTACCTTCCCTTCTCGCTGATGGACCCACCTTTCATCCGGACTCTCTCATTGACTTTTTGACAACAACTGACTTACTTCACAAATTCTGATACCTTCAGCCCTTTCTACTTCAATCTCTTGCTACCCTCTACCCCCGTACTATCCCCTGCCCCGCTGTTTTCTGTAACCTGCTGATCATCCCCCCTCCCTTCTGCCATCCAATTCCTTTGCTTCCTTCCCTACCCTGCAGCGCTGTATAGCCCTTGTGGCTTAGCGCTTCTTTTTGATTATAATAATAATATCAAACCAAGTTTAGGTTTCTGGCTGTCATCTTAGTCATTGATGCCAAGGCTGGGAGACTATGCTCTCCTGTCTTAGCATCAGACACACACTTCTTACTCACAGGTACCTCGTGGATGGGCACCTTGTTCCCCTCTTGAGAACTGTCAGGTTCCAGTTTGTTTGCCATATTCTATTGGACTGTCCAGCCTATTAACAAACATGCAGAATTTACCTCTGACGTCATCACCACTCTAACACACTTAATTTATCTTCCCTCCTTGCTGATGGACCCACCTTTGACTCACTCCCTCACTGACTTTTTGACAGCAACTAATTGACTACACAAACTCTGATCATCCATCCTCTAGCAATCCTCACAGCCCTTTCTGACTCTTCCTCTGTTGTCCGCTCCACCCTTGCTATTCTATAATCCTGCACTATCTCCTGCTCTGCTGTGCTGTATGACGCTGTAAAGGATGCTGAAGAGGCTGATGGGTGTTGCTCTATCAAGAATACCAGTCACAAAATACAGACAGTGGTATTGTCATCCCACACACTGCAGTCCGACAAAAACTTATACAATGTGGCCTAGGCATCCAGGAGCAACTTCACCTTCAAAATTTCCCTATCGCTCTACCCAAGGTCAGAGATATTATCCAAGCAATGTTACCAAACTGACCTTCAACTTTGCAAGTTTCCATCTTCAGTTTATTTAGGATTGGGTATTGCTCCTAACATATTAACAATGCAGACACAGCTGGTGCTTTGACCACCTGGCCAAATATTCCAGATCGCTGGTAGTATGCTCAGACTGCAGTGCAGCTGATCATAATCCATCCTGCTGCTAACCTCCCTCTTAACTGTAGAGACAGCGCTGTATAGTCCTTGTGGCTTAGCACTTCTTTTGATTATAATAATAATTAACTGTAGAGAAGCTTGCCCTGCCTGTTCCTGCTATTGCCCAGTTTTATCACAAGAGAGCAAAATCCATGGTCTCAAGGAAAGGGGCACTGTATAACCCTTGCAGTCTAGTGCTTCTTTTGATAATAATAATAATCAAGGAAAGGGAAAATAATTATTAAAAATCGAGAAAAAATTATTTCCAACACCCCTTCTTGGCAAAGTGCCACATATAACAGGGCAACCCCCTTTCATAATTGTCTTGCTGTCCTATACCTTCTAACTATATCCTCACTTCTATGCTTGCCTACATCATTGCCTACAACACTGAGGCAAATAATAGGATTGATCCCATTATCGTTCATGATGTTGTCAAGCCAGCTAACAATATCCTCCATCCCAGCCCCAGGAAAGCAAACTGTCTGTCTCCTACTCCTATTCTTCAAGCAGAAGGCCCTATCCATGTACATGTACTTAATCTGACTGTCCTCAACAAGCACAATGTTCTTACCTTCCTTGTTGTTCGTCATGATGTTCCCAGTAATTGCCTCACATTCGTCGGGTATCATGGAGAATGGGTTTGAAGTTACCACAGGAGCCTCCAGGTTCTTCGCCATTTCTACCTCTCCATCCATCCTCTTGATCCTTAGCTTTGTCCTATGATATCTGACAACTGTCCAGGTTCTTCCTTGACTTGAGGATTCACAATAGGAGGATTACTATGAATCGTCTGTTTTCCTCCGTCAATTGCAGTACCTCGAGCATAGCCATCCTAAGCTCCTTAAGCTGCTGGTACAGTTGTTCAGTGGAGGACATCTTGGTTCAGATTCAGACAGTACACTAGACACGTCATCACAGAGCTCAGTACAGCTCACCCCTGAGATAAGTGCAAATTTGAATGGTTTACTCAGAGACTAAAATTAAAAATTACTTATTCTTTGTTAGGTTGGATTAACCTCACAATTTCTAAATTATACATTTAGATATACTTAACTATAATGTGAGATGCGACTTCAATTCACAGGCTAGGCATGAAATATGGCAAGTCTCCTTACACCTGCTTCCCATGTTCACATAACAGTCAGTCTGACTGTTACAGGTCATAAGGATCAGCATTTAGTCCTATACTGTTCCTGGAAGAGGACTGATTCCACACCATTGCTTGTGACAGACCCAAAATTACTGAGAATATGAATGAAAGACTGTAACAATAAACACATAAGCAGTATAATGTGATCCTTTATTGACAACGTTTCGCCCACACAGTGGGCTTTATCAAGTCGCAAACAGATCTACCTCGGTGAAAGGTATGTGAATATTTATAGGATGGAGTCAGGTGGAGAATGCTGGGTAGGTTGGATCTGACATGGACCTGCACGGGACTGGTGGGTGCGTGTGTAGTTATGTGGGATAAATATGGATTGGAGCCATATAACATACCTTTTACTCTCCTGGAATTGGAGTCTATGCTTTCCATTTGCCGGCCATTGTCAACGGGACCTGATGATATCCACATATGTATGCTACAACATCCCCATTCTATGGCCCTTCCTGTTCCTTTATGTTTTTTCAATCTTATTTGGGAGTGAGGAGTTCTCCCTCAACATTGGAAATCAGCTACTGTACTACTGTTTCGCAAACTGGGCACCTTGGGGCTTGACACCTCTCATTATTGTTCCATTGCCCTGATCAGTGTGGTCTGCAAGGCGATGGAACAAGTGGTGAATAGACGTCTGATGTGGTTCTTAGAGACTCACAATAGCCTTTCCCCTCGCCAATATGGCCGCTCTACTTTAGACCCCTTGCTCCACTTAGATATGCATATTCAAAGTGCCTTTGCTAACATCCACTCTGTCCTAGTGGTCTTTTTTGATCTAGAGAAAGCATATGACACCATTTGGAGGTATAACATTCTTGCCCAAGCCCACTCCTTAGGCCTCTCCGGTAATCTACCAAACTTCTTCATATTACATATATGTCTCCTTCGACGTTTGTGATCGTTTCAGATTCCCTCAGTGCTTTACAAGCCATTAAACACTTCAATTCCCTTCATCCATTTGTCCTCTGTATTAAAAAATGGTTGCACTGCATGGCTAGCAAAAATAGAAATGTCTTTTTCTGCTGGGTGCCTGGTCACGTTGGTGTGCAGGGCAATGAGCAGGCAGATGCTGCTGTGTGGTCGGCGGTACATGATCTCCTGGTTTCTTATAGGGATATTCCATACAGGGACTATTTTCAAGTCATCTCTGCCCATCTCCACTGCCGTTGGCAGCAACGGTGGTCGGGCTTATGCTGTAGCAAACTGCGCTCTATTAAACCACTTCTAGGTTTGTGGCGATCTTCCTACCACCATTGCCGTTCTCAGGAGACTGCACTCTCCTGGCTCCGCATTGGTCATACATGCCTTACCCAAGGTATCTCATGGATAGATGCCCTGTTCCTCTCTGTGAGGCTTGTCAGGTCCCCATTTTGGTTCTTCACTTCCTTGCCGATTGCCCAATTTACCAGCGAGCTTGAAGGATTTACCTCCAACGATGCCGCCGCCTTACCACTCTTACTTTATCTTCTCTACTTGCAGACGACCCCACCTTTGATTCCCAAGCACTTTTTGACTTTGTTAGCAACTGCCTTATTATACAAACTTTGACTCATAGTGTTTTGTGTCCCTTCCATCCCTTTTCTTCCCTCACCTTTGATCCCCTCTCCACCTAGCTGATTATAACCACACCACATACTGCCCTGTAGTGCTGTACGACCTTTATCGGTTTAGCACTTTCTCTGATTATAATAATTATCGACATTTAAGTTGCATAGATAATCATACATAGCAGCATATGTGTAGAGAACCTAGGATAACCTAAAAAAGTCAAAGTGACTTACACAGTCTACACTCGTACACTGTGTATGTCAGGCCCATATTGGAGTATTTAGCACCAGTATGGAACCCACACCTGGACAAACACATCAAGAATTAGAGAAAGTGCAACAGGACTAGTCTCTACAATGAGAGGTTAAGGGAAATCAACCTGACGACACTGGAGGACAGGAGGGATAGAGGGGACATGATAATGACATGTCAAATACTGAGAGGAACTGACAAGGTGGAGAGGGACGAATGTTTCAGAGATAGGACACAGCAACAAGGGTCACAGCCGGAAGTTGAATACTCGTAGAGCCACAGGAATGTTAGGAAGTATTTCTTCAGTCATAGAGTTGTCAGGAAATGGAACAATCTGGAGAGTGACGTAGTGGAGGCAGGATTTATATATAGCTTTAAGAGGGTTTGATAAAGCTCATGGAAAGGGAAAAGAGTGGACCAAGTAGCCAGGAGTTATGACACGACCCCTGCAAGCACAACTAGGTTAATACATATACACACACACATACATACAGGTCACCCAACCTCGGTGGGAGATGGCCTGTTTTATATATAGTATATATATATATATATATATATATATAATATATATATATATATTATATATATATATATATATATATATATATATATATATATATATTATATATATATATAGAAGTGATTGCAAAGTGAGGGAAGAGTATATGGAGAAAAAGAGAGATTAGAGAGTTGGTGAAGCAATTGAAAAAGAGAGCAAATGAGAGAGTGGGTGAGATGGTTATCAACAATTTGTTGAAAATAAGAAAAAGTTTTAGAGTGAGATTAACAAGTGAAGACGCCTAGAGAACAAAGGATTTGTCTGTTTAAATAGCCTTGGAGCACAGTTACCCATACACATCCGGCAGTATGTTAGAGGTATTGGAAGATGGAAGGAATATTTTGAGGAATGTTAAATGATTGAGTAATAGGAAGCTGTGATTTCCGTGTATAGAGGGCATAGGAGGAATAACACTTAGTAGAGTGAGGAAGAGCCAGTGTAGTGAGTGGGGGAAGTTCGTGAGGCAGTTAGGTAAATGACAAAGGGGTAAGGCAGCCGGATTGATGGATAAAGATGAAATGTTAAAATGCAGGTGGGATATATTGGAGTGGTATGTGCAATTATTTAATAAAGTAGGAAGAGGGTAACGGTTACTAGGGATTGTCAGAGAGCATGCATAGTTCCTTTGTATATAAAGGCAAAGGGATAAAAAGAGTGCAAAAAAATTATAGGGTAGGTAAGTCTGTTAGTGTACCTGTAAAGGTGTATGTGGAGTTATAATTGAAAAATTCAGAGTAAGACTGGAATAGATTAGCAGATGAACAAGGAGGCTTTAAGTGAAAGGTAGGGGGTTGTGACCAGTTTACAGTGCAACAATATTTTAAGTGAACCATATTATATAAGTAAAGAGGTCTTTGTAGGCATTTAGGATTGGAAAAGGCGTATGACAGGGTGGATAGGGGGGAATGTGGCAGATGATTGCAAGTGTAGGAGTCGGAGGTAGGTTACTGAAACAGTGAAGATTTTTACAGGTAGTGAGCTCAATTTTAAAGGTGGAAGGTATTTTTATATAATAATTTTAAAAATTATAAATATTTATTTAATATATTATAATAATTTAAAATAAATTAAGTTGGGGGGTGTACCAGTTAAAATTCAAGTGAGTCCCCGCTCTCTTTTTTTGAACCCTTTTCCCCAATTTTCGCTAAACTCAGGTGTATTTGTGGCAGTGAAGCAGCAGACCGATTCGGGTACCATGGTCTTGTGTGCCGTAAATCCGAGGAAAAGACTGCAAGACATGAGGAGGTTAATAACATTATCAAGAGGAGCCTCACAACAGCTGTAAGGGAGTAAGGGAGCTACCCCAGCTATGCAGATCTGATGACAGCCAGAAGCGTCCAGATGGTATCATCCTTCAAGCCTGGACAGACGGGAAGCAGGTGGTGTGGGACTATACATGTGCATCTACCTTGGCTGATACCTATCTCCAATACACCAGGGAGGAAGGAGGGGCAGCTGCCAGCTTCAGGGAGTCCCAAAAGTCTAGAAAATATGGAGAACTTGCCCATCACTATATGTTTGTTCCCATAGGCTCAGAGACCCTTGGCTCATGGGGAAAGAATGCATCTAAATTCCTTAAGGAGCTGGGAAAAAGACTCATCAGGGTAACAAGGGATCCCAGGGTAGCTAGTTTTCTGTTCCAGCGGCTCAGTGCGGCTGTTCAAAGGGGTAATGCCTGCTGTATTTTGGGCACACGTCCCAGCTCTGGGGAGCTGGATGAGATTGTTGCCTTATAATCGGTGATACACATGTAACATGTACCGTATATGCCACCTTTATATCAACAATGTATCTCTTAAATCTTCTGTACCATATTATGTAATAAAATAATCCTATTGGTAAAAAAAGAAAAAATGAAAAGACGGGGTGGTAGGGGAAGTGGAATATTCAAACGGCTTTAGGAAGAAATCCAAATATTCTTCCTTGAAGCCTTTTTATCCACTTCTCCAAGGCTATGGGTCCCACAATTTACACTAGAGGTGGACCCCATCCAGGTATATTATATATATATATATATATATATAAAATATATATATATATATATTATATATATATATATTTATATATATATATATTATGTGTGTGTGTGTGTGTGTGTGTGTGTGTGCTCACCTAGTTGAGGTTGCAGGAGTCGAGTCCCAGCTCCTCTGTGTGTGTGTGTGTGTACTCACCTAGTTGTACTCACCTAGTTGAGGTTGCAGGGGTCGAATCCGAGCTCCTGGCCCCGCCTCTTCACTGATCGCTACTAGGTCACTCTCCCTGAACCGTGAGCTTTATCATACCTCTGCGTAAAGCTATGTATGGATCCTGCCTCCACTACATCGCTTCCCAAACTATTCCACTTACTGACTACTCTGTGGCTGAAGAAATACTTCCTAACATCCCTGTGATTCATCTCTGTCTTCAACTTCCAATTGTGTTCCCTTGTTACTGTGTCCAATCTCTGGAACATCCTGTCTTTGTCCACCTTGTCAATTCCTCTCAGTATTTTGTATGTCGTTATCATGTCCCCCCCATCTCTCCTGTCCTCCCGTGTCGTCCCGGTTGATTTCCCTTAACCTCTCCTCGTAGGACATACCTTTTAGCTCTGGGACTAGTCTTGTTGCAAACCTTTGCACTTTCTCTAGTTTCTTTACGTGCTTGGGTAGGTGTGGGTTTCAAACTGGTGCCGCATACTCCAATATGGGCCTAACGTACACGGTGTACAGGGTCCTGAACGATTCCTTATTAAGATGTCGGAATGCTGTTCTGAGGTTTGCTAGGTGCCCATATGCTGCAGCAGTTATTCGGTTGATGTGCGCTTCAGGAGATGTGCCTGGTGTTATACTCATCCCAAGATCTTTTTCCTTGAGTGAGGTTTGTAGTCTCTGGCCCCCTAGACTGTACTCCATCTGCGGTCTTCTTTGCCCTTCCCAATCTATCATGACTTTGCACTTGGTGGGATTGAACTCCAGTAGCCAATTACTGGACCAGGTCTGCAGCCCGTCCAGATCCCTTTGTAGTTTTTGCCTGGTCTTCAATCGAATGAATTCTTCTCATCAACTTCAGTCATCTGCAAACAGGGACACTTCGGATTCTATTCCCTTTCCGTCATGTCGTTTACAAATACCAGAAACAGCATGGTCCCCAGGACTGACCCCTGTGGGCCACCCACTGGTCACAGATGCCCATTTTGAATCCCACGTACCATGACTCGTGTGTCTTCCTACAAGTATTCCCTGATCCATTGTGTGCCCTTTCCCCGTTATCCCTGCTTGGTCCCTCCAGTTTTTGCACTA
>NC_069402.1:91930972-91958838 GCF_026875155.1 Cherax quadricarinatus | reverse complement strand
TAGACACAAAAGCCAATCGCGTGATCAACTCACTTTGCTTGTTTGCTTATAACTTCTTGTTGCTCTATTACATTTTTCACATATTGTGAATATTGGGAGAGGGAATATAAGTATTGGGTACTCAAAAACTTTGCCGTGAGTATTGTTCCTAGGTCTCATTACACAGGTATGCACATATCATATATATACATATACATATCTAGGTTTTTCTTCTTTTTCTTAATAGTTCTTGTTCTTCTTTATTTCCCGTATTCTTATTGTAGAAGTGGAAAACAATCTCTCCACCTTAAGCCATGCGTGTCGTAGGAGGTGACTAAAATGCCGGGAGCAATGGGCTCGTAACCCTTCTCCTGTATAAACTACTAAAAACGAGAAAAAAAGAGAAACTTTATAAATCTGGGATGTTTGAATGTGCATGCATGTAGTGTGAATGATAAGAAATAAATGATTGCTGATGTTATGAATGAAAAGAAGTTGAATATCCTAGCTCTAAGCGAAACAAAGCTGAACGGGGTAGGTGAGTTTCAGTGGGGAACATAAATGAGATTAAATCAGGAGTATCTTAAAGAGTTAGAGCTAAGGAAAAGGCTCCAATAATATTAAGGATCAGTTATGGAAAGGGAAGAGAGGATATAAATGTATAAATTTAAGGATTATGTGAATTAAAATAAGGGTCGGATACGAAAAGTGGTCATAATAGGTGCATGCATCTGGAGAAGAGAGGAGTGTGGAGGAGAGAGAGAGATTTTGGAAGATGTTAAGCGAGTGTGTAGGAACTTTGGAATCAAGTGAGAGAGCAATTGTGGTAGGGGACCTAAATTCTAAACTAGGGGAAACATTTAGAGAGGGTGTGGTAGGTACGTTTGGGGTGCCAGATGTAAATGATAATGGGGGCCCTTTGAATGAACTTTGAATAGAAAGGGGTTTGGTTATAGGTAATACATATTTTAAGAAAAAGAGGGTAAAATAGTATAACAAGATATGATGTAGGGCGAAATTACAGTAGTTTGTTGGATTATGTATTGGTAGATAAAAGACTGTTGTGCAGACTTCAGGATGTACATGTTTATAGAGGGGCTACAGATATTTCTGATCACTTTTTAATTATAGCTACAGTGAGAGTTAAAGGTATATGGGATACAAGGAAAATGGAAGCAGCAAGTGAGAGAGATGTGAAGGTTTATAAACTATAGGAGGAGACAGGGTAAGATATAAACAACTATTGGAGATAGATGGCTAGTGAGAGTATAAACAATGAGGTAGAAGATGTATGGGGTAAGATTAAGAAAGTAGTGTAGAGTATTCAGCAGAAGTTTGTGGTTACAGGGAGGGAAGAAGAGTGATGATGGAATGATGATGTAAAGAGAGTAGTAAGAGGGAAACATTAACATATGAGAGATTTTTACAAAGCAGAACTGATTCAAGGAGGGAGGAGCATAAGGAGAGAGGAAGAGAGTGGTGAAAGAATGTAAAAAAAGAGAGCAAATGACAGAGTGGGTGAGATGTTATCAACAAATATTGTTGAAAAAAAAGAAAAAGTTTTGCAATGAGATTCATAAGTTGAGAAAGCCTAGGGAATGAAGGTTTTGATAGTTAAAAATGTGAGAGGAGAGTTTTTAATGAAGAGTTAAAGGTATTGGGAGGATGGAGGGAATATTTTGAAGAATTGTTAAATGTTGATGAAGATAGGGAAACTGTGATCATGTATAGTGTAAGGAGGAATAACATCTTGTAGGAGTAACGAAGCACCAGTTGTGAGTGTGGGGGAAGTGCATGAGGCAGTGGGTAGAAATGAAAGGGGGTAATGCAGCTAGGATTGATGGGATCAAGATAGAAATGTTAAATTCTGGTGGAAATATAGTTTTGGAGTGGTTGGTGCCTTTATTTAATAAATGTATGGAAGAAGGTAAGGTACCTAGGGACTGGCAGACAGCATGCATAGTTCCTTTGTATAAAGGCAAAGGGGACAAAGAGTGTAAAAAATCATAGGGGAATGAGTCTATTGGGTATACCTGGTAAAGTATATGGTAGAGCTATTTACTGAAAGAATTAAGAGTAAGACGGAGAGTAGGAGAGCAGATGAACAAAGAGACTTTAAGAAGGGTAGGGGGTAGTGTTTACCGTGAAACATGTAGGGTGAACAGTATTTAGAGAAGGGTAAAGAGGTTTTTGTGGCATTTATGAATTTGGTAAAGGCGATGATAGGGTGGATAGGAGGGGGGCAATGTGGCAGATGTTGCAAATGTATGGAATAGGAGGTAGGCTATTGCAAGCAGTGAAGTGTTTTTTACGAGGATAGTGAGGCTCAGGTTAGAGTATGCAGAGAACGGGAGATTATTTCCCAGTGAAAGCAGGCCTTAGAAAGAGATTGTGTGATGTTACCATAGTTTGTTCAATATATTTATAGATGGAGTTGTATGAAAAGTGAATTCTTGGGTGTTGGCAAGAGATGTGGGGTTGTCACAGTTGCTCTTTGCTGATGACACTGTGCTTTTGGGAGATTCTGAAGAAAAGTTGCAGAGGTTGGTTGATGAATTTTGGTAGGGTTATGTAAAAGAAGGAAGTTAAAAGTGAATATAGGAAAGAGTAAGGTGATGAGGATAGCAAAAAAAAAAATAGCTAACGAAAGATGGATATCAGATGGAAGGAGAGAGTATGGGAGGTGTATGTTTCCAGATATTTTGGAGTGAACGTGTAAGCAGATAGGTCTATGAAGAATGAAGTGAATCATTGAACTGACGAGGGAATAAAGGTGAGTGGTGCACTGAGGAGTCTGTGGAGACAAAGAACTTATCCATAGAAACAAAGAGGGCAATGTAGAGAGCATAGTTATATCAACTCTCTTATATAGGTGTGAAGCATGAGTGGTGAATGTTGCAACAATGAGAAGGCTGGAGGCAGTGGAGATGACATGGTCTGAGGCAATGTGTGGTGTGAATGTAATGCAGAGAATCCGTAGCTGGGAGATTAGGAGAAGGTGAGGGATTACCAAAACTATTATCCTCAGGGCTCAGGAGGGGTTAGTGAGGTGGTTCGGACATGTAGAGAGAATGAAACGAAATATAATGAATTTCGAGAGTATATAAATCTGTAGTGGAGGGAAAGCGGGCTAGGGGTCGGACTAGGAAAGGTTGGAAGGGGAGTAAAGGAGGTTTTGTGTGTGAGGGGCTTGGACTTCCAGCAAGCATGCGTAAGCGTGTTAGATAAGAGCGAATGGAGGCAAATGGTTTTTTAGACTTGACGTGTTGTTGGAGTGTGAGCAAGGTAACATTTATGAATGTATTCAGGACACCGGCAGGCCGGACTTCCTGACGATGGGAAGTACAGTGCCTGCACTCTGAACAAGGAGTGTTAATGTTACAGTTTTATAACTGTGGTGTACGCACGCCTCTGGCAAGACGGTGATGGAGTGAATAATGAAAGTTTTTCCTTTTTGGCCCACCTTGCCTTGGTGGGAACGACGGCCGATGTGTTAATATATAAATGCTTATATCATACTCTCTTCCATCTTAATATAACTATAGCTCTTCCGTTATATTCTTGGGTTTTTTAAGCCTATCGATTACGTAATCTGTTTTTATAAGTAAAAAAGAAATACCACGAGGGGTTTAGAACACGCGATCAGATTGCGGGTTCTGTCCCCGCCGGTGGTATGGTTCGTTTTGCAATCGTGTCATTACGATTTCTCGAGTCCTTTTATGAGTAGGCAAGAACACTTTCATCTAGAAATACTTTTTAAACTCTCAGTGTATATTCGGTATATTGAAAGACAACAATTACCTGTGTAGATATCATGTACAGTAATTATCACAAAACCGCACATAAAAGAGAGAAGCTTACGACGACGTTTCGTCCGACTGGACCATTGACAAAGTCACACTGTGACGGTGTGACTTTGTCAATGGTCCAAGTCGGACCGAAACGTCGTCGTAAGCTTCTCTCTTTTATGTGCGGTTTTGTGTATCGTTCAGTCACGGTATTGTTTCCTTTTTGTTATTTATTTATGTACAGTAAGTACTACATAACATATATATATATATATATATATTATATATATATATATATTATATATATATATATATATATATTATATATATAAAATATATATATATATATATATTACTCAGAAAACCCCCATCACGATCAGTCATCTTTATGTTACAATTAAGTGTGTGAGTATCGTTTTCATTCATAACCAGTTGTTGTTAACTGCTTTTAGGAGTTGCCATATACGTATCTACATTGAACCTAGTTCACCTTAACACACTTTAACTTTAGTAACTGTGGGGTCTTATTTCATAGTAGTGATTTTTACGAGGCGTTGTGGCCCAGCAGCGGTTGATGGTGGATGTGGTTTGTGACCCAGTAGTGAGTGATACGAAGTTTTTGGCACAAAATGCAGTTGATATTCATATCTTTGGGCTTTCAAGGAATGTTCTTAGATGTTGGTGAAAGAGCTCTTGATCCAAGGACTTCGGTTTGTCCTCCACTTCCATGGATCGAACCTAATTATAGCTCATTCTACCATTTTTTAAACTCTTAACATAATAATAATATTTTTTATTATTATTAACACACTGGCCGATTCCCACCAAGGTAGGGTGGCCGGAAAAAAGAAAAACTTTCACCATCATTCACTCCATCACTGTCTTGCCAGAAGGGTGCTTTACACTACAGTTTTTAAAGTGCAACATTAACACCCCTCCTTCGGTTGTCGTGAGGTGTTTGTGGCTCAGTAGCCCTTGTAAGTATAGATTTTGACTCAGTAGTGATTATGATGGGTTGTGACCTACCAGCTGTTGATAGTGATGTGTTGTGAACCAGAAAATGGTTCACAACACATGGTTCAGAAATGGCTTAGTAGCCGTTATAGTGATGCTTTGTGTACGTATGTTATGACCGGTGTTTCTTGCTAGTAGTCACTGATGGTGTTGTGTTGGGCACTGTAAGTCGTTCTTGATGTATTGTAGCACTATCGTCGTTGATGGTGTTGTATTGCGGCACTATATTTCTTGATGGCGTTTTTATAGCCTACTACTAGGTGACAGTCAAATACATGAAAAAATAAACCATTTGGCACATTTTTTCCAATGGTTAGAAACACTGTACAACATTGGGTGAGCGGAGGATATGGTATAATGGGGCAGGAAGTAAAGCTTTTGGGTGCGCACCCACGGTTACGTGGTAATTGCAACGATGAGACAGTGAGAAGGATCATATAATAATACTTTTGCCAAGGTCACGCGAGGACTGGGGAAGTAGTGTGAGCTAATGTGTCCCTTTGTCCCATCTCGGGCCAATGACTTACTTTACTGCACTGCCTCGACATTCCTTACTCATATTATTACCAAACATAAAAACTGTTCCCCTGCTACGTTTTGCTGTATATACGAGGCAAAGAGTTTATAGCAAATAATTATCTTCGTTATTTGAGGAAATTCTAACTTTTGTGAAATGAATTTGTATTGTTGTGTACATTGCAGGGAAGAGGTTCATAGAAATAACTAATCTTTGGGATTTTTCTAACAATTTCTTTGAGTTTCTTCGCCATTTTCTTCCTCAATTGGTGGTCTGTCTTCAGTGTTTATCTCCAACTCTTTGTTTATAACATTTATTGTGCTCAAGTTAAATTTTGGTAAATGATTACTTCATCATTCATGAAATCTTTTAGCATTCCTAAAATCCTTTTTGTCTCCTTTATTATTATCTTCCTTGTTTTGTGATCATCAGTTTTCCCAGGATATGTGGAAGATGACTTATGTAATCATTTCATTAACAAAAACCAGTAAAATGCTGATGCTTCATGCTAAATAATGACTCATTGTTTTCTGTTGCTTAAGTATTTCCTTGCACATGCTATTCCATTCTTTTATTCCAGCTTGTTTCTCCGTTTGCCTAAAATACTTCTACGTGAAAACGTATCAATAGTTCCTTACAGTCCAGGAATATGCATCCCAATTTCACTTAATTAAGTGAGTGTCAGTAAAGTATTTTACACACTGTTTTCCCATTTTGAGTCAATATTTGTGTTTGGGATAAATTATTACCTTTCCTAATGAATGCCCTCATATTCTTTTCCAGCTTTTTGCAGATTATTTCTTGAAGGTCACTAGCTGTTAGCTCACCTGCCTCTCACCTTTCATGAACATTTGTTATTTTTCCTGATTTATTAAAGATATGTGCAAACTTCATGCAGGTTGTCAAAGATTAAGACACTTATGCAGCATATGGGAATCTTTTTTCAGGAAACGTTTCGCCACACAGTGGCTTCATCAGTCCAAATACAAAGAGGAAGGGTAGGAGAGGAAGAAGTATGAGGTAATCATCCTTCAGCCTGGAGTCGATGGTTCAGTTTCCTCATTCTTTTTATAATGTAATGCCAAAAGGGCCGTAGACGTGGCTTATGTACTGTAGTGAAGTGACGTGAAGCAGGTGGAGGCGGGGTCATAGTGGTACCATCCACTAGTCGAAGTAGGTCTTCGTCCAAAAGGGTTTAAAAAAGTGTTGAAGAATTCTTTGTAACAAGATCCCATGATGCTGCAGTGGACTGATTAAGCCACTGTGTGCGAAACGTTTCCTGATAAAGATTCCATATGCTGCAAAGTTCTTAATCTTCAACTTGTCGGTTTTTCAAAACCATTCCCTCCCCACAGAGTATGTCAGTTACTGTTTTTAATATTTGTGATCACGCTGCCGCTGCTTTCGATATTTCTGCCTTTGACTGTTTAATGATTCAAAATTCATCTCACTTCCGATTATTTGAGTGTTCCAGTTGCTTTATCTTTTCTTTCATCTCTGAAATTCCTTCTGGATATATGAATACGTGTCCAGTCAGCTCACAACTTGTTGGCACAAACTGTGCCAACAAGTTGATGATAGGACACAGTGCATCACTTAAGTATCTTTATTTCCGAGACGCTTCGCCTACCTTGCAGGATTCTTCAGTCGACTGGAGAGGTAAATTATTAAACAGTAGACCGTAGACGCGGAGAGGTAGTTTTGATGTGATCATCCCTCAGCCTTGATAAAAAATGGTTACGAGACAAGAAGCTTGAACTGTAAAGAGGTGTAGCTGGAGATGGGGTCACGTTGAGCTGAACCCAAAAGTGGAAGTTGATCCTCTGTACTAAGTTTACCATTGTGTTGTTGCAATGGATAACACCAGGTATACACAGAATAAAAAAACCGACTAATTAATGAGTAATACGCATGTGAAATCAATTAGGAATATTTTTTTTCTGAAACGATGGGCTAATTTGAATACAGAGGTAATTACACATTGGAGCTAGTAAGAAACAGGAGTAGTTCTGGGGGCGATCACCCCCTCACCTGAAAGAAGGTAGTTAGTCTTTAATTGTTAGCAACAACGTATAGCTCATTTTAAAAACGGTGCATGAGTAAATGTGATGAACATATGTCTTATTAATCATCCTGTCTGCATTGTTAGCCAGTCATCTCAATAACAGATGGGTGACTATCTAATGAGTCTTAGTGATTATCTGCCCGAGTCCTCCTAGTGCGCTAGATTTCTTTTTCTGTTCGCGCATCAAAAGTCTTTATCACTTTAAATTTTTTATATTTCATTTATTTCCTGTTTGGTAAGTTAAAATTTGGGTTTTAACTTTTAATGATTAAGGGCAAACTAACATAACTAAACCTAATCTACCCTAACTTAGCACAAAATTGTGGGGATATGGTGGTACCTGCCTGGTCTGCCTACCTGGAGGTTACTCCGGGACCCAACGCCCTCGGGGCCCCGGGTCCATGACCAGGCCTGTCGGTGGATCAGAGACTGATCAACCAGCTGTTACTGCTGGCAGCACGTAGCCCAACGTACGAACCACAGCCCGGCTGATCCGGCACTGACTTTAGGTATCTGTCCGGGTCCTTCTTGAAGGCAGACAGGGCCTATTGTAATTCCCCTTATGCTTGGTGGAGGCTGTTGAACAGTCTTGGGGCCCCCGGGGACTTTTGGTGTTTTCTCTTAGTGTGCCAATGATGCCCTACTTTTAATTGGGGGTATTTTGCATCGCCCGCCCAGTATCCATGACCCTTGGTGACAAGTAAGACACATGTACAGTAATTAGGAATCTTTGTTGTTGGAACGTTTCGCCTGCGCTGCACGCTTTTATCAGTCGAATACAAAAATGACAGACTCTCTTGGAGACATTGGAGTGTTGGAATGACGAAATAGGCCAAGTGGAAAGGTAAATTTGATGTTATGAGTCCAACACTCTAGATACAAAATGATCTGTCTCTAAGTCAGGCTAAGAGACTTTTTATCTTACATCAGATACCTCTCCACTTCGAATACTTCGTCTTTCATCAACATTGATATCTCCAGGAGTTTGTGTCATCTTAGGTATTCCACTGATGAAGCCTGCAGGGCAGCGAACAGTTTCGTCAATATCCTAGTGTTGCACATTTACAATATGATTCCTTGATGCACGAGGTATCTTCTACAACTCTCTGTTTACAGTTATTTAGATGACTACTTCGAGTTGTCAACCGCGATCATATGTAATCACATTCTAGCTACACCTCACATCCAGTTTTCCCAAATTTTAAAACCTGGTTTAAAGCCTTCAACTTTAAACTAAAAGTCTGACCATCTTGTATCAAGGCTAAAGAACCGACCCCCTCAAAACTATTATTCTAATTCTTCTTCTCTCTTCGTTATTGAAATCACGTCTGTGGTCGACTGATGAAGAAAACAGCGCAGACGAAACGTTCGGCAATAAAAACAACTTAATGTTGATAAATTGTTCAAGAACCGACAACACTTTTTGTATCTTATTGAGGAAACGTTTCACCACACTGTGGCTTCTTCAGTCAAATACAAAGAAGAACTGTGAAGATCAGAAGGCGTTTGAGGTAATCAGTCCCTCAGTCTTGGAGTTAGTGTTCACAGCATCTTGGTGGTGGAGAATCTGGAGCAAAGGCAAGAAGACGGGCGGTTATATAGGCGTCAGTGGGTAGGGACGGGCAGCAGACGAGGGCATAGTCAGTGGTAGGTGGGATTCCCCAGTGGAAGTAGGTCCTACCCACTGCTCCAGATTCTCCACCACCACGATGCTGTGAACACTATAAGACTGAGAGACTGATTACCTCATCTTTTGTATATAATTCTACTGTCTTCTAATTATGTCCTAGAATCTGTATTGATAAAGCCACTGGATGGCGAAACGTCTACAATAAAGATATCCAAATATTGCACATGTGTCTTAACTTTCATACTTTCGGTATATTATTCCTTTCTTGCATATATTCTTGATTGTATATATTCACATCTCTACCATATTTCCGTTGCATTAAGTGAATTTAATCTAAACTCACATCAGTAATTTCACAGGTCTTGTGAGCTATAAGCTTCTTTGTTTGATGTTTCCCGCCATCAACTCAAAACCCATCAGTTTTGTGTTCCACAAAATCAAACTATAAAACTATGTTTATTCAACATCTCATACATATAAGAAAACTCCAGTTGAGACATTTTCTACCAGATTAGACACTTGACATAATAAATCTAAACTATACATTTCAGACTTACATAGTGTACTATAAAAAAAAATCGCACAGGATTCATGATCCTTTACGTTCGCTGAATAACAAGTAAGCGAGAATAATTGGACAAGAAACATATAAAAAGTGAATGTTTCTCAAGGACGCTGATTCTCTGTAACGTGGTAGAGTGTTGCTGTGAGTGCACTGAACGAAAATTCAAGCCATGTATCTTCTTAACTAGAATGAATATGTTCTGACCTGTGGCTGAGGATGATATTAATAATGGCAGTAAAAAAGGTCACGATAACAGCCAATTACCACTGAGAGAATCAATTTCTATAAAATTTGTTGTTGTAGCAACAACTCTTTTTGTCTAACTCATTCAATAAGTACTTTGTAAAATATTCAATTTAACTGAGAATAAACTGAACAACTGTTTCAGTGTGAAGGTGAACAAATGCCCAAGATGAGTTGTTAGTGAAGGTAAACATCATACGTGAAAAGAAATGTATTTATGACTTTATCCCATGGGATAATGGACGCATCATTGACGGGCGATGTTCAGGAACTAAAGCTCGGGGACATTCGAGGCTGTAAAAACTTTCCTTAATTAGCCTGTTAGTCTTGATAGATGTAAAGTAGAGGCACATGGTAGAGTCTCATACTCATGTACCGAAGTTAGAGGAAACGAAGGGTAGGAGGTGCTCCACCGTTGCCGAAAAAGTTTTAGAAGATGTCCTCTGTTCTAAGATTCTGTAGAGTTGCCGTGCCAGACTACTATGATTCATGAATGGTATACAATACTTGTCTGACACAGCAACACTGTGGCAACAGTGATCGTCTACAACTGTACAGCTAACACACTAGCCCTCTCTATAAAGACTGAAAAATCTCGGTGCACAGGCTAAGTTTTTCAGGAATAAAGATGCACTTGTGTTTTATTTATCAACTTGTCGATACTGTTCTTCAGCATTCTCCTTTGTATGGACTGATGAATCCACTGTGTGGCGAAACGTTTCCTCATTAAACATACCCAGATGTTGCACATGTGTTCTAATTTATCAACTTGTCGGGTTTTCTGAACCGTTCATCTACATTATTGTCGATACTGTTTACCATCAACCTCTCCCACTCTTGCGACCCTCGTAATTAAAAAAATGCTGAGCTTAATGAATTTTTTTTTTCTGAAACAGTAGAGAATCTTTTTCCGAGGGTAATGTAGTCAAAAAAAAGGGAAATTTGATGGGATACTGACGGAATTACTCAAGCCTAAAATTTGGCGGTCTTGACGCAATTTAGCATCGGAGATTTCACCCAATTTGAGTCCTGTTTTAAGTCAGTTCCGAGCCAATGCCTAACTCTAATAATATTGTCTTCAGTTCTTTGATTGAAGCTGCCCATTCAGCTATTAAGTGTACAGAATTCAGTAAGTTGGCCATTTTACACAAAATTCAGAAAATTCCAGTTTAAAAACAGAACCTCATATAAAACCAGTAGGTATTCCGGCAACTAAAGCAATTTGTCCTCTGTTTATTAATCACGTTTTCAGGACTTTCCAATATAACACTTGTCCTCTATTTTTGAATCAACCATTACAAAAAAAAAAATCGAAATTTTACTCTTTTTCTCGAATATTAAAACGTAACCAAGAATGATTGGTCATGGTTTAGGCTGTGTCACTAACTGATGTAAACCTTGTGAAAACCCATAAAACAGGTCGCGAGTGCAAAAATTCTACACTTCCTCAGAAAAATCGTCGTCTCACCGAGGCAGGATGACCTAAAAAAAAAAAAAAGCTTTCCCAACATCATTCACACTATGACTGTTTTTCCAGAGGCGCGTAGATACGACAGTTTAGATGTCACTCTAAATAACATATATCCTAAACCCCTCCATGACTCAAGTCCGGCTAACTGGTTTTCCCTGAATCCCATCAAAAAATATTACCCTGTTACCCTCCAACAGCTCGTCAAGTCCCATAGAAGAACACTGGAGACAGTGAAAGGGTACAGGAATAAGTCATGTCTAACACAGCAACACAATACAATCATGAGACAGAAGATGTCTTCTGCAACTTTATTGCTAACCGCTAGCCTAACTTACTGGCATAACCTACTCCTTATAGTAGTTCCTGCCCTCCTGTGATGCCCTTTTCAATTGCTGCACTCCTCTAGCTTAAGAATAAAATACAAGCCTACACTCTACACTAATTTTGTTGCTTATTAAATGAATAATAAACATCATCACTGACCTTTTTGCTTATGTGACATATAATGAAGCGACAACCCTAACTTTTTTCCACATGCGATGCATCATACTAAGCTAGCACTAAAACTTGTTGCTTATGTAAACTCTATTCTCATTACTTATGTGACTCATAATAAATGTCAACAGAAACCTTTTAGCTTATGTGGTGGTAAATGATAGAACATCCCAAACCTTTTTTGTTTAGCTCACGAATAAATAACGTCAACACTAAGCTTGTTGCTTATGTAACGCATAACATATCGTCAATACTCACCTAATTGCTACAATAGTAAAGAGAAACTGAAAAAAAGTTCTGAGACATTTTATCACGACGTATCCCAGCCAAGAATACTAAGATGACCACCAATCCATTTCATTGTATCATTCCCGAACACAGTCCCAGATTTTATTAAAATTACTTCAGCATTCACACAGTCCATCTCAAAGGGCAGCTTTGCATTGTATATCTGATGAAAAGTACTGTTTAGGCCAAATCAGCATCAGGAGTTGTCAATGGATTTACCAAAATGAATTTTAAAATTGCTTTATCCATACTTCTATCTTTCAAATCTTTTAATGTCAGGTGGCACCATTTTGACTGTGTGCAATGCGGTGACACCGGCGTTACTAGTGACTAGAATGAATTGTACATACACCAAGGTGCGTGCACCTCAGTGTATATGAAAGTGATACTGTATTTGAATCTCTATTTATGGGATGATGTATCCTTTAATGATACATCGTTTTGTCCGTTGCATTAAAACCCAACAAACCAGCCAATAAACCTTGCAACAAACTGATTAAAAAATTAATTTGGAAGCAGGAAGGAAAAGGACTAAAGAATGAGTTGGTGAGGAAGTGGCTGCTGGTGCTGCGTGAGACAGCGAAATTACCAGACTACTATAATGTTCTCCGAAAACCATTTTGTAACACAGATGGTAATACTAATATTCTGTAATACTTGAAGAGATAATAATAATAGTTTTACTTCGGTCAAACACTGGAATAGATCTTCAGTGATACTGGTCATTTGTGTTATAATCGGACGACCATTAATAGAAACTAGGCAACCCAGAGAAAATGCTTATTTTATTTATTACGATGATGATAGAGCCAGCAGGCTATGGTTGATCCGTCGGTCCAAGCAAATCAAGGAAGTAGACCGTTGTCGGTGCAGTTACAGGGAAACACTCCAGAGTGGAGCTGCAGCGGTCGGCCACCTCTACCATTACTGGCCGGAAGGAAATCAGACAAGAGCCTGTCGGGACGCCGAACGGGTCATAACGGACTGACTTAGGAGTATTGATGAGGGATGACCGGTTATATGGGTACTGATGAGGAAGGAACAGTAGTGGTATTACTGATGAGGGATGACCAGTGTTTGCGGTATTAATAAAAGATCACCAGTGGTGGAGATACTGATGAGGCTGAGGGAAATGGAGGGGATTATCAGTGGTAGTGAACTGTCCGCGGTGGGAGTATAATAACAAAGGCGGACAATGGTGGGAGTATAGATGAGAGTTGACCAGTGGTGGAGCATTGATGAAGGTTGACCATTGGGGGAAATATTAATAAATTTGCTGACAATTGACGGGGGGCATTGATAAAGGCTGACCAATGTTGAGGGGAAAATTTATCAATCCCAGCCAGTGGTAGCAAATAAAACCTGATCATTAGCTGGAGGTATTTGATATAAGCCAACCAGTAGTGAAAAATATTAACGAAGGCTGACCAGTTGTGAAGAGACTTTTTATGAAGACTTGCCATTTTTGGGATATTGCTTTGCACGGGACCAGTGGTGAGGATATTAAACAAAGGCTGCCCAGTGGTGAGGATATTAAACAAAGGCTGACCAGTGGTGAGGATATTAACAAAGGCTGACCAGTGTTGAGGATATTAACAAAGGCGGGACCAGTGGTGAGGATATTAACATAGGATGACCAGTGGTGGGGAAATTTTAACAAAGGCTGACAAGTGGTGAGGATATTAACAAAGGCTGATCAGTGGTGAGGATATTAAAAAAGACTCCCCAGTGGTGAGGATATTAAAAAAGGCGGGAACCAGTGGTGAGGATTAAAAAAACGCTAAACCAGTAGTGAGGATATTAACAAAAGATGACCAGTGGTTTGAGGATATTAACAAAGGCTGACCAGTGGTAAGGGATATTAACAAAGACTGACCAGTAGTGAGGATATTAACACGGGACTGACCAGGGGTTTGAGGATATTAACAAAGACTGACCAGTAGTGAGGATATTAACAAAGGCTGACCAGTGGTGAGGATATTAACAAAGACTGACCAGTAGTGAGGATATTAACAAAGGCTGACCAGTGGTGAGGATATTAACAAAGGCTGACCAGTGCTGAGGATATTAATACAGGCTGACCAGTGCTGAGGATATTAACAAAGTCTAACCAGTGGTGAGGATATTAACAAAGGCTGACCAATGGTGAGGATATTTACAAAGACTGACCAGTGGTGAGGATATTAACAAAGGCTGACCAGTGGTGAGAATATTAAAAAAGGCTGACCAGTGGTGAGGATGTAATAAAGACTGACCAGTGGTGAGGATATTAAAAAGACTGACCAGTGGTGAGGATATTAACAAAGGCTGACCAGTGGAGAAAAATATTAATAAAGGATGACCAGTGGTGAGGAATTATTAACAAAGGCTGACCAGTGGTGAGATATTAACAAAGGCTAACCATTGGTGGGGATATTAACAAAGCCTGACCAGTAGTGAGGATATTAACTTAGGATGACCAGTGATGAGGATATTAACAAAGGCTGACCAGTGGTGAGGATATTAACAAAGGAGGGACCAGTGGTGAGGATATCAACAAAGGCTGGCCAGTGGTGAGGATATAAACAAAGGCTGACCAGTGGCGAAGTATAACAAACACTGACCAGTAGTGAGGATATTAACAAAGGCTGACCAGTAGTGAGGAAAATTACCAAAGGCTGACCAGTGGTGAGGATATTAACAAAGGTGACCAGTGGTGAGGATTTTAAACAAAGGCTGGCCATTAGTGAGGATATTAACAAAGGACTGACCAGTGGTTAGGATATTAAAAGGCTGACCAGTGGTGAGGATATTAACAAAGGCTGACCAGTGGTGAGGATATTAACAAAGGCTGGCCAGTGGTGAGAATATTAACAAAGGCTGAGCAGTGGCGAGGATATTATAAAGGCTCACCAGTTGTGAGGATATAACAAAGACTGACCAGGGGTGAGGATATTAAAAAGACGGGACCAATGGTGAGGATACTAAAAAAGGCTGACCAGTGGTGAGGATATAACAAAGACTGACCAGTAGTGAGGTATTAACAAAGGATGACCAGTGGTGAGGATATTAAAAAGGCTGACCAGTGGTGAGGATCTTAAGAAAGGATGTCCAGTGGTAAAGATATTAAAAAAAGGCTGCCCCAATGGTGAGGATATAACAAAGACTGACCAGTAGTTGAGGATAATAACAAAAGCTGACCAGTGGTGATGATATTAAACAAAATTGACCAGTGGTGAGGATATTAACAAAGGATGACCAGTGGTGAGGATATTAACAATGGATGCCCGGAGGTGAGGATATTAACAAAGGCTGCCCAAATGGGGGAGGATATTAACAAAGGATGACCAGGGGCGAGGATATTAACAAAAGCTGACCAGTGGTGATTTTAAAACAAAGGCTGATAAGTGGTGAGGATATTAACAAAGGCTGACCAGTGGTGAGGATATTAACAAAGGCTGACCAGTGGTGAGGATTTAACAAAGGCTGACAACTGGTGAGGATATTAACAAAGGCTGCCCAAAGTGGCGAGGATTATTAACAAAGGCTGACCAGTTGTGAGGATATAAACAAAGGCTTGACCAGTGGTGAGGATAAAAACAAAGGCAGACCAGTGGTTTGGGAATATTAACAAAGGCTGACCAGTGGTGAGGATATTAACAAAGGTTTTGACCAGTGGTGAGGATATTAACAAAGGCTGATCATTGGTGAGGATATTAAAAAAGGCTGACCAGTGGTGAGTATATTAAACAAAGGCTGACCAGGGGTGAGGGATATTAATAAAGGTGACCATGGTGATTATATTAACAAATGCTGACCAGTGGTGAGGATATTAACAAAGGCTGATCAGTGGTGAGGATATTAACAAAGGCTGACCAGTGGTGAGGATATTAACAAAGGCTGATCAGTGGTGACGATAATAACGAAGGCTGACTGTGAAGGCTTACTCAGCCCTGTAATAACTTCAGACAGTATTACCGAGGCTGGCTCCTCCTCGGGAAAAATTAATGAATAGAAAAGAAATAATAACAGACAAACAAAAAACACTTTATTATATAGAAAATATAAAATATAAAACACTTAAATATGAAATATTAATCCAAACATTAAAGAAAATGAAAAATGAAAAATATAAAAGACAACTAAATTCAACGTTAAAAATTAAAACTGGGGTGTCTGGTGTTGGTGACACTGCTTGTTGAAATTTGTAGCCGATGATGGGGGGGGGGGGGGATCGCAGGTGTTGGTTACAATCCACTGGCTAGTTCTTTACAGTTAGCCTTGAGTATTCTATCCCGATGGGCAGGAAAGCAGGCTCTTTACCGCTGCAATGATGAGGGGTTACGTCCTGCAATTTCATACAGGTGCACAGGTAATTAAATCCAAAAAGGGGAAGTCTCAGGACGTTAGCCCATCTCCATCAACTCTACTCGTTGATTGGCAGGTGACCCTCTCTGTTATCCAAGCAGGAAAGATAGACAGGTTATCCACTGCTTAAGAAATCACTCTCCATGATAAGTACAATACCTAAAAGATGTGGTGATTATTACAAAAGTCAACTTAGAGCAAGACCCGAAAGGACTAAATTTATTATTGGTCAAAAGTGAAGCTTTCAACCCAATAAATCCACTAGAATACAAGGCAGGCATGTACTTACAGTAGTGCTGGGAGCTGTGAGTCTAGTGATTACTGTTTGGACCGGAACCCCACACGTCACCTTTCGGGGGGGGGGAAGAAGGAGGGGAAGGGATTTGTGGAGCTAGACTGCCCCTACCTTAACAAGCAGCGGCAATCAAACTATTGTTACTATATACTCCCTCGCACTCCTATCTATTGAATTTTTCCCTCGCACTCCCCTATCCCAAAGACTTTAGTCAAGGAATATAAGAAGAATAGGCGAGGAAAAAGTCTAACATGTGGAAGTCGTGTAGGCAAAAAATCTTCTACTGACTTTCACTATTTAAAACCAGTCAGAGAAATAATTGGATGAACCATTGATATACACAATAGGGAAACTTAAAAGCCCCTTGGTGCCAATGTCCACCTCAAGAGGCGACTGTTGGTTCCCTTAAAAGTTTCTAGGTATATGAAAGGTTTGTGGTCCGTTTCTAAAATGAATTCTTTTCCCGCAAAAAAAATTTTAAGTTTGGAGATCCCACATAGGGCTAAACATCCTTTTCTATTGTGGGTATCTCGTTTCTGCGGGAAGGAGTTTCCGTCTTAGGAGCTACAGGGAAGGGAGTACATCATGGTATTGTAGTAAACACTACACCTAAGCCAGTATTGGGGGGCATCGTTCTTAAACAAAATGTTTTTTTTATATCTGGAACATTAAGTATTGGGTCTTTCGAAATATACTTTTTAATCTCATTAAACTTTTCCCGAGCTACGTCGAAAGTTCAAAAGGTTCCTTCACAGACATTTTTAAGGAAGTCAGATAAGATCCCTGTAGATCAGTAAGGTTTGGGATAAACCGTGCAAAAAAATTTACAGAACCAAGAAATCTATGCATGAGCTTCTTGGTTTTGGGGAATTTAAATTCAATAAAGCTTTGATCTTACTGGGGAGGGCTGCAGGGGAGTTATTAAAAAGTATCAGTCAAGATATCAAATCTTGTTATCCCCAAGGGAAAGCTTTTTCTTGGGCTTGGCAGTGAGGCCTTTGTGAGCGTAACCTACGCAAAACTGATGTTAATGTTTGGATTGTTCGCCCCACGTGGATGTCATTACGTAAATGTTATAAAAATAAACTGAAACATTTGGCATATTACCCAAGACCTTTCTCATCAGTCTCACGTAGGTAGCACAGGCAGTTACCAAACCAAAGACATAGTTCTGTATTGCATTCAGTCCTTTGGTGTGTAGGAAAAGCGGTGTACTGCTTAGAAGAAGGATCTAACATCACTTTATGATATGCTGCGCAATATCAATCTCTGAAAAGAAGGAAGAGTCAAAAAATTTGTTTTAGATCGCTATCTATTAAGGGCATAGGTCAGCATCCCACGAGTGATAGCATTAAGGCCTCTAAAGTCAATAACAAGTGTATATGAATTATCCTCCTTCTTAACCATGACTACTGGTGAACAATATGAAGTTTATGAAGGTTCAATGATCTTCAGTTTTAATAATTTGTTTTACCTCTCGGTCAAATGCATCCTAAGGTGAACTGGAACTGGGTATAATTTTCGTTTAAATAGGATTGTCCGTCACTAAGTCAATCTTAGGGACTACCATGGAGGAAAACCCCTGGAATATCGTAAAGACGTCTGAAAAGTTACTCACACATTGAAGTAGTTCATGTCTCTTATGGTCATCCAAAGATTCATTAATTTTAATGTTGGTTGCGCCCGAGTGGGTCAAGAGTCACCTAGTCATGTAGTTCTTCATCATAGTCAAAGTTAGAGTGTCAATTCGCACACCTTACATTCTTCAGTTGTCGTATCAATTTCGTGTGGAAAAAACTAAGTCAAAGTTATTAAGGCATTTAAACCCGAATTTCTTCGAAAATATTCTTAAGGATGTTGATATGATAAAGTTTAGGTTTCCCCTTGACTTCTATGAGGTGTCAATTTTCCCCAAAATTTTTAATACTTTATTTGGACCTTTCCATGCTACTAATAATTTATTTGACTTGATAGGCAAAAGTACAGAACTTTCATCTCATACTTTAAACTTCTCCTCTGATTTTTGGAATAAAAATAGGTTTTGTACTGGTCCATTGACAAGTTAGGTTTTTCGAAACTATGTCAGAGGTCTCCTCAAGTTTGGATCAAGGTCAAGGAGAAAATGGTAAGAAGAATGAACTCAGCACTCACCTCCTCATTATCCAAAAGTCATGAAGGATGGACAAGGGCCTCTGGCCTGTCTACCATAGAGAAGTTCAAAGGGTGAAAAACCCAAAGAGTCACTGGGAACTTCCCCTCATGGCAAACAAGCACAGGGTCGGTAACGATGCCACTCCTTAGGTTTAAGGGAGCAAGTTTCCTTAAAATAGACTTGAGAATCGAATGGTGGTCGCTCAATTCTTTCCCTTACAGCTGGGGGGATAGGGTGTGGTGAAGAGAAGTTCACTCCAGAAGTTGGTACAGATTTGCATTAAGTCAGATGTGAATTGTGTCCCTCGGTCAGACAAAATTTCTCTAGGGGTGCCCACTCTGGAGAAGATGGACAAAGGGCTTCAGCCACCCTTGTAGTTGTTATGGTCTTTAAAGGGGATGGCTTCAGGGAAACTCGAAGCATAATCAATAATGTTAATATATGTGTATGTCCCAGATGAAAGTGGTGATAAAGCAACGATGTCAATAGCTACTCTTTCGAAAGGGTACCGTAAGACTGGCATTTTGACCCTAGGTACTCGCCCGGTACCTCGGGGGGATGACAGTTGGCAAACTTTACACGATCTACAATAGGTACGGGCATCTGAGGACTTTTTGGCCTAATTTTATTTAAGGTTTTACGATGCGAGAAAGTCCGGCCCTGGCATGTCATGAGCCCTTTTAAGAACAGTCTCTCTGCATTGACTTGGAACAACTAAAATGGAAAAAAGTCTTTCTCATCTGAATTTAATTTGAATACTGACTTGTACAAGTTATTTTTTATATTCAAATTTTATGAAAAAGTTTTTCCTTTGGATAACTTGATTTTGTTAGCGGCATTATGGCAATTCTGAAAAGAAGGGCAATTACGTTGTAAATTGACAAAAGAGTCCTTCGATATATCTAAAAGGGTTAAAGTCAGGGAAAATCAAGGATGGACAGTAGGAGAAGCCTGGGCTTTGGTCTGGCCCTAGTCAAGACATTTATGGTATCGGAGATGATTCTTCACTTTCGTCTAACAAGTGAACCCGGGGATCTACTACCTTGCTTTCGAGGGTAGCATCCTGGTTTTTAATCCACATGAATCTCACGAGACATTGTCTCATCTGAACTTTCGAGGGGGTTCTCTGATCTACAGGAAGAGGATTGAAACATAATGTCCACCTTTGGTGATGAAAGGTCAACCTCAGAAGGAAGAATGGCACCTTTTTTCATTACCTATTAGTACGGAGCAGAAGTGATGGGAGCTGTACGCTTCAGACCAACCTGTGAACCATTTTTGACCTAAAGTAACAACGGATGGTAGGAAAAGTGTCCGTACGGCCCAAGTAGTCTGAAAATATAGCAGAGGAATGAGTTTCTTTAAGGTTAGGGAAAAGCTTATCAGAAATGACTATACATGTGCATCCAGTGTCTCGTAAAATGGTAGATACATTAAGTCCATTAACTGTTCCTGAATAGAAGGGTGCTTGGTCATTACAGTCTTTAAAACATCTTCCGACTTTTGGACCCTTTTTAGAAGGACAATCTGGACGTTTATGTCCCTTAAACCACACAATGACAAACAGGAATAAAAAAAGTCATTTTACTTTCCACTAGAGGCTTTGATTTCTTAAGGTTGATGAACCCCTTGCCCCTTAGGGTTCGATCCCTTTAGGTCTTTATAGGAATTGTGAGCCTCAGCATACAGGTCAGCAGCCTCAACAACTTCCTCAGCTTTAATCAGGTTACGTTCTCTAATGAATGTTCGTATTGGTGAGGGGAGCTGTCAGGAAAATGGTCAGCAACCATGAAGTCTCTAAGGATTCATAACTGTGATCAATTCCTGAACTCTATATCCAAAAGTCGAACAAACGAGTGTTACTGTAAATGCTGAAAGTCTGGCCAGGCTGTAAGGTGGCATACCTGAAAACTTCCCCGTAAGAATTAGTGGTTTTTTTGGGGATGCTTTAAGGATTACATTCTTCAGTGGGTTATAATTACATTTTAATATCCTGCGTCAAAGTTGCATAGATATTCAAAGCTGTACTGGAAATAACATTCCTAACCCGGTTGCCCAGGTGTCAGCAGGCCATCACGAGGGTAGCGGTATTTTCAAAAACCCGATAAAGTATGAAGTTATGTCTTCCCCCTCTGTGAAGGGAGGTAAATTTGGTGTTGGAATATGTGCACTAGCTGCATGATGTTCAATTACTCCTTCCTCTAATTGGTGTTGTGTAAGAGTTAACTTTTTATTCTTTTAATTCAAGGCGAGATTTTTCGAGCTCGTGATCCTTTCTTCTCTATTAACTCAAGTTCTCTTAGCTTTTTCCTCACGTTCTCTAGCTTTTTCCTCCAAGTTCTCTTATTTTAGCCTGTTCCTACGTATTTTAGCCTGTTCTTCACGTTCTCTATCCCTTGCTCTTTCCTCAGGTTCTCTTAATTTAACTTGTTCTTCACGTACTCTAGCTCTCTCCTCACGATCAAGTCTATCACGCTCCTTTTTGTCTTCTCTCTCTCTTTCTGTTTTTACTTGGATTCTCTCTCAATTCTCTCTCTCTCATTTTTCTCTTCTCTTTCCTTTCTGTCTTTTTCTCTCTCAATTCTATCTCTTTCAAGTCTTTCCTGGAATCTTAGCACTAATGAAAGATTCTAATTTTTCCCTGTTTTCTAACTTCCAGCGTTCATCCAAAACTGGTATTCCTCCATATTTGCAAAAAAAACTTAAACTATCAGGGGAAAATGAAAGGTATTAACCAAAAGGAGGGTTAAATTTCCCTGCTCGACTCAAACTGTAAATAAACCAGAGGGCTCGATCCCTGCTTCAATTAAAAAATATGTTTAATGAAAACGAGGGTTCTAGGGACAGCTCCGACCCAAACAGTAAGTAGATGGGGTCACTTAACCATCCAATCTTCTCACCAACAAATCAAGTGTGTCCTACGACAGTTCCTTGATACAATAAAGAGCTCAATGAAAAAATTGTCACTGGAAAATCTCGGGTCCCTAGAGTCTAACCCTCAAAAGTGTTTCAAGCTTCACCAAAAATAGAAGGCAGAATTAACTAGTATATCCTGCTTGACTTGACTTACAATAAATTGAGACTATAACAATCCCCAAATCTTTTAAATACCGAAATGTAGTCCTACCATAGAGAATGATTACTCATGGCTGGTGGTAACCGTCTGTGGTATGCGGCGTTGAAGTTCCAAGGGTAGATTTGAGATGGAATTGAATCTTGATTCAGTAGAGTTGATCCTGGCAAGGTCGCCACTTGTGAAGGCTTAATCAGCCCTGTAATAACTTCAGACAGTATTACCGAGGCTGGCTCCTCCTCAGGAAAATTAATGAATAGAAAAAGAAATAATAACAGACAAACATAAACACTTTTTTATATAGAAAATATAAAATATAAAACACTTAAATATGAAATATTAATCCTACATTAAAGAAAATGAAAAATGAAAAATATAAATGATAACTGAATTCAACGCTAATATAAAACTGGGGTGTCTTGTGTTGGTGACACTGCTTGTTGAAATCGTAGCCGATGATGGGGGGGGAGGGGTCGCAGGTGTTGGTTACAACCCACTGGCTAGTTCTTCACAGTATAGCCTTGAGTATTCTATCCCGTTTGACATGAAAGCGGGTTTCTTTACCGCTGCAATGATGAGGGTTATGTCCTGCAATTTCATACAGGTGCACAGGTAATTAAATCCAAAAGGGGGAAAGTCTCAGGACTTTTGTCCATCCCCCATCAATTCTATCGTTGTTTGGCAGGTGACCCTCTCTGTCATCCAAGCTGGAAAGATAGACAGGTTACCCACTGCTTAAAAAAATCATTTCCCCATGATAAGTACAATCCCTAAAAGATGTGGTGATTATTACAACAGTCAACTTAGAGCAAGACTGAAAGGACTAAGTTTATTATTGGTCAAAAGTGAAGCTTTCAGCCAATAAATCCACTAGAATACAAGGCAGGCATGTACTTACAGTAGTGCTGGGAACTGTGAGTCTAGTGATTACTGTTTGGACCGGAGCCCCACACGTCACCTTTCGGGAGTGGGGGGGCAAGAAGGAGGGGAAGGGATAGCGGGAGCTAGACTGACCCTACCTTAACAAGCAGCCGGTAATCAAACTATCACTTGCGGGGTGGGGGAAAAAAGGCGGGAATAGCGGGAGCTTGACTTACCCTACCTTAACAAGCAGCCGGGAATGAAACTATTGTTACTATCTACTCCCTCGTACTCCCATTATTGACTTTTCCTCACATGACCAGTGGTGAGGAAATTAACAAAGGCTGACCAGTGGTGAGGATATTAACAAAGGCTGACCAGTGGTGAGGATATTAACAAAGGCTGACCAGTGGTGAGGATATTAACAAAGGCTGACCAGTGGTGTGGATATTTAAAAAAAGGCTGACCAGTGGTTGAGGATATTAACAAAGGCTGATCAGTGGTGAGGTATTAACAAAGGCTGACCAGTGGTGAGGATATTAACAAAGGCTAACCAGTGGTGAAGCCATTAGTGGTTGTTTTGATGAATGTTGACCATTTATGGAAGTAATGTTGAAAATTAACCATTGGTGGAAGTAATGAGGACTGACCAGTGGTGGAAGTGTTGATAAAGATTGACCAGTGGTGGCAGAATTGATTAAGACTGACTAGTTGTGGTAGTACTGAAAAAGACTGACCAGTGGTGGCGAAATTGATAAAGATTGACCAGTGGTGGCAGTAGTGATAAAGACTTACCAGTGGTGGATGTACTGAAGAAGACTGGCCAGCGGTGGAAGTGTTGATAAGACTGAGAAGTGGTGGAAGTATTGATCAGATTGACCAGTGGTGGGCAGTGTGATAAAGAATGACCAGTGGTGGCAGTACTGATAAAGACTGACCAGTGGTGGCAGAATTGATGAAGACTTACCAATGGTGCAAGTATTGATAAAGACTAGCGAGTAGTGGCAGTACTGATAAAGACTGACCAGTGGTGGAAGTATTTATAAAGACTGACCAATGGTGGAAGTATTGATGAAGACTGACCAGTGCTGGAAGTATTGATAAAGACTGACCAGTGGTGGAAGTATTGATCAAGATTGACCAGTGGTGGCAGTAGTGATAAAGAATGACCAGTGGTGGCAGTACTGATAAAGACTGAACAGTGGTGGAAGTGTTTATAATGACTGACCAGTCGTGGAGGTATTTATGAAGACTGACCAGTGGTGGAAGTATTGATAAAGACTAACCAGTGGTGGCAGTAGTGGTAAAGAATGACCAGTGGTGGCAATATTGATTAAGACTGACCAGTGGTGGATGTACTGAATAAGACTGACCAGTGGTGGCAGTGTTGATAAGACTGACAAGTGGTGGAAGTATTGATCAAGACTGACCAGTGGTGGCAGTAGTGATAAAGACTGACCAGTTGTGGCAGTACATATAAAGACTGACCACTGGTGGAAGTACTGATAAAGACTGACCAGTGGTGGAAGTATTTATAAAGACTGACCAGTGGTGGCACAATTGATGAAGACTGGCCAGTGGCAGCAGTAATAATAAAGACAAACCAGTGGTGGAATTATTGATGAAGACTCCCCAGTGGTGGCAGAATAAAGAATTACCAGTGGTGGAAGTATTAAGAGTGACCAGTGGTGGAAGTACTGATAAATACTGACCAGTGGTGGAAGTACTGATAAAGACTGACCAGTGGTGGAAGTACTGATAAAGACTGACCAGTGGTGGAAGTACTGATGAAGACTGACCAGTGGTGGAAGTATTGATAAAGACTGACCAGTGGTGGCAGTACTGATAGAGACTGACCGGTGGTGGAAGTACTGATAAAGACTAACCAGTGGTGGAAGTATTGATAAAGACTAACTAGTGGTGGAATTATTCATAAAGACTAACCAGTGGTGGAAGTATTGATAAAGACTAACCATCCGTGGCAGTGTTATTAAAGACTGACCAGTGGTGGAAGTATTTATAAAGACTAACCAGTGGTGGCACAATTGATAAAGCCTGAGCAGTGGTAGCAGTACTTATAAAGACTAACCAGTGATGGAAGTATTGATGACGACTAGCCAGTGGTGGCAGTATTGATAAAGAGTGACCAGTAGTGGCAGTATTGATTAAGACCAGTGGTGGCAATATTAGTAAAGAATAACCAGTGGTGGCAGTATTGATAAAGAAAGACCAGTGGCGGAAGTATTGATAAAGACTGACCAGTGGTGGAAGTATTTATAAAGACTGACCAGTGGTGGTAGTATTTATGAAGACTACCCAGTGGTGGAATCATTTAAGAAGACTGACCAGTGGTGGCACTATTGATAAAAAAAAGACCAGTGGTTGCAGTATTAATGACTGACCAGTGGTGGCAGTATTCATAAAGGCTGATCATTGGTGTCAGAATTGATAAAGGCTGACCAGTGGTGGAAGTATTGATAAAGACTGACCAGTGGTGGAAGTATTTATAAAGAATGACCAGTGGTGGTAGTATTTATAAAGAATGACCAGTGGTGGTAGTATTTATAAAGAATGACCAGTGGTGGTAGTATTTATAAAGACTGACCAGTGGTGGAAGTATTTATAAAGACTGACCAGTGGTGGAAGTATTTATAAAGAATGACCAGTGGTGGTAGTATTTATAAAGACTGACCAGTGGTGGAAGTATTTATAAAGAATGACCAGTGGTGGTAGTATTTATAAAGACTGACCAGTGATGGAAGTTCTGATAAAGTCTGACCAGTGATGGGAGAATTTATAAAGTCTGACCAGTGATGGAAGTATTTATAAAGACTGACCAGTGATGGAAGTATTTATAAAGACTGAGCAGTGATAGAAGTATTCATAGAGACTGACCAGTGGTGGAAGTACTGATAGAGAAACTCCTGAGGTCAATGCAATGTCTTAGAATTAATTTGTTTTTCATACAAATGAATTTCGAAGACAGGATTTCAAAAGCAGTCTAAATCAAAATTAAAACTGCAAGTAACATGCGTAATTCATAACAATTAAACCGTTAGATTTTTACATATTTTTCCTCACAATTTCCCTATAAATGTTACTGAAGTTAGGTAACTTTAAGTTGTTCACACTATCGTTAATTCATGATAATATTTTCGTAGAGTAAGTACTGGTAATTGATAAGCAAAGTTGTTTCTTACAACCGCACTTACAATGCTGTTGATAGGTATGGTAAGATTATATGAATGATAAACCTGATATATATGTTTAGAATTCGCAGAACAGGCGAGAATATAGCGTCGAAGGAGACTCGAACCTATGAACCTTGGGACAAAGTACGCAGTGCTGTAACCACTGTACCACACTATGTACTATGTACCACACAGTGTATCTTGTTTCAAGGTTCGTAGGTTCAAGTCTCTTTCGACCACAGATTAGTGTTTGTGAATATTTCGTTTGTTCCGCGAATTCTTAAAAATGTAAAACTCTCCCGTCGGTCGATGCATGCCGGGGATGATATGAAATAGCTAACACCACCTGCCTGAATGCTGGCTGCCTTGGATCAAAACGCCTAGCGTTGGCTGGACGACAAGGTATTGGTCTAGTGTGGTACGGTGGGTAGAAAACTGCGTACCTTGTCCCAAGGTTCGTAGGTTCGAGTCTCCTTCGACCAGAGAGTAGTGTTTAAATATGTATGGATGGGGTCCACCTCTGGTGTAAATTATGAGACCCATAACCTCGGAGAAGTGGATATAAAAGCTTCAGGAAGGAATATTTGGATTTCTTCCTGAAGTCAGTTGAATATTCCACTTCCCTTACCATCCCATTTTTTCATTCATTTTTATCAGTAAGTATATTTTATTACATAATATGGCACAAAAGTTCTAAAAGATACATTGTTGATATAAAGATGGCATATACAGTACATGAGGTGTGAGACATACATGTCTAGTACATATTGTTACTTGTTTTTCGCTGATTATAATGCGAAAATCTCAAGCAGCTCCTCAGAGCTGGTGCACGTGCCCAAAATGCAGCAGGCATTATCCCTCTGAACAGCAGCGCTGAGTCACTGGAACAGAAAACTAGCTGCCCTGGGATACCTAGTTACCTTCATGAGACTTTTGCCTTTATGAGCCAAGGGTCTCCGAGCCTATGGGAACAAGCATATAATGTTGGGCAAGTTCTCCATATTTTCTAGACGTTTGGGACTCCCTGAAGCTGGCGGCTGCCCCTCCTTCCTCCCTGGTGTATTGGAGATAGGTACCAGCAAAGGTAGATGCACATGTGTAGTCCCACTCCACCTGCCTGCCGTCTGTCCAGGCTTGAAGAGTGATGTCATCTGGATGCTTTTAGCTGTCATCAGATCTGCATATTTGGGGTGGCTCCCTTACTGCTGGGCATCTGGCAGTTGTGAGGCTCCTGTTGATAATGTTATTAACCTCCTCATGTCTTGCAATCTTTCCCTCAGATTTACGACACACAAGACCATGGTACCCGAATCGGTCTGCTGCTTCACTACCAAAAATACACCTGTGTTCGGCGAGATTAGGGGGGCAAGTAGAAGGGCAACACCATTGCGGATGGTCTTTGGGTCGAGTTTTGTGCCAAGGCTGGAGTTGGGAACAGCCGACAGAAAGTCCCCTGCATGAGGAGCTCTCACTGCCAGAAGGTGGGCTCTTTCCTTCCCTGACACACTCTGAAGCATTCTTGAGGCTATATTCTCCACTACTGGGCCATCCCAGTGCGACTTTTTGTAGCTGTTGGGTGGGGGAGCAGATCATGGCTCCGTCAATGAACTTTGGGTCCTGGATTTCAATCTTGTCCCTAAGATGTTAAGGAAGATTCGCTGCTACAAGCCCTCTGGATGCAATGCGTGACGACAGAAAAGCAGGTAGCGCAATCTCTGATGACTTGCGGACACCAATGCCTCCTAGTTTGACTGCAAATGTAGCTTTGTCCCACTGCCCATCTTCTAGAGTTAGATTAAGTACTTTCGTAAAAATCTGCCTCAGGATACTGTCATATTCGTGCGGTATAGGGCTATCATATGAAGGTGCACATCTTAGGAAATATGTCAACC
>NC_069402.1:91904333-91929333 GCF_026875155.1 Cherax quadricarinatus | reverse complement strand
GTATTATATACCATTCTTACACAACTTGTCAGACACTGCAACATCATGGAATCTTGATTCTAAGGACATGTACATAACCTTCACGACTACGACAACTACTTCTACAACTAACCCATGTCTTTGGGAAGGACCTACTTCCACTGGGGAATCCCGCCCACCAGTGAATATGCCCTCGTCTGCTACACCTGACGTTACTATATAAGCGCCAGGCTCCTTTCTTCTGCTTCAGAATCTCCACGACTACGGTGCTCTTCGCACCTACTCCAAGGTTGAGGGACTGATTACCTCATCTTCTGTACATAGTTCTACTGTCTTCAAGTTATGTCCTAGAATTTGCATTGATAAAGCCACTGGATGGCGAAACGTCTACAATAAGGATACCCAGATGTTGCACATGTGTCTTAATCTCATCTTGTCGGTATTATATACCATTCGTACACACCATCACTACCATCACGACCACCTCCACCATCACCACCACCATGACCACCATCACCATCACCACCACCACCACAACCACCACCACAACCCCACCCACCATTACCACCACCACCATCACCCACCCCCATCACCACCACCACCACCACTACCACCATCACCACCACTACCACAATCAACCATCACCACCACCACCACCACCACAACCACCACCACCATCACCACCACCACAGCCACCACCACCACCACCACCACTACCACCACCACCATCCACCACCACCACCACCACCATCATCAACCACCACCGCCACAACCAACACCACCATCAACCAGCACCACCACCATCACCACCATCACCACCACCACAACCACCACCACAACCACCACTACCACCCACCACCATCACCACCACCCCACCACCACTACCACTATCACCACCACCACCACCATCAACCATCACCACCACCACCACAACCACCACCACCATCACCACCATCACCACCATCACCACCACCACAACCACCACCACTACCACCACCACCATCACCACCACCACCACCACCACCACCACCACCACCATCATCAACCACCACCGCCACAACCAACACCACCATCAACCAGCACCACCACCATCACCACCATCACCACCACCACAACCACCACCACAACCACCACTACCCACCACCACCATCACCACCACCACCCACCACTACCACTATCACCACCACCACCACCATCAACCATCACCACCACCACCACAACCACCACCACCATCACCACCATCACCACCATCACCACCACCACAACCACCACCACTACCACCACCACCATCACCACCACCACCACCACCACCACCATCATCAACCACCACCGCCACAACCAACACCACATCAACCAGCACCACCACCATCACCACCATCACCACCACCACAACCACCACCACAACCACCACTACCACACCACCATCACCACCACCACCACCACCACTACCACTATCACCACCACCACCACCATCAACCATCACCACCACCACCACAACCACCACCACCATCACCACCACCACCACCACCACCACCGAAACCCAGACCACCCCACCCCCACCCACCACACCAACCCCCCCACCACCCCCCACACCACCAAAAACCACCCCCCCACCCACACCCCCCCAAACCCACCACCGCACCACACCACAAACCACCACCACCAGCACCACACCACCACCCCAGCACCACCCCCAAAAGCACCACCCCCACACCACCACCACCAGCAAAACCACCACCAAACACCACCAAAACCCCAGCACCACCCCCAAAACCACCACCACCAGCACCACCCCACAACCACCCACCCACCACACCACCCCCAACCCCACCACCACACCCACCACCACACCACCACCCCCACACCCCCACCAAAACCACCCCCACCAGCACCACACCCAACCACCACCACCACACCCCACCAAACCACCACCCCCAAAACCACCCCCCAACCACCCCCACCACACCACCACCCCCAACCACAACCACCAACCACCCACCACCACCACCACCACCACACCACCACCCCAAAAAACCCACCACCAAACACACCCCCCCCACAACCACCCCCACCGCACCCACCCCACAACCACACCACCACCACCACCACACCACCACCCCCAAAACCACCACCACCACACCACCAAAAACCACCACCACCAGCACCCCACCCCCACCACCACCGCCCCACCACCACACCCCACCCCCCACCAAAACCACCACACCCCCCACCACCACACCACACCCCACCACAACCACCACCACCAGCCCCCACCAAACCACCACCACCAGCAACACCCCCCCTCAACCCCACCACCACCGCCCCAACCACACCACCCACCCACCACACCCCCCACACCACCACACCCCCACCACAAACCACCACCCACCACCACCACCACCCACCGCACCACCCCCACAACCACCCCACCACACCACACCCCCCACCAGCACCACCAACCACCCCAACCCCCCACCACAACCACCACACCACCCCAAACCCACACCACCACCACCCCACCCCCAAAACCACCACAGCCCCCCCCACAAACCACCCACCACCCCACCACCACACCACCACCACCAGCACCACCACACCACCACCCCCAGCACCCCCAGCACCCCACCAACCACCACCACCCCCACCACAAAACCACCACCCCAGCACCACCACCACCACCACCACCACACCAGCCCCCCACCCCCAAAACCCCCACCCCACCCCCCAGCACCCCCCACCCCCCACCACCAGCCACACACCACCCCCCCACCACCAGCACCACCACCACACCACCCCCCCACCACCACCCCCAAACCACCACCACCACCACCCCACCCCCAGCACCCCACCCCCACCACCACCCAGAACCCCCACCACCAGCACCACCCCACCCACCCCACACCCCCCCCACCACCCCCAGCACACACCACCAGAACCACCCCCACCACCACCAGCACCACCACCCCCAAACCCAAACCCCACCAACCACCAACCACCACCAACCACCCCAACCCCACCCCCAGCACCCCACCACCACCCCCACCACCACACCAGCACCACCACCACCACCCCCCAGACCACCACCCCCACCACCACACCCCCACCACCACCACCCCCCCACCCCACCACCCCACCCCCAAAACCCCACCACCACCCCCACCAACCCCACCAGCACCACTAAAAACCCAGGTCACATAACATAAACTATAAATTAGTATATTCATTAAGAAATTTACTGCGACTGAGAGATAAACAATTTATTAATGATTTTTTTTTAAGTTGTTGTGTCTGTCTGTGCTGAAGATCGGCATGTTATGAAGTCTTGGATGAAATCCGATTTTAAAATATCGTGGGTTGGCTGGCTGGCAGGCAGGCTGGCAGGCTGGCAGGCAGGCTGGCTGGCAGGTGGAAGGGGGTGGCGGGAAAGGCAGCTGGAAGGCAGGCGGGCTGGAAGGCAGGTGGCTGGCGGCAGGTGGCGGGCAGGGGCTGGCGGAAGGCAGGCGGGCGGGAAAGGGGCAGGGGAAAGGCAGGTTTGGTGGAAGGCGGGCTGGCGGGCAGGCGGTGGCTGGCAGGCTGGCTGGCTGGAAGGCGGGGCTGGCGGAAGGCAGCGGGAAGGGCGGGGCTGGGGGAAAAGGGCGGCTGGCTGGCAGGCAGGCTGACTGGCGGGCAGGCTGGCTGGCGGGGCGGGCCCTGACTGGCAGGCGGGCTGGAAGGCAGGCTGGCGGTAGGCAGGTTTGGTGGAAGGCAGGCTGGTGGCAGGCAGGAGGTGGTGGGGGCAGGCTGGTTTGGCAGGCTGGCTGACTGGCAGGCTGGCGGAAAGGGCGCCTGGTGGAAGGCGGTGGCTGGCAGGCTGCTGGGGGCCCCGGCTGGGGAAGGCGGGCTGACTGGCAGGCGGGCGGGAAGGAGGCTGGGGCGGGCAGGCTCAAGCAGGCTGGCAGGCAGGATGGCTAAAGGCGGCTGACTGGCAGGCTGGCTGGAAGGAGGTGGCTGGAGGGGGTGGCAGCAGGCTGGAAGGAGGTGGCTGGAAGGCAGGGGGTTTGGAAAGGCAGGCTGGGGGCAGGCTGGCGGGAAAGGCAGGCTGGCTGGAAGGCAGGCTGGCGGGAAGGCAGGCTGACGGCTGGGGGGCTGGAAGGAGGCTGGCTGGCGGCAGGCTGGCAAGCAGGCTGGAAGGCAGGCGGGCGGGAAAGACAAGGGCAAGCAGGTGGAGGCCACAATACTCGCTGTGATGATTTTTGATAACATCGGAGTTTACCTGTTGTGTACTCTTGGCTTTTCCCCAGCCTGTGCTTATTATGCCCGCCCCCAGTGAGCTACTCAACCAGACATTCTTCTTAAGGAGGGAGAGAGAGAGAGAGAGGGAGAGAGAGAGTCGTTCAAAAGTGGGCCATTGCTAAAGGGGAGGTGAACCAAAAAGAAAGTTAGATCATGTAGGTAGGCCCCAAAACCTGGTGGCCCCTGGTCGGGGACAGACAAGGTTTTGCCGATAACTCATTCCCCTCAAAACGACAGGAGGGGACCCCTCTACTAGTAGTCAGAAAAGGGTGGACCTTTTTGCTGAACACTTTGCTACCAAAATGCAATTCCTGATCCAGCAAGGGCCCTCCTTGGCTGTGCAAGAAAATGTGTCAAAACTGTCAGTTTTGGGGACAATAAGGCAGGAGGGGGGCATTTCCTCTTAATGCTTGACCCAAAAAAAGGCTGTGGGCCCAGACAAGTTGAGCCAAAAATTTCTGGATGTGCAGACCAGCTAAAACAGCCCTTAACCTGCATCTTTTAGCCGCCTAGTAAGTGTAATGGCCTCTTATGGAAAGAGGAAAAAGTAGTCCCCGTTCACAAAAAGAAGAGCAGAGCAGAAATCGCCTACGACCAGTGTCATCCCGTCAATCCCTGGTAAGACCTTGGACAATAATCTCAAGATAAATGACAGAGTTTTTTGATTTTCCTCACTACTTTGTGTCGTCAATATGGGTTAGGAAAGGTTTTCTCTTTTTTTTTGTTTTTAATTGGGGGGCCCCCCCCTTTAAAAAAAAATTTTTTTTTTTCCCAAAATTTAAAGGAAAAAAAATTTTTTTTGGGGGCCCCCAAAAATTTTTTTTTCCCGGGGGTTTTTTTAAAAATTTTTTTTAAAAAACCCCAAAAAACCCCAAAATTAAAAAAAATTTTAAAAAGGGGCCAAGGCCCCCTTTTTGGGGGGAAAAGGGGGAACCCGGGGGGGGGTTTTTTTTTTTAAAAAAAAAATTTTTTTTTTTTTTTTTTTTTTTTTTTTAAAAAAAATTTTTAAAATTTTTGGGGTTTTTTTCCTTTTTTAAATTTTTTTTTTAAAAAATTTTTTTAAAATTTAAATATTTTTTTGGTTTTTTTTTTTTTTTTTGGGGGGATTTTTTTTCCCCCCCGGGGGGGGGAAAACCTTTTTTTTTGGGGGAAAAAAAAAAAACCCCCAATTTTTTTCCCAAAAAAAACCCTTTTTTTAAAATTTTTTTTGGAAAAAACCCTTTTTCCCCTTTTTGTCGGGTTTTTGGGCCCCTTTTTTTTTTTGGGGGTTCTTTTTTTTTTTGGGGGTTTTTTTTTTTAAAAAAAAATTTTTTTCCCCAAAAAAATTTTAAAAACCCCCAAACCCCTTTTTTTTTGGGGGGGGGTTTTTTTTTTTTTAAAAAAAACCCCCCCCTTTTTTTTTTTTTTTAAAGGTTTTTTTTTTTTTTTTTTTTTGGGGGGTTTCTTTTTAAAAGGGGTTTTAATTTTTTTTTTAAAAATTTTTTTTTAATTTTTTTAAAAAAAATTTTCCAAAAAAAAAAAAAATTTAAAAAAAAAAAAAGGGGAAAAAAAAGGGGGGAAAAAAGGGGAAAAAAAAAAAAGGCCCGGGCCCAAAAAGGGAAAAAAAAAAGGGAAAAATGGGGAAAAAAAAAAATTTGGGGAAAAAAAGGGAAATTTTTTTTTTTAAAAAAAATTTTGAAAAAAAAAATTTTAATTTGTTTGGGGAAAAATTTTAAAATGGGGGGTTTTTTTAAATTTGATTTTAAATTTTAAATTTTTTTTCCCTTAAAAAAACCCCCCTTTTTTTTAAATTTTTTTTTAATTTTTTTTTTTTTTGGGGGGCCCTTTAAAAAAAAAAAATTTTTTAAGGAAAAAGGGAAAGGAAAAAACCCTTGTTGGGCCCCCAAAAGGGTGGGGGGGGGGGAAAAAAATTTTTTTAAAAAAGGGGGAAAAAAAAATTTTTGGTTTTTTAAAAACAAAGGGGTTTTGGGGGGGTTTTTTTTAAAAAAAGGGCCCCCTTTTTCCGGGGGTTTGCCCCTTTGCCCCTTTTTTAAAGAAAAGGGGGGTTTTTTCCCTAAAAGGGGGGGGTTTGGGGGGGGGGGGGGGAGGGGGGCCCCCGGGCCGGGGGGGGGCCCGGTTTTTTTTGGGTTTAAGGCCCCCTTTTTTTGGGGGGTTTTTTTCCCAAAAAAAAGGGGGGTCCCTTTTGGTAAAGGGGGGGGGGGGGGTTTAAAATTTTTCCCCGGGGGGTTTGGGTTTTTTATTTGGGGGGAAAAAAAAAAAAAAACCCCCAAACCCTTAAAAAAAAATTTTTTCCGGAAAAAAGGGGTTTTTTAAAATTTTCAAATTTTTTCCCCTTTTTTAAAGGGAAAAAAAGGGAAAAGGGGGGGTTTTCCCCCGGGACCCCCTTTGGGCCGGTTCTCCCCCCTTTTTTTACCCAACCCAATTACCCCCCCAAAAATTAAAATTTTTTTTTCCCCCCCTTTTTTTTAAAAAAAAAAAAAAAAAGGGGGGAAAAAAAATTTAAAAAAAAAATTTTTTTTTTTTAAAAAAAACCCCAAAAAAAGGGGGGGGGGGGGGCCCCCTTTTTTTTTTAAAAAAGGCCCCCAAAAAATTTTTAAAGGTTTAAAAGGGGGGTTTTCCCCCCCAAAAAAGTTTCCCCCTTTTAATTCCCGGGGGGAAAAACCTTTTTTTTCCCAAACCCCTTTTTTTTAAAAGGGGTTTAAAAAAAAAAGGGGAAATTTTTTTTTTAAAAGACCCAAAATTTGTAGGGGGCCCCCAAAAAAAATTGGTTTTTTTTTTTAAAAACAAAAAAAAAAAAAACCCCCTTTTTAAAAGGTTTTTTTTTAAAGGCCAAAAAATTTTTTTTAAAAGGGGGGGGTTTTTTTTAAAAAAAATTTTAAAAAATTTTCCCCCCTTTTTATTGTTCCAAAAAAAAAAAGGGAACCCCCTTTTTGGGCCCAACCCAAATTTTCCAAATTTCCCCCAAAAAACATTAAAAAAAAAAATTTTCCCCCCAAAAAAATCGGGCCTTTTTTTTTAAAAAAAAATTTTTTTTGGGGCCCTTTGGGGAAAAAAAAAACCCCCAAAAATTTTTTTGGGAAAAAAAAAATTTTTCCGGGGGGAAAAAAATTTTTTTTTCAAAAAAAAAAGGCCCAAAAAAAAAGGAAAAGGGGGGAAAAAAGGTTTTTTAAAAAAAGGGGGGGCCCCCCCCCCCCGGGGCCCCCAAATTTTCCCCCCGGCCAAAAACCCAAAAAAAATTTTTTTTTGTTTTAGATAATTTTTACTTGGGTTTGTTTACTAGCGTTTAGAAAGTGTATCTGACGAAAAGATTCGGTTTGCGATGGTTTTTTACTTTTCGGGGGAGAAAATTTAAAATAGGATTTTACGAAAAAAAACATCTAAAAGAGATTTAAATTTTTTTCGAGACACTGGCAGTTATTTTCACGTTATTAAGAGAAAAAGTACTGCCCATTTAAATGACCCATTTTCCTATTGCAAGGGTTTGATGTATTTTTAGAAGGGGGCCCAAAGGGGGGGGCCCGTTTATTTTTAAAAATGCCCCTGCACCCAAAGTTTATATTTGAAAAAAGGGGGTTAATTTTTTTTTACTTTTTGGGTTTTATTTCATTGGGGGATATCCAGGGTGTTTTTTCCCCTCAGGTCAGTGGACTTGTTGATAAGGGAAAAAGATATCCTTCATTTTGGGATATGTAAAGAAAACCCCTTTGTGAATTTTTATTTAAAACCCCTGATTTTAATTATGCCATTGAAGTTGTAAAAGAGAAACCTTTTTTTATTTCCTCTCAGGGGAAATTTCTAAAAGGGTATGTCAAAAATTAACAACCTTTCCCTTTTCTCCTGTTGAGTTAGTGGATTTACAAAGGAAATTTTGGGGTTGAATATGGTTTTTTAGTGAAGCTCTGCGCCCCCCGGGGGGTCATTAACCCCTTTGGGGCTCCCCCGGTCATCAAAAAACCTAGTCCCCGGACACAATGACGGGGAAATTTTAAAACATGATGGTTTAAAACAAAAGGTTTAGTTTTTTTGATCAGTCACTGGAAAGATTTAGAGATATAGCAGGTTACTGAGAGGGAAACCAAGGGGTCTCGATAATTTTTACTATTATAAATTTAAAGGTTTCAGATTTTCAGGAAAAATGAAAAAATGTCAAATTGCCCCGATGGTTTTTTCCTCTACCCGCATGACGCCTTATTGGGTCGTGTGGGCAGGAGCCCCCGTTTTTCAGCCGTTTTTAAGGGTCTCTTTGAGGCTATTATCAAGTCCCGCCTTTTCTGAACGTTTCTCAAAAAAAATTCTGCTTTTTTTGTTTTAAAGGGTTGTTTTTTAACTACCCCGTCACCCCCCCGGCCTATGTTTAAAGCGGGGTTTTCATTCCAGCGTATAATGGAAAAGAAATTGACTCACAACTTAAAAAAAGGAAATAGAAGCCTACCTTTTAAAACCTTAAGTGGGGTAAAAGTTTTACGATGGGGGGGAAAAGCACTTTTACGCGTTTTCCCCGAGCAAATTTTTTGGGGGAGGGCTTTGGGACCTACAACTTCCTGTTAATTAGCCCAAATGTAGTTTTGGTTTTAAAGCCAAGGGTTACCTATCTAGGCTTTTTTATCGGCCAAGGTGGGGGTTGCTCCCATTGGGGGGCTAAAGGTTTCCCTTTCCAAATTTTTGAATTTCCCGTTTCCACCCGGATAGGAAAGGAGTTCGGGGGATTCCTGGGTATGGGAGGATATTATCGAAAGGGTTTTGGGCCAAAATTTTTTTCAGATTGCAGCTCCTTTTTACCGAGCTTACTAGTAGCAAAATTCAGTTCACCCGGACTAGAGATTGTTCAGGGCTCCCTTTTAAAAGGTTTGAAAGGGGGCTTTCTATCCTTGCTCCCGTGTTTAAAAGAGTCCCCAATTTCAACTTCCCTTTTTTTTAATATAATGCCCCAGTGGCTAGCAGTGGGTGCTGTTTGCTCCAACAGTCAACATCCATGATATTCTCCCTCCTATTTGTTTTCTTTCAACTAAGCTTTTTAAAAGCAAACCCCGAAAAAAAAATTTTGCCCCCTATTGGGGGAAAAAGAAAACTCTAGTCTTTTTGGGGGTCATTGGAACATTTTTTACGTGTATTTTTGGGGATTCCCCATTTAAAATTAACGTTTTTTCTGCCCCAAAACCCCTCATTATATTAAAACCATTTAAAAAGTTTTAAAAAAGCTGGATCATGAGGTGGCCCTCAGAATCCAACCTTTTTCTATTAAACAAAAAAACAAAAAGTGGTCATTGTAATGTAATTGCGACGCTCTGTCTCGTCCCCTTTTTAATTATCAGTTACTTTTAAAATTTAAAGTAATTTTATTTCCAAAACCTTTTGTTTCTTTCTATTTTTCAAAATTTAGTTAAAATAACTTAATCCCTCCAGGGCCCTTTTTAAATATATATTTCTATTTTCATTTTCTAAAATTTTTATATTTATATTTTTCACAGTTTAAAGTTGTTGTGAGGAGGAGACAAGTGGGGGTTTTTGGGGTGGAAGGTTTGTGTGGTGCGGGTGATGTACTGCGTGGCACAACACTGTCCTGTCGCGACCCCCCCCTCCCACACACCCCTTTAAACTGTTTCATACTCAGGGTGTTCATACTGCCTCGCATTCCACAACCACTACTTTAAAAAGTGGGAATTTCAGTCTTTCCCCTACTTTTTATCGAGCCTCAACGTTTTCCCCCCTTGTCAGCGCTTTTCCTGTCTCTACAAAGATGTACATAAACCCCGGTTTTAAGAGTACGATACTGTTTTAATGCCCTAGAATTAGAGGGAAAATCCTAGTGGGCGGGAAAGCTGTGAAATTGTAGGGTGCTTGGGACGGGAGTGACTAAAAATTTTTTTTTTATATAATTTTATATGAGTAACCAGAAAAAATGGGGAAAGACTTCATGCAACTCCCAGTGCGACCCCCTGTGTTTTTGGGGGGGGGGGGGGGGGGATTTTTTTGGGGCCTTTTCAACCCCCGAATGGGTTACAATGATTATTAAAGTATATATGTAATGTTATTTACCTTTTTCATTTTAATTTTTTTATTGTTTATTTGCGATAATAGTAAAAGTAAATGTATTTACTTTATAATTTTATTTGACTGTTAAAATTCTTTTTTAGCTTATGTTGTTAGGATGTATTAAAATGTGCTCGTTAGGCTTTGATTGTCAAAAATTTCTGTTTAAATTTTCGCTTTTGTCGCTCGTTATTAAATGGGCCCGGGTTCTGGGGCTGCAGTTGTCCCCGTAGCTATCACGTGTTTGGGGGGGGGGTTCCTACTCTCCCGGGAAAATTTTCAGTCTGGGTGGAGATAGCCCCCCTGGTTGGACAGATTGTCGTCTGAGTCTGTAGAGACTCGCTTGCTGGTTGGACATTTTTCCCGTCTGCAGTCTTTCTGGGGGGACTCGCTTACTGGTTTTTGGGAAAATTGTCGTTTTTAGTTTTCTAGAGGGTCGCTTTTTGGTTTTTTTGGGCTTTTTCTGTTGCAGTCTGCTTTGGGGGACTCGGGTTGGGTGGGTTTGGGCAGATTGTCGTCTCATTATTTTTTGTTAGTTCTGAGAAATTTGTTCACAGAACATTTATAGCCCTTTTTGGGGTTTTCGACGTTTTTTTTTACTGAGGTTGTGTGTTTACATAGCACTTTTGAACATTCAGGGCCCCTTTGTTTTTTAAACTTCGGGGGCCCAATTTTGTTTTGGTTCTTGTGTTTTTGTAAAAAGTCACAGTTTTTTTCCCATTGCTGAACGTAGATTCCCGTTTTATGGGGGTTTTGTTTAACCCTTTTGGAGGGTTCTTTCAGGGATTGGGCCCTACTTAGTGTCCCTTATAATTTCCCAGTTCCCCGATTTGTGTTTGCAGTCGCTTGTATTGATTTTCTATGGGGCTTAGGGATTCTTTGTTGTTCAAGCAGATGTTTTGGGGTTTTTCAAATCGGGCAAGGGAAATCAGTTTATTTGAGGAAATTTTGTTCCCAAAATCACTTGTTTTTTCTTAATTTTTTAAAATTTTTTTTTTTTTTTTTTTTTTTTAAAGAATTTTTTTTAAAAACCGTTTTTTTTTGTTTTTTTAAAATTTTTAAATTTATACGGAAAGAAATTTAAAAGGAAAGGGGCTTTAACACAAAATTTCTTGAGGTTGTTTTTATTTTTTTAAAAGCTGGTTTAATTTACTTTTAAAGGAAAATATTTCCCCAAACAAAAACTTTACAATTTTTAAATTTATTTTTTAATTTTTGTTAAATTTCCTGACCAGGTAATCCTTAAAAAATTTTTAAATTATTTTGGTTTTTTTTTAAAGGGAAAAATATTTAGAAAAACCCCCAAAGGGTGGATTTTTGAGGGGGTTTTTTTTTGTAAATTAATTAATTTAAGCTTTTAAAATCGCCTTTTTTTTAAAAAATTTTTAAATTTTTTTAAAAAATTTTTTTTCCCGAGAAACCCCCCAAATTTTAAATTTTCTTTTAAGGGAATCATTTGGAAATCTGGTTTTTTAAAGGATTTTAAATTTTTTAGGGTTAATTTTGGGAAGGAATTTTTAAAACCCTTGGGGGAAAATTTGTTAAAAAACCCCTGAAAAAAAAGTGTAAACTTGGAAACAAAGGAAAAAGGAAGCCTTTCGGTACCGGGGATTGGCTCCCAATTGGGGGCCAAAAAATTTGGGGGGTTTGGAAGATTCTGTAGAGGAACAAACGGGTCAAAGAAAAAAAGGGCCCCACCCTTTTTTGGATTTCCTGGGCCCCCCCTTTTTTTGCGTTTTTGAAAAGGAAAAAAAAGGAAAGAAAAAAAGACCCCCAAAAAATTCTCGCCTAGGCCTCATTGGTTTTAAACCGGGTTTTTGCAGAGGTTAAAGGTTGGAAGGGAAGGGGGGGGTTACTGGGAAAAAAGGGGATAGGGGGCAAATTGTTAAATAAACCAAAAAACCTTTTTAAAAACTTGGGAAAAAAGGCCGGAAACAAGCTTTTTGCACACTTAAAAGGGGGCAAGGGCGCAGGGACATTGGTTACCCTCCGGAACTTTTACTCCATTTTTTGGTTTTCCCCCCTTTTACCCCCGGGTGTTCAGAGTTGGAAAAAAACAAAATTTTACAGTTTAATTGAATTTCCAGGATAATCGGCATTTGGGGTTTAAAAATTGGGGGAAAAAAAGGGTTTTGGGCCACGGATGGGTCCAAATTTTCAACGTTCCCACTTGGTATTCCAACAATTAAAAAGCTTTTTCCCCAAAAAAGGGGAAGAAGGGAAAAAAGCAGCCTTCCTTGGCCTTTCCCTTTAAATTTAAGAATTTAAACCTATGTTTTAAGGGGAATTGGAAAGGTACTGATACTGTTACGAAAACCAGTAACAGGCTGGATGCTAGAAGGGCAGTCCTTTCTAGTATTCACTGGAGATCTCTAAGCTTTTAGAATCGCGTTTTTTGTAACAGGGAAATAGATGGCAAGTAACATTTGCACCTGAGAAAACGCAAATGATGATCGTCTCTAGGCATCATGATGGTAATGCTGGTGCAGTAGTAAGGATGAATGGGAGGGTGTTGGCACCTGGAGAAGAAGTTGATATCCTTGGGGTGAAATTTGATTACAAACTAACCATGAAGAACCATGTTGTAAATCTTGCAAACAAGGCAGCCAGGAAGCTTACAGTACTTCGCCGTATCTCGCATCTACTTGACAGTAGGGGTTGCAAGATTCTGTACGAGGCACAAGTACGCTCGCACCTTGAGTATGCTCCACTTTCTTGGTTTGCCTGCCCCCCTCTCATCTGCGACTGCTTGACAGAGTAGAGAACAGAGCAAGACTTTCATCTCTCGCCTAGGACCCATCCTGGATAGATCCGTCATTTCAGCAGAGCCTTCAACATTAGGAGGGATGTGGGTGGCTTACTGTTATGTACAAGGTCAATATTGTCAAAGTACCACACTTGGATCCACTTCGAGGACAGCGTGAAAACAAGCTTTTATGCCACAAGACGGGGCAGAACGCAGCAACTTCACTCTGGCTGTACCCTTCTCCAGAACTTCACTCCATCTGAGATCCTATATACCCAGGATGACTCGAGTATGGAACACATTCGTACAGCATAATGATGTCAACGAGATAAAGTCAGTTGATCAAATGAAAATGCTGGCCCACAGATGGCTCCAACTTCATCTTGTTCCCTACTTGTATGTCTCATAACAATAAAAATGCTTTCAAATGAGCTGATGTAGGTAGCAGCTCTTAGCTTGCCAATAAAGTTAGGAATCCTTAACCTGTAAATAGCTTGTCAATAAAGCTAGGGATCCTTAACCTAACCTTGTCAAACCCTGTGTAAAAAAAAAAAAGAGAGGGCATGTAGTGGATATCGCAAGAGTTAAATATCACTCCACCACTGATAAAATGGTATGGTGACACTAACAGACTGTGGAGAAGGACGCTTGTGTAGGGTAGTGCAGGACACTTATTAAAGGTAACGTTTCGCCACGAGCGGCTTCTTCAGTCGTGGCGAAACGTTTTCTTTTTCAAATGTCCTGATCCATACTCAAGTGTCCTTTTCCACACGAATCGAAAACGTCTATGAAGAACCACGTAAGAAATCTTGCCGAGAGAAGCTGACAGCACTAAGTCGCGTGTCGTACCTGTTGCAATGTACAGGCTGCAACACTGTATGAATTATTATTATTATTATTATTATTATTATTATTATTATTATTATTATTATTATTATTATTATTATTATTATTATGGGGAACACTAAGCACGTAGGGATTATATAACGCCTGTGGGGGGAGAGATGGAAGGTATTCATACTTAATTCAAGGAAGAGGAGCACAGATCCAATTCCCTAGATCAAGAGCCCGTCACCAGCATCAAGGAACCTCGAGGGGTATACGAGGTATACTTGGGCCAACACTTACAAGACACACTGAAGAAGTTTCCCATGATGCATCTGAACAACTGAAAGGCCTTGCCCATGCTTGTACTTCTGACATATGTGATGTAGTCCATTTAAGAATATTTATATAAGAAATTGACGATAATTTTAACCTAACTGAAGAACTTATCGGTCTTAAGTCACTTCATGGAAAAATAAAAAGACCAGACATATTTGATAAAGTCATGCCTAGAAAATCTGCAACTAGATTCTAGTAAAAGCATAAGTATTTAGAGTGACGGAGCACCGTCAATGATAACTGAAGAAGCTTGCTTGAAATCTTTATCCGTCATCCTGTAGCAAAACATCACTGCATTATACACTGAGAATCATTGTGTTAATAAAATGCGTTAATAAAATTAGAGCAAAAGGATTGAACAGAAGAGAAGCCACATTATACTGTGAACTGTTAGATTTGGAATATAGTGATCTTATCTTTCATTGTGAGGTTCACTGGCTTTCTAGACGACAGGTTCTCAGTAGATTTTGGAAACTGAGAAATAGTGTTCACAATAGTGTTCACAATTTTCTGGCAGAGAAGACTAAGCTGCCTGAAGAAAGACCTTTTATATGATCAATGGCTATTTGATTTAGCATTTTCAGTTGCTGTTACCAGCTATTACCTGGAGTTTACCTGGAGAGAGTTCCGGGGGGTCAACGCCCCCGCGGCCCGGTCTGTGACCAGGCCTCCTTAGGTCAGTGTCCCAGGATGCGACCCACACCAGTCGACTAACACCCAGGTACCCATTTTACTGATGGGGAACATAGACAACAGGTGGAAAGAAACACGTCCAATGTTTCTACTCTGGCTGGGAATCGAACCCAGACCCTCACCGTGTGAAGCGAGAGCGTTAACCACCAGGCCACCAGAGCCCCCCAGAGCTATCTCAATGATCTCAGTTTGAAACTGCAGAGCAAGAACAAATTATTTCCTTAGTAAATGAGAACTGTTTATCTCTCAGTTAGAAAATGAGGATCTAAGTCAGTTACCACATTTAAAAGAACAGTCAATGTGCTGAAGATAATGGCAATTTCACAGAATATTTTGAAAAAAATCAGATTATTGCAGGAGTCATTTCAAATACGTTTTGGTGATTTTGCTAAACAAGAAGACTCATACTTGCATTTTTAAATCCATTTTCACTTATTGAACCCAAAAATCCTGTTAAGGTCTCTTTTTACCCTCTCCAGTTCTCCGAGTATCTTGTACGTCGTAATTATACTTCCTTTGGTTGTCTTTCTTTTCCTAGGTTATAAGGTTTAGTTCATTTGTTCTTCATGTTATTCCTCTTATTTCTGGGACCAGTATTATTGCGAATCTTTAACTTTCTGATATGTGCTTTTGCACAATATTATTGAAACGAGAGATTGTTTTATTTTGATTGCTGTAATTAATTTAATTTGATAATATACTCTAGACAACTTACTACTTAATAAATTTATTAAATTTTAATTTCTCTAGTATAGCTACCAGTTGTAATCTAAAGCACTATTGAACCATACTGAATTTTAATGTATAATTGGCAAGGATACTGGACTACTTGTTACGAAAAACCCAGTAACAGGCTGGATGCTAGAAGGGCAGTCCTTTTCTAGTATTCATGGAGATCTCTAAGCTTTTAGAATCGCGTTTTTTGTAACAACTTCCAATTGTGACCCCTTGTTTTGTGTTCCCATCTATGGAAAATCCTGTCTCTATACACCTTTTCTATTCTTTACAGTATTTTATATGTCGTTATATGTCTTACCCACAGTTAGTCCTTACAGCACTTTCGCGTATCTCGCATCTGCTGACAGCAGGGGTTGCAAGATCTGTACGAGGCAACAAGTGTAAGCTCACACCTTGAGATATGCTCCACTTTCTTGGTTTGCCTGCCTCTCTCATCTGCGGACAGCTTGAAGAGCAGTAACAGAAACAAAACGTCTCATCTCTCGCTGGACCAATCCTGGATAGATTGTCTTTCAGCGAGCCTTCAACACAGGAGGGGATGTGGTGCCTTTATGTTTGTACAGGCCAATACTGTCATAGTACCACACTTGGGATCCACTTCGAGGACAGCGTGAAACTAGCTTTCATGCCACAACGACGGCTGAAAGCAGCTACATTCACTCTGGCTGCTAACCTTTCTCCAGAACTTCACTCCATCTGAGATCATTTATACCCAGGATGACTCGAGTATGGAACACATTCGTACAGAATAATGATGTCAACGAGATAAAGTCAGTTGATCAATGAAAAATGCTGGCCACAGATGGTTCCACTTCATCCTGTTTCCCTACTTGTATGTCTCATAACAATAAAAATGCTTCAATGGGCTGAAAGTAGGTAACAGCTCTTTAGCTTGCAATTAAGTTAGGAATCCTTAACCTGTAAATAGCTTGTCCATATAGCTAGGGATCCTCAACTGTCAAACCTGTGTAAAAAAAAAAAAAGAGAGAGAGAGAGGGGGGGAGAGAGAAAATAAAAAGAAGTGGATAGGGTGTATGGACGTAGGAGGAATGGGGGGAGGAGGAAATAGAGGTAACCGCTAGGGTAGGGTGTGAGTATATGGAACCTTCTTATTCACTTGCGTGTGTGTGTGTGTGGGTGTACTTTGCTGTCGTGTCTCCCAAGCTTCTTCTTACTTTAGAGTAAAACAGATCACTGTCTGACCTCTTGGGCTTTCCCAGTTTCCCTCACTGTGTGGTTATGTATGACATCATGCACAGTACCTGTGTGTCGCTGACCTACCTCCAGGCTCATATATATATCTCACAGTGCTGTGACATACAACATATCTTACACTAGAGAGCCACAGCTGCACCCTATGTGTATGATGCCGCGAATTGTTTACCGCGTGAGAATTCCTGTTCGCTCGAGACCAGTCTGTACTACTGACTCTATTGGCGCACTCCTTTCCACGCCTTGCTCGCTTCTCCTCACACTACTGCTGCTTATGTATGGCAATCCTTCCCAGTACCTGTGTGTGCCTTGAACTAGCTATGCTGTATATGTTTTTGTCCTGGCCTATGGCTGTGCGCCTGCTCTGATGTGTCTGTGTGACACCGCTAAGTCCCCTTTCAGTTCTCCCTTAACTAGCGTTGAGTGCTCTATAATGATATTTCAGCTCTCCAGAGCAGGGTTTTAGCGACCCTCAGCTCTCAGTGTTTGCAGGGCCTAAGACCAGTCCGACATAAACCACAAGACTCGGAACAATTATTGGCTTCTGAGGTCCCGAGTAGTTTCTGCTGCTCGATGTTCTCAGTGTGTACTCTCCTTATGTACTCACCTATGTGTTTGCAGTGAGTCGATCGAGTTCATAGCTCCTGCGCCGAGCCTCCTTCACTGATCGATACTATTCACTCTCTCCTACTCCATGATCTAGTCAACCTCTTCTTAAGCTATTTATGGAATTGCTTCCACTACTTACTCTCCAGATTATTCCATTCCTGACAACTCTAAGACAAAAGAAAACACTTCCTAACATCCCTATGATCATCCTGGGTTTTCAGCTTACAATTGTGTTCCCTGTTTCTGTATCCCATCTCTGAAACATTCGATCCTTGTCAAGTGTGAGTGAGCTACTCAAGTTCCAATATGACTAGTTTTTAGCAAGCCGCTAACCAGACTGAGTGTCGAAGATCAAAATGAATTTTTTATGAGAGAGCACAAAATTGATTAACACAGCCTATCCGATGTTACGTAGGTCTGACGCCAAATGGACTTAGTAAGGCGATAAATGACATGCCCATGCACTCTGCCAATGGCTGACTCAGACTCATGGAACTCTGTGTTCATCAAGAACATGCAAGAAGCCAATCACGAGCCTTTTCCATCCTATGGAAAGGGAGATGGACACGGGTGTCGTCCCTCAGTATCTATACAAAACAGACATAGCACATTCCACAAGGGGCAGTATTAATTGTAAAAGCAACAGCAAAGAACTACAGACCCAATATGCACTAACATCCCATATCATAAAAATCTTTGGAAAGGGTCAACCTAAGAAGGCATGATCACCACCCATCTATGAAAACCCATCAGTTACACAACCAGGGCAAACATTGGGTTTAGAAACAGGTCGCTCCTGTCTGTCTCAGCTACTGGATCACTACGACAAAGGTCATAAATGCACTAGGAAGACAAAAATTATGCAGATGTATTTATACAGACTTTGCAAAAGGCCTTCGACAAGTGTGACCATGGGTAATAGCGCACCAAAATGCGCGCTAAAGGAATAACAGAAAAGATCGGTCGATGGGATGGATCTATAATTTCCTTCACTAAACAGAACACAGATGTGTAGTCGCAACAGAGTAAAGTCCGAGGCAGCTACGGTGAAAAAGCTCTGTTCCACAAGGCACACTGTACTAGCTCCCATCTTGATCCTCATCCTCATATCGACATAGACAAGGATGTCAGCCACAGGCACCGTGTCTTCCTTTGCAGATGACACCGAATCTGCATGACAGTGTCTTTCCATTGCGACACTGCAAGGCTCCAGGGCGGAATCAACCAAATCTTTCAGTGGGCTGCAGAAAAACAATATCGAGTTCACGATGAGAAAATTTCAATTACTCAGATATGGTAAACATGAGGAAAATTAAATCTTCATCAGAGTACAAAACAAATTCTTGGCCACGAATAGACGCGAAACACCACGTCAAGACTGGGAGTGATTTATGTCGAGGATCTCACCCTTCAAGGACCATAACATTGTATCAATCGCATCGCTAGAAAATGACTGGATGGATATTGAGAAACTTCAAAACTAGGGAGGCCAAGACCATGATGACATCTTCAGGTCACTGTTCTATTAGGTGGAATATTGCTGCACTCTACAGCACCTTTCAAGGAGGTGAAATTGCTCGGACCTAGAAAATGAACAGAGACTTTCACGGCGCGCATTAACGGAGATTAAAAACACCTCAATTTTGGGAGCGATTTGAGTATCTAAACATGTATTCCCTGGAACGCAGGAGGGGGAGATACATGTTTATATACACTGGAAAATCCTAGAGGGACTAGTTACCGAACTTGCACACGAAAAATCACTCACTACGAAAGCAAAAAGATTGCAGACGATGCACCATTCCCCCAATGAAAGCAGGGGTGTCACTTGCAGTTAAGAGACATACAATAAGTGTCAGGGCCCGAGACTGTTCAACTGGCCTCCCCAGCCACACATAAGGGGGATTACCAAAAGAGACCTGGCAGTCTTCAGCTGGCCACTGGACAAGCACTAAGTCAGTTATGTAAGCGGGCTGTGGCTGTACGTTGGTTTGCCGTGCAGCCAGCAGCAACAGCCTGGTTGATAGGCGCTGATCCACCAGGATGCCTGGTCACAGAACGGGGCCGCGGGGGCGTTTGACTCCCCGAAAACTTCTCCAGGTAAAACTCCAGGTAAACCTTGTTCAATGGTCTTCTCAGTATTTTACGTTTGTTATTATGTCCCTCTATCCCTCCTATCCTTAGTGTCATCAGGTTTGAGTTCCCTTAACCTTCATCATAAGACATACCCTCAGTTCAAGAACTAATCGTGTTGCAAATTTTTGCACTTTCTTCCAATTTCGTGACGTGTTTGACTAAGTTGAAGGGTTCCACCCCCTTACTGGCGCGCTGCATATTCTGTATAGGCCTTGCGTTCAATGTGTACTATGTTCGTGATTGATCCTTACTCAGGATGGTCTAAACGCCAATCTCAGGTTGCCATCTCCCATATGCTGCAGCAGTTTATTTGATTGATGTGTGCCTCAGGGACATGTTCGTTATAATGCTTACACAAGATCCTTATATTTAATTGACGTTTGCAGGGTTGGTTCTAAAACTGTACATCGTCTGCGGTCTTATGTGTCTTCCCCAATTTCATGACCTTACACTTACTGGGGTTAAAATCCAGGAGCCATTGTCAGACCATACTTGTACGGGTGTGTTGTGTGTATCAACCTAATTGTACTCAACTAATTGTGGTTGCAGGGGTCGATACTCAGCTCCTGCCCCCGCCTCTTCACTGATTCGCTTCTAGGTCCTCTCCCTTCTGCTCCTGAGCTTTGGTAATACCTCTTCTTAAAACTATGTAGGTTCCTGCCCCCCACTACTTCACTTGCTAGGCTATTCCACTTCCTGACGACTCTATGACTGAAGAAATACCTTCTTAACGTCCCTGGTGACTCGTCTGTGGTCTTCAGCTTCCAGTTGTGTCCTTGTTTCTGTGTCCCCTTCTGGACCATCCTTTCTCTGTTTACCTTGTCTATTCCCGCAGTTTCTAGTATGTCGTTATCATGTCTCCCCTGACCCTTCTGACCTCCAGTGTTCTTCAGTCCGCCAATTTCCTCAACCTTTCCTCGTACGCCCATTCCCCTGAGCTCTGGGACTAGCTTATTGCAACCTTTGTAACTTTCTCTAACTTCTTGACGTTGCTTGACAGTGTGTGGGTTCCAGGACTGGTGCTGCATACTCCCAGTATGGGCTAACAAACACAGTGTACAGTGTCTTGAACAATTCTTATTAGATATCGGGAACGTATTTTAGGTTTGCCAGGCTCAGTATGGCTGCAGCAAGTTATTTGGTTGATGTGTGCTCCGGTTGAGGTGCTCGGTTGTTATGGTCACCCAAGGTCTTTCTCCATGTGTGATGTCTGTAGTCTTTGTCCACCTAGCCTATACTTCTCGTCTGCGGTTCTTCTTTGCCCCTCCCCAGGTCCTTCATGACTTTGCATTTTGGAAGGGTTGAATTCGAGAAGCCAGTTACTGGACCACATGGTACAGCCTGTCACAGATCTCTTTGCAGTCCTGCCTCATCCTCTCCGATATAAATTCTTTCTCATTAGCTTCACATCATCGGCGAATAGGGACACTTCAGAGTCTATTCCTTCCATAATGTCGTTGCATATATCAAAAATTAGCACTGGTCCTAGAATGACCCCTGTGGGGACTCGCTCTCACAGGTACCCACTGTTGATACTCTTTAATGTACCATGACTCGTTGTTGCCTCCTGTCAGGTTTTTCCCTGATCCATTGCAGTGCCCTCCCAAGTTATATGCGCCTGATCCTCCAGCTTCTGCACTCATCTCTTGTTGGGAAATGTGTCAAACAAAAAAAGGCTTCTGCAGTCTAGGAAAAATGCATTCAACCACCCCTCTCTCTCGTTGTCTTACTTCTGTTACCTTGCATAAAACTCAAGAAGGTTTGTGACACTGGATTTGCCTTCCATGAACCTATGCTGGTTTTCATTTATATCTTGTTCCGCTCCAGGTGTTCACCACTCTCTCCTCCTGATAATCTTCTCCATGACTTTGCACACAATACATGTCAGAGACACAGATCTGTAGTTTTTAGTGCCTCATTTCTTTTTCCCTTTCTTAAATATGGGGACTACATTTGGCTGTCTTCCATTTCTCAGGTAGTTGCCCAGTTTCAAGGGATGTGTTGAAGATTGTGGTTAGGGCTGCACAGCATCTTGCCCCTTTCTCTAAGGACCCATGGGGAGATGTTGTCCAGTCCATCGCCTTTGAGGTATCAAGGTCACTTAGCAGTTTCCCTCCCACCCCCTCCTCGGTTGTTTGTATGTCATCCAACACTTGTTGGGTATTTTCCCCTTTGATGTTCCCTTTCCTGTGCTGTCTTCCCAGACCCCTTTCCTGTCTCTACTGTAAAAACTTCCTTAAATCTCATGTTTAGCTTCTCACATACCTCCTAAATTCATTTCTTGTGAGGTTCTCCACCTTCTGTCCTCAGTCTGATCACCTGGTCTTTGATTGTTGTCTTCCTCCTGATGTGGCTATACACAGTTTTGGGTCAGTCTTGATTTTTGATGCTATGTTTTTTCATACTGCCCGCTGGGCCTCCCTCCTTACCTGTGCATACCGTTTCCTGGCTCTGCGACAATCTCCCTATTTTCATGTGTTCTCTGGCTTCTGTACTTTTTCCATTCTCTATTGCACTTTGTGTTTGCCTCCTTACACCATCGGGTAAACCAGGGGCTCGTTCCCGGTCTTCCCATTGTTTCTGTTGCCCTTGTTTGTGTGTGTGTGTGTACTCACCTATTTGTACTCACCTATTTGTGGTTGCAGGGGTCGAGTCATAGCTCCTGGCCCCCGCCTCTTCGCTGATTGCTACTAGGTCCTCTCTCTCCCTGCCCCATGTTAGGAAGAAATACTTCCTAACATCCCTTTGATTCATCTGAGTGTTCAAATTCCAATTGTGACCTCTTGTGTCTGTGCCCCTTTCTCTGGAACATCCCGTCTTTGTCCACTTGTTATTCCGCGCAGTATTTTATATGTCGTTATCATGTCTCCCCTGACCCTCCTGTCCTCCAGTGTCGTCAGGCCGATTCCCTAACCTTTCTTCGTAGGACAGTCCCTGTACTCTGGATAGTCTTGTTGCAAACCTTTGCACTTTCTCTAATTCTTGACGTGCTTGACTAGGGTGGATTCCAAACTGGTGCTGCATACTCCAGAAATGGGCCTGACGAAAATGATAAACAGAGTCTTGAACGAATCCTTACTGAGGTATGGGAATGCTATCCGTAGGTTTGCCAGGCGCCCATATGCTTCAGCAGTTATCTGATTGATTTTTGCGCCTCCGGAGATATGCTCGGTGTTATACCACCCCCAGATCTTTTTCCTTGAGTGAAGTTTGCAGTCTTTGGCCATCTAAACTTTTTATTGTGTCTGCGGTCTTCTTTGACCTTCCCCAATCTTCATGACTTTGCATTTGACAGGTTAAACTCAAGGAGCCAGTTGCTGGACCGGGCTTTTTGCCTGTCCCAGGTCTCTTTTATAGTCCTGCCTGATCCTCATCCGATTTGATTCTTCTCATTAACTTCACATCATCTGCAAACAAGGACACTTCTGATTTCTATCCTTCCGTTATGTCGTTCACATATCCCAAGAACAGCACAAGTCCTACGACTTGACCCTGGGAACCCCGCTTGTCACAGGCGCCCACTCTGGCACCTCGTCACTTGCCATGACTCGTTGTTGCCTCCTGTCAGGTATTCTCTGATCCATTGCAGTGCCTTTCCTGTTATGTGTGCCTGATCCTCTAGCTTTCGCAGTAACCTTTTTGCAGTGCTCTCCCCGGACCGGTGTTACCTAACAGACAATGCTCCCCCAGGACCAGTGTTACCTAACAGACAGTGTCCCCCAGAACCGGTGTTACCTAACAGACAGTGCTCCCAGGACCAGTGTTACCTAACAGATAGTGCTCCCCAGGCCAGTGTTACCTAACAACAGTGCTCGACCGGTGTTACCTAACAGACAGTGCTCCCCCAGGACCCAGTGTTACATAACAGACAGTGCTCCCCCCGGACCAGGTTACCTAACAGACAGTGCTCCCAGGCCCCTGTTACCTAACAGCAGTGCTCCCCAGGACCAGTGTTATCTAACAGATAGTGTCCCAGGACCAGTGTACCTAACAGACAGTGCTCCCCCAGGATCGGTGTTACCTAACAGACAGTGCTTCCCAGGACCAGTGTTATCTAAACAGACAGTGCCCCCCCAGGACCGGTGTTACCTAACAGATAGTGCTCTCCAGGACCAGTGTTACCTAACAGACAGTGCTCCCAGGGCCGGTGTTACCTAAACAGCAGTGCTCCGCCCGGACCAGTGTTACCTAACAGACAGTGCTCCCCTGGACCAGTGTTACCTAACAGACATTTCTTTTTAAAACCAGTGTTACCTAAAAGACAGTGTTCCCCTGGGCCATTTTTTACCTAACAGACAGTGCTCCCCAGGACCAGTGTTACCTAATAGACAGTTCTCCCCAGGACCAGTGTTACCTAATAGACAGTGCTCCCCCGGACCCCGTGTTACCTAATAGACAGTGCTCCCCCAGGACCATTGTTACTAATGAACAGTGCTCCCCAGGACCATGTTACCTAATAGACAGTGGCTCACCCATCCAGCATGGGAAGGAAACAGTAATCCTACAATCAATAAAAAGGAATCTGCATTAATAATTTCAGCTGCAGTTTTGAATAAATTTTTTCTCAGTCCTCCTCTTAACTCTCATTAATATGCTCAGTGATCCAGTTTTATATTCTAATATTTTTTTAAATATTTTGTAAAAAACTGAAAGGTTAATTTATCTGCGTTCTTCATAAGAAGTTACAATTATATCAACTAATTCGTTCGTCTCTCAACCTGCGGGGCGAAGAGGACGCTTTCCGAACTAAACCCCATTTTGCTACCTGGGGGTGAGTTGAGTACTTGTATACCAAATGGCGGAACGTACAGGGCGGAAGGGGAAATACTGTCTGCATTGAGCTGGTTCGTGGCACATTAAGTGGCGCTTTCGATGAACGTCCTTCTCCCTGGCAACATAAGAGATGCATATGGTATTCCCCAAAGAGGAATTGTATGGCGTCACTTTGAATGGTTTTTACAAGATCTTCGTGAAAATTTGTACGGCCGGCTTCTACACAAGAATCGTCGAGAATTACCAGGAACAACGCGTGAGTGTGAATTCAGCGGTGGAGGTCGTTTTACATGGGCGTCTCTAAGTACTTCACTTGGGTGAAGGTACGAAATGTCCCTCGAGGCTACGGCGTATAGTCTGCAGGAGTTTTTCAGCAGTTATGGGACAGTGCATTCTGCAACCATGGGAGTGTGGAGGGATGGTCCGTAGAAGGGCTGCCGGAGGGTTCTTTCACCCCCAAAATGTCTTAACAAGGCCCTTTCCATCCACGTTACGATGACCCGTTATAGGACAAAAGGTTTTTGTGTACTATGCTGGTCAGAGGAAACAGTCGTTTGGGTAGCTCTATGAGCACATGGCAGCCCAGTGTCCTCGGAGGCGGCTCCACGATTCTGGGGGCCCCCATTTGTGATTCAGCGACCCAGGGGG
>NC_069402.1:91821888-91901888 GCF_026875155.1 Cherax quadricarinatus | reverse complement strand
GCTTAATTTGGGAGTTCATGGATGAATTATAGCTTAATATATGCAGAAACAAATTAAACAAAAAGTGGACCGGGGGGCGCAGATCCCAGGGACACTATTTAGGTGGACACCTGCCAGGTAGACACCCTCCAGATAGACATAAATAAAGAACCATTACAAATAAAGAAAGCATTTACAATGTAATTTTTCGTATTCTTTTCTGAGTACACGACAGTGAAGACTCCACTCCGTTCACTGGGATGGATGAGCCTCTTAATTAATCACAAGTTGGTCGATGTCAGGTTTCTTTTTGGAAAGAGGACATCGAGGATTGTCCTCAACACTTAACCGAAGGCCGTATTTTGTTTACAGGAAAAAGAAAGACGAGAATCTTGCTTCACATAGCCACAAAGACGTAAAGTGTATGAGCGTCTTGACAGCCACAGAAGATGGCAATCTTCAACTCATTCAATTCATCTCTCGCTGTTAAATCGTTCTTAAGATCAGTAAGGCTTTTATGTAGCCTAGTTCCTGAAGGATGGTTAACTAAATTTGCACAGAATAGGATACCCACTTCCTTGAGAGCTGGATAAAACGTAATGAATTCCCCTTTCAGAGAAGCAAGGTGGTTAGGAAGACTTATGTGAACCCTCTTAAGGAATTCTTTCCAGACTTCTGAAGAAAGTTGTTCACAGAGTCTACTACTGACCACCACTCCTGCCTCTACAGTGGCTTAAAAAGGCTTGTCAGCCAACACTAAGATATATTTATTGGAAAAGTTTTTTTGGTCTTAGGTCCTTGGTCAAGGTCCCGGGCCCGAAACGTTTCCTAATACATACATCCTAGTGTTTGCACAAGTTGCATTTTAAACCACTTGTTAGTATCAAGTATCAAAGTTCATATCTGTACATTGGCGTTCCACACCAAAAGTTTTTCATGAAATCCCCTGAGCAGTTCTTCCAGTGAGCCACAAACAACATTACAGTGTTCATTGAGAACAATTTCTCGTTCCTCTGCCTTGAAAACGTCGAAGAAAAAAAAGACTGAAACTGTATACACGACAAACTCGAATCATTCAACAGAGTGGAAGTTCAATATGAGAAACTTGGGAGTGACACTGCCAGGAGATCTCACATTCAAGGAACACAATAATGTTGTTAAATTCTTGATAGGTACAACATTCAAACATTCTCAAGACGGGATATTGCTGAGCTGGAAGAGTATAGAGACGTTTTAATTAAGCATTTGAATTTTTTGTCCCGTAGCTCGGTTGCTAGCGCACTCAGTTCACATGTTGAGGTCCGTGATTCGATCCCTGGTACGGACAGAAACATTAGAGCGTGTTCCCTCAAGACAATTGCTGTCCATGTTCTCCTAGCAGTACAATAGGTACCTAAGTGTTAGCCGACTAATGTGGGTCGCATCCTGGGAACATACTTGGAGAAATAAAGATTATTATCATCATCATCAATATTACCATTTTTAATGTCCTTTGAAATCACTCCAGATAAAAACGAGAGACTTGGTAGACAGTGTAAAAATATCTCGGGTTTTCAACTCCCTTCATGTATAAGGGGATATTTCCAACAATTCCCCTCTGGCTCTAACAGCCTGGTCGATCAGGTCAGCAAACGGGAGGCCTGGTCTAAGGACGCCGGTCGATTCGATACCCATAAACACAGCTTGGTAAGTACGCCGAACTTTCGCCGCAAAACTCGAGTAATATTACAAACCTTAATTTCCCGAGGCCAGTGAACATCAGATCAGGCGAGTGATAATACTGTATGGGACCTTATACTTGGTGTTCACCCTGAGGCAGTGATAATACTGTATGGGACCTTATACTGGTGTTCACCCTGAGGGAGGATAATACTGTATGGGACCTTATACTTGGTGTTCACCCTGAGGCAGTGATAATACTGTATGGGACCTTATACTTGGTGTTCACCCTGAGGCAGTGATAATACTGTATGGGACCTTATACTTGGTGTTCACCCTGAGGCAGTGATAATACTGTATGGGGCCTTATACTTGGTGTTCACCCTGAGGCAGTGATTACTGATGGGACCTTATACTTGGTGTTCACCCCGAGGGAGTGATAATACGTATGGGGCCTTATACTTGGTGTTCACCCACATGAAAAATTTAGCAGAACTTTACAAGGTAAATATCATCCAGCGCAGCTCTGACTAGTGCTGCTGCTGCAGTGTCCTCCAGCAGCTGCTGGAGCTATGCTTGCAAGCTGCCCAGTGTCATCCAGCTGCTGCTGACAAAGTGCTGCAGCAGCCAGTGTCAATCCAGCAAGCAGCTGACAGTGCTGCTGCTGCATTGTCATCCAGCAGCTGCTGCAGTGCCTGCTGCTGCCAGTGTCATCCAGCAGCTGCTTGAAATAGTGCAGCCTGCTGCCAGTGCACCAGCAGCAGCTGACAGTGCTGCTGCTGCGAGTGTCATCCAGCAGCTTGCTGACTAGTGCTGACTGCTAGCCGGATGTCATCCAGCAGCTCTGACAATGCTGCTGCTGCAAAGTGTCCATCCAGCAGGCGCCTGACTAAGTGCTGCTGCTGCCAGTGTCATCTAGCAGCTGCTGTGACTAGTTGCTGCTGCTGCTAGTGTCCTCCAGCAGCTGCTGACTAGTGCTGCTGGCTAGCTCATTGTCATCAAGCAGCTGCTGACTAGTGCTAGCTGCTAGCCAGTGTCAATCCAGTCGAGCTGCTGACTAGTGTGCTGCTGCCAGTGACCATCAAGCAGTCTGTCAGACAATGCTGCTGCTGCCAGATGTCATCACAATACATCTGCTTACTAGTGCGCTGAGCTTGCTTCCGGTGTCATCCAGCAGCTGCTGACTAGTGCTGCTGCTGCCATGTCCTCCAGCAGCTGCTTGACTAGTGGCTGTCAGCTTGCCAAGTGTCATCAGCAGCTGCTGACTAGTGCTGACTGCTCCATGTCATCTAGCAGCTGCTGACTAGTGCTGCTGCTGCCAGTGTCATCTAGCAGCTGCTGACTAGTGCTGCTGCTGCCAGTGTCATCCAGCAGCTGCTGACTATTGCTGCTGCGGCCTGTATTCATCCAGCAGCTGCTGACTAGTGCTGCGCTGCCAGTGTCCATCCCAGCCGAGCTGCTGATCTAGTGCTGCTGCTGCATATTGTCATCCAGCAGCATGCTGACTATGCAGCTGCAGCCAGTGTCATCCAGCAGCTGCTGGACTGAGTGGCTGACTGCAGCTAGGGTCAGCCAGCAGCAGCTTACGAGTGCTGAGCTGCGCAAGTGTCCTCCAGCATCTCCAGAACCTAGTGCTGCTGCTGCTAGTGGTCATACAGACAGCTGCAGACTATGCAGCTGCTGCCAAGTGTCATCCAGCAGCTGCGTGACTAGGTGCTGCTGCAGCCAGTGTCATGCCAGCAGTCTGCTGACAATGCAAGCTGCTGCCCTTTGTCAACAGCAGCTGCTGACAAGAAGCTATAGCTGCAGGCCGCCAGTTCATCCAGCACTGTCGACTATGCTGCATGCTGCCAGTGTCATCCAGCAGCTGCTGACTAGTGCTTGCTGGCTGCTAGAGTCAAACTCAGCAGCTGCAGACTATTGCTAAGCTGCTTCCAGAGTCATTGTTCCATCCCAGCAAGCTGCTGACAATGCAGCTGCTGCCAGTGTTATCCAGCAGCTGCTGACTAGTGCTGCTGCTGCCAGTGTCATCCAGCAGCTGCTGACTAGTGCTGCTGCTGCCAGTGTCATCCAGCAGCTGCTGACTAGTGCTGCTGCTGCCAGTGTCATCCAGCAGCTGCTGACTAGTGCTGCTGCTGCGATTGTCATCCAGCCAGCTGTGCTGACTAGATGCTGCTGGCTTGCCAGTGTCATCCCGCAGCTGCTTGAACTATTGCTCTGTCTGTCCTGTGTCATCCAGCAGCTGCTCACTAGTGCGGCTAGCTTCCAATTGTCATTCAGCAGCTGCTGACTAGTGCTGCTGCTGCCAGTGTCATCCAGCAGCTGCTGACTAGTGCTGCTGCTGCCAGTGTCATCCAGCAGCTGCTGACTAGTGCTGCTGCTGCCAGTGTCATGCCAGGCAGCAAGCATGACTAGTCTGCTGCTGCCAGTGTCATCTAAGCACTAGCTGTACTATGGCCTCGCTGCTGCCAGTGGTCATCCAGCAGCTGCGTTGACCTAGTGCTGCTTCCTGCCAGTGTCTCTAGTCAGCCTGCCTGACTAGTGCTGCTTGCTGATAGTGTCATCTAGCAGCTGCTGACTGTGACTGGCGTGCTGCCAGTTTCATCCAGCAGCTGCTGAACTATGCTGCTAGCTCTGCCAACTTTCATACTAATCAGCTGACTAGTTCTGGCTGCTGCCCCGTGTCCCCATCCAGCAGCTGCTGGCTAGTGCAGCTGCTGCCAGTGTCATCTAGCAGCTGCTGACTAGTGCTGCTGCTGCCAGTGTCATCTAGCAGCTGCTGACTAGTGCTGCTGCTGCCAGAGGTCACTAGCAGCAGCCTGATAAACTACAGTGCTGTCTTGCTCGCACAGTGTCATCAAGCAGCAGCTGACTATAGCTGCTGCTGCCATGTCATTCGCAGCTGCTGACTAGTGCTGCTTGCTGCCTGTACATCCAGCAGCTGCTGAACTAGTGCTGCTGCTAGCCAGTGTCAATCCAGCAGCTGCTGACTAGTTCTACGTGAGTGGGGCGCTGCAGTGTCATCCAGCAGCTGCTGAACTAGTGCTGGCTGCTTTGCCGTAGTTGTCATCCAGAAGCTTGCTGAACTAGAGTGCTGCTGACTTTGCCTAGTGTCCATTCCAGCAGCTGCTGACTATGCTGCTGCTAAGCCAGATGTCATCACACAGCAGCAGACTAGTGCAGCTGCTGTGCCTAGTGTCAATCTAGCAGCAGCTGACAAGTGCTGCTGCTGCCTAGTGTCATCCAGCTCTGCTGACTATTGCCTGATGCTGATAGTGTCATCTAGCAGCTGCTGACAAGTGCTGGCGCTAGCCAATGTCCATCTAGCAGCTGCTGACCTAGTGCTGCTGCTGACTAGTGTCAAACAGCAGCTGCAGTACTAAGTGCGCGCTGCCAGTTCATCCAGCAGCTGCTGACTATTGCGGCTGCCTGCCATTGTCATCTAGCACTGCTGATCTAGTGCTGCTGAGCTGCAGTCCAGTGTCATCTAGCAGCTGCTGACTAGTGCTGGCTGCTGACCAGTGTCATCAAGCAGTGCTGACTAGTGCCTGCTGCTGCTGCCAGAGTCATTCATAATCTGCTGACTAGTGCTGCTTGTCCTGTCAGTGACATCCAGCAGCTTCTGACCAGTGCAGGCTGCTGCCAGTGTCAACCACAGCTCTGTACTAGTGCTGCTGCAGGCTATGTCATCCGCAGCAGCTTACTAGTGCTGGGCTAGCTGCTTGTCCACCCCCCAGTGTCATCTAGCAGCTGCTGACTAGTGCTGCTGCTGCCATGGTCCATCTAGCAGCTGCTGACTAGTGGCTGCTCTGCCAGTGTCTTCTAGCAGCTGCTGTACTAGTCTTGAGCTGCTGCCATTACATTGATACACTCAAAACAGAACATTAAACTCACACAAATGGCAGTATTATCACCATCACTTGCAACATGTAGACCTTGTATACATTTTTGTGGTGAGGTGCCACACTGTGTTTATTATGGTGTTTACAGCACTGGACATGTTATACGTATTCTTAAGTATGTCAACTGGTAGTGCTAAATTGCAAGCACTAACTCGTGGGTCCACATCTGCGATCAGTCAGAGATGTATTATGGGGTAGAGTGGGATCGATCACCATACGTAGGACTTAGTAAGAGACTTTTGGTAAGATTTTAAAATGCCGGTGCTTCTGTCATCCCCTATCTTGCTACTTCAGGTCCATTCTTCTATCCTAAATCTCCTCGTTTCTTTCCTTCCTTCCTCATTCTCTGTAATTTCATGCGCGACTTACCGATCAGAGGCGGAAGTGAGGTAAAGTGAGGTAGAGTGAGAGGTGAGAGAGCCTTGAGGAGCCGCCACTCCAGTCAGGACAATACAGGAAGTGAACAAGTGAGGACAATGTACTATGACGATGAGAAGTGGAAGTTTGTAATGTATCTCTTTGTGACACAGTATAGCACGGAGTTGTTTAAGGTCCCCAGGTGTTTACTGGTACTCCACCTCTCCACCTCCTCCAGAGTTAAGTCCAGGTGTTTACTGTACTCCTAACCTCCACTCACTCCCCTCCGATTGTTAAGGTCCCAGTGTTTAGATGTACTCCACATCCACTCCTCCAGTGATAAGGTCCAGGGTTTAACTGTACTGCACCTCCACTTCTCCAGTGTTAAGCCTCAGTGTTTTACTGTACTCTCCACTTCCACTCCTCCAGTGTTAAGGCAAGGTGTTTATAACTGTACGCCACCTCCACTCCTCCATGTGTTAAGGTCCATTGTGTTTACATGTACTTACTCGCCACTCCACTCCTCCATGATCTAAGGTCCCAGTTGGTTTACTGTACTCCAACAGACCTCCTCTCTCTAGCTCCTCCATGGTTTAGGTCCATTTTTACTGCTACTCCACCTCCACTCTCCAGTGGTAAGGTACAGTGATTACTGTACCACCCACCTCCACTTTCTCCAGTGTCTTAAGTTCCAGGTGTTTACTGTACTACTCCACTCTCCACTTCTCCAGTGTTAAGGGTCCCCAGTGTTTACTTGTAGCTCCACCGCCAATCTTCCAGGTGGTTTAAGGTCAGTTGTTTACTGTACTTCCACCTCCGCCTTCACCAGTGGTCAATGTCCCAGTGTTTACTGTACTCCCACCTCCACTCTCCAGTGTTAGTCCATGAGTTTACTGTACTCCTCCTCCACCTTCTCCAGTGTTAGGTTCCAGGTGTATTACTTGTACTGCCAACTCCACTCCTCCCAGTGTTTAAGGTCCAGGTGTTACTGTACTCCACCTTCCACGTCCTCCAGTGTTAAGGTCCAGGAGGTTTACGTACTGTCCACCTCCACTTCTCCAGTGTTAAGGTCCATAGGTGTTTACTGTACTCCACCTCGCACTTCTCCAGTGTTAAGGTCCCCAGTTGTTTAATAGCTCCACCTCCTCTCTTTAATTCCAGTGTTTAAGGTGCCTGTGTTTTACTGTACTCCACTCCACTTCTCCAGTTTAAGGTCCCAGTGTTACCTGTACCCACCCTCCACTCTCTTCCATGTTTAAGATCCAGGTTTTTACTGTACTCCACCTCCACTTCTCCAGTGTTAAGGTCCAGGTGTTTACTGTACTCCACCTCCACTCCTCCAGTGTTCAGGTCCAGTGTTTACCTGTACTCCACACCTCCACTTCTCCAATGTAAAGGTCCCAGTTTTAATGTTACCCACCTCCACGTGTCCCCTCCAGATGTTAAGGTCCAGGTGTTTACTGTACTCCATCTCCACCCTCCATGTTAAGGTCCAGTGTTTACAGTAGCACCACCTCCACTCCTCCAGTGTGTAAGGTCCAGTTGTTACTGACTACCACCTCCACCCTCCAGTGTTTAAAAGGTCCATGTGTTTACTGACTCCACCTCCACTCCTCCAGTGTAAGGTCCCATTGTTACTGTACTCCACCACCACTCCTCCAGAGTTAAGGTACCATGTGTTTACATGTACTCCACCTCCACCTCCTCCAGTGTTAAGGACCAGGTGATTAACTGAAACTCCCACCATCCACTCCTCCAGTGTTAAGGTCCAAGTGTTTACTGTACCCACCTCCAACTCCTCCAGTTGTTAAAGTCCAGAAGTTTACTGTACTCCACCTCCACTTCACCAGTGTTAAGGTCCAGTGTTTACATGTAACTCCACTCTCCACTTCTCCGTGTAGAGGTCCCCAGTGTTTACTGTACTCCACCTCCACTCCTCCAGTGTTAAGGTCCAGGTGTTTACTGTACTCCACCTCCACTCCTCCAGTGTTAAGGTCCAGGTGTTTACTGTACTAGTCCACCGCCACTCCGCCAGAGTTAAAGGTCCAGGTGTTTACTGTACTACCAACTCCACTCCATCCATTGTTTAAGGTCTCCAGGTGTTTACTGTAACTAACTCCCCGCTTCCTCCTCCAGTGTAGTAAGGTCCCATGTTTACTGTACACCCAGCCACCACTTCACTCCGTGTTAAGGTCCACAGGGTTTTACTGTACTCCACCTCCACTCCTCAGTGTTAGACCAGGTGATTACTGGTACTCCACCTCCACTCCTCCATGTTAAGGTCCAGTGGTTTACTGTACTCCTCTCCACTCCTCCAGTGTTAAGGTCCCTAGTGTTTACTGTACTCCAACTCCCACTCCTCCATTGTTAAGGTGCAGTGTTTTTACTGTACTACTCACCTCCACTCCACCATGTTAGGTCCCCCCCCCCCCCACCCCCAGGTGTCTTACTGTACTACACCAACCCTCCCACGTCCTCCAGTGTTAAGGTCTCATGTGTTTTACTGTACCTCCACCTCCACTCCTCCAGTGTTAAGGTCCAGAGTGTTTACTGTACTCCACCTCCTCCTGTCTTCCAGTGTTAAGGTCCCAGTTGTATTACTGTACTCCCCCTCCACACCTCCAGTGTTAATGTCCAGGTGTTTTACTGTACACTCCACTCCACACCTTCAGTGTTAAGTCCAGTGTTTACTGTACTCACCTCCACTCCTCCAGAGTATAAGGTCCCAGTGTTCCGTACTCCCCTCCACGCCTCCAGTGTTAAGTCCCAGTGTTTACTGTACTCCACCTCCACTCCTCCAGTGTTAAGGTCCAGTGTTTAACTGTAACTTCACCGTCCACATCTCACAGTGTGAATGTCCAGTGTTTTACTGTACCCACTTCCACTCCTCCATTGTTAAGGTCCAGGTGTTTACTGTACTCCACCTCCACTCCTCCAGTGTTAAGGTCCAGGTGTTTACTGTACTCCACCTCCACTCCTCCAGTGTTTAAGTCCAGGTGGTTTGACTTACACCACCACCACACCTCCAGTGTTAAGGTCCAGGAGTTTTACTGTAACGCACCTCCACTCCTCGCAGTGTTAAGGTCCAGGTTTTTTACGTGTACTCCACCATCCACTTCTCCAGCGTTAAGTCCAGGTATTACTTAACACCACCTCCACTACTCCAGTGTTAAGTCCGCAGTGTATACTGTACCCACCTCCAATCTTCAGTGTCTTTAAGGCCAGGTGTTTACTGGATGTACCCACCTCCACTTCTCCAGTGTTAAGGTCCCCATGTTTACTGTACTCCACCTCCACTCTCAGTGTTAAGGTCCAAGGTGTTTACTGTACTCCACTCCAACATCTCCAGTTGTTAAGGTCCAGTGTTTACTGCGTACTCCACCTCCACTCCTCCAGTGTTAAGGTCCAGGTGTTTACTGTACTCCACCTCCACTCCTCCAGTGTTAAGGGTCCAGTGTTTACTGTACTCTCTCCACCACCACTTCTCCGTGTTAAGGTCAACAGTTGTTTACTGTACTCCACCTCCACTTCTCCCAGTGTTAAGGTCCCCAGTGTTACTGGTACTCCACCTCCACTCTACCAGTGTTAAGGTCCAGGTGTTTACTGTACTCCACCTCCACTTCTCCAGTGTTAAGGTCCCAGTGTTTACTGTACTCCACCTCCACTCTTCCAGTGTTAAGGTCCAGGTGTTTACTGTACTCCACCTCCACTTCTCCAGTGTTAAAGTCCAGCACACACTGTACTCCACCATCCAACTCCTCCTGTTAAGGTCCAGTGTGTTTTACTGTAATCCACCTCCCCTTCTCCAGTGGTAAGGACCCAGTGTTTACGTACTCCACACCTCCAAACTCCTCCAGTGTAAGGTCCAGGTTTTACTGGTACTCCATCTCGCACGTACCTCCAGTGTTAAGGTCCAGTGTTTACTCGATATTCCACCTCCAGCTCTCCAGTGTTAAGGTCCAGGTGTTTTACTGACTCCACTCCACTCCTCCAGTGTTTAATGTCCGGTTGTTTCCCTGTACTCCACCTCCACTCCTCTATGTTAAGGTCCCATGTGTTTATACTGTCTCCACCTCCACTCCCTCCAGTTTAAGGTCCAGGTGTTTAACTGTACTCCACCTTCCACTCCTCCATTTTAAGTCACAGGTGTTTACTGTACTCCAACTCCACTCCTCCAGTGTTAAGGTCTAGCAGGTGTTTACTGTACCCCACCTCACTCCTCCATGTTAAGTTCCAAGGAGTTTACTGTACTTCCACCTCCACTTCCTCCAGTGATAAGGTCCAGGTGTTTTACTGTACTCCCCCTCCACTTCTCCAGTGTTAAGGTCCCAGTGTTTACTGTACTCCACCTCCACTCTTCCAGTGTTAAGGTCCAGGTGTTTACTGTACTCCACCTCCACTTCTCCAGTGTTAAGGTCCCAGTGTTTACTGTACTCCACCTCCACTCCTCCAGTGTTAAGGTCCAGGTGTTTACCTGTACTCACCTCACTTCTCCCAGTGTTAAGGTCCAGGTTTTACTGTACTCCCCTTGGTCCACTCCTCCAGTGTTAAGGTCCAGGTGTTTACTGTAACTACCACCTCCACTTCTCCAGTGTTAAGGTTCCAGTGTTTACTGTACTCCACCATCCACCCTCCAGTGTTAAGTCCAGTGGTTACTGAACTCCACCCCACTCCTCCAGTGTTAAGGTCCAGGTGTTTACTGTACTCCACCTCCACTCCTCCAGTGTTAAGGTCCAGGTGTTTACTGTACTCCACCTCCCTCCTCCAGTGTTAACAAGTCCAAGTGTGTTTACTGTACTCCACCTTCACTCCTCCAGTGTAAGGTCCCCCAGTGTTTACTGTACTCCACCTCCACTCCACCATGTTAGGTCCAGGTGTTTACTGTACTACCACCTCCACCCCTCCAGTGTTAAGGTCCAGGCTGTTATTTACTGTATCTCCTACCTCCCTCCTCCATGTTAAGGTCCAGGTGTTTACTGTACCCACCTCCACATCCTCCAGTGTTAAAGGTCCCAGTGTTTACTGTACTCCACCTCCATTCCTCCAGTGTTAAGGTGCAGGTGTTTACTGTACTCCACCTCCACTCCTCCAGTGTTAAGGTCCCAGTGTTTACTGTACTGCACTCCCCTTCCTCCATTGTTAAGGTCCGAAGGTTGTTTACATGTAGCTCCACCTCACTCTTCCTCCAGTGTTAAGGTCCCATGGTTTACTGTCCAGCACCTCCACTCCTCCATGTTTAAGGTCCAGGTGTTACTGTACTCCACCATCCACATCCTCCAGTGTAAGGTCCACAGTGTTTAACTGTACTGCACCTCCACTTCTCCAGTGTTAAGGTCCAGGTGTTTACTGTACTCCACCTCCACTCCTCCAGTGTTAAGGTCCAGGTGTTTACTGTACTCCACCTCCACTCCTCCAGTGTTAAGGTCCCAGTGTTTACGGTACTCCACCTCCCACTCCTCCAGTGAAAGGTCCCAGTTGTTTACTGTACTGCATGCAAACCTCCCCTCCTCCAGTGTTTAGGTCCAGGTGTTTACTGACTGGCACCTCCACTCCCCAGTGTTAATCCCAAGTGTTTTACTGTACTGCACCTCCCACTCCCTCCAGTGTTTTTAAGGTCCAGAGTGTTTACTGTACTCCACCTCCACTCCTCCAGTGTTAAGGTCCCCAGTGTTTACTGTACTGCACCTCCACGTCCTCCATGTTAAGTACCGGAGTTGTTTACTGTACACCACCTCCAGTTCTCCATGTTAGAGGTCCGCAGTGTTTTTTACTGTACTGCACCTCCACTCATCCAGTGTTGTTAAGGTCCAGGTGTTTACTGTAACTCCACAGGTCCCTCCTCCAGTTAAGGTCCAGGTGTTTTACTGACTCTCACCTCCACATCCTACCATGTTAATGTCCAGGTGTATTACTGTAGCACCTTCCACTTCTCCAGAGTATAAGGTCCAGGTTGTTTACTGTACACCACCGCCACTCCCTCCAGGTTAAGGTCCCAGGTGATTTCCTGTACTCGCACCTCCACTCTCCAGTGTTTTAAGGTCCATCGTGTTTACTGTACCCACCCCCACTTCTCCAGATGTTAAGGTCCCAGTGTTTACTGTACTCCACCTCCACTCCTCCAGTGTTAAGGTCCAGGTGTTTACTGTACTCCACCTCCACTCCTCCAGTGTTAAGGTCCAGGTGTTTACTGTACTCCACCTCCACTCCTCCAGTGTTAAGGTCCAGGTGTTTACTGTACTCCACCTCCACTCCTCCAGTGTTAAGGTCCCAGTGTTTACTGTACTCCACCTCCACTCCTCTCAGTGTTTTAAGGTCAGTGTTTTACTGGACTTCCACCTCCACTCCTCCAGTGTTAAGGTCCCAGTGTTTACTGTACTCCACCTCCACTCCTCCAGTGTTAAGGTCCAGGTGTTTACTGTACTCCACCTCCACTCCTCCAGTGTTAAGGTCCCAGTGTTTACTGTACTCCACCTCCACTCCTCCAGTGTTAAGGTCCAGGTATTTACTGTACTCCACCTCCACTCCTCCAGTGTAAGACCAGGTTTTACTGTACTCCACCCTCCACTCCTCCCAGTGTTAAGGTCCCAGTTGATTACTGTAACTTCCACCTCCACGTCCTCCAGTGTTTAAGGTCGCAGGTGTTTACTTCACTCTACCCCCACTCTCCAGTGTTAAGGTACCCAGTGTTTACTGTACTCCACCTCCACTCTCCATGTCAAGAGGTCCAGTGTTTACTGTAACTCCACCTCCCTCCTCCAGTGTTAGGTCCAGGTGTTACTGTACTCCACCTCCACTCCTCCAGTGTTAAGGTCCAGGTGTTTACTGTACTCCACCTCCACTCCTCCAGTGTTAAGGTCCAGGTGTTTACTGTACTCCACCTCCACTCCTCCAGTGTTAAGGTCCAGGTGTTTACTGTACTCCACCTCCACTCCTCCAGTGTTAAGGTCCAGGTGTTTTACAGTACTCCACCTCCACTCCTCCAGTGTTTTTAAGTCAAGGTGTAACTGACTCCACCTCCACGCCTCCATGTTAAGGTCCCAGTGTTGACTGTACTCCACCTCCACTCCACCAGTGTTAAGGTCGCAGGTGAATTACTGAACTGCACTCCACTTCTCCAGTGTTTAAAGGTCCCAGTGTTTACTGTACTCCACCTCCACTCCTCCAGTGTTAAGGTCCAGGTGTTTACTGTACTCCACCTCCACTCCTCCAGTGTTAAGGTCCAGGTGTTTACTGTACTCCACCTTCCCATCCTCCAGTTTAAGGTCAGGTTTTACTGTACTCCACCTCCACAACTCATTGTTAAGTCCCAGTGTTTACTTGTATTGCACCTCCACTCCTCCAGAGTTAATGTCCCAGTGTTTACTGTAACTCCACCTCCACTAACCTCCAGTTGTTAAGGCCCCAGGTGGTTTACTGTAATTTCACCACCACATCTCCAGTGTTAAAGGTCCCAGTTTAACTGACTCCACATCCACTCCTCCAGTGTTAAGGTCCAGGTGTTTATACAGTACTGCACCTCCACTTCTCCAGTGTAAGGTCCCCAGTGATTACTGTATCTCGTCCACCTTACCACTCCTCCAGTGTTAAGGTCCAGGTGTTTACTGTACTCCACCTCCACTCCTCCAGTGTTAAGGTCCAGGTGTTTACTGTACTCCACCTCCACTCCTCCAGTGTTAAGGTCCAGGTGTTTACTGTACGCCACTCCACTTCCTCCAGTTGTTAAGGTCCAGGTGGTTTAACTGAAATCCACCTCCACTTCTCCATTGTTAAGGTCCCAGTTGTTTACTGTACTCCACCTCCACCCTCCATTAAGGTCCCCAGTGGTTTTACTGTACTCCACCTCCACTCCACTCCTCCAGTGTTAAGGTCCCAGTGTTTACTGTACTCCACCTCCACTCCTCCAGTGTTAAGGTCCCAGTGTTTACTGTACTCCACCTCCACTCCTCCAGTGTTAAGGTCCCAGTGTTTACTGTACTCCACCTCCACTCCTCCAGTGTTAAGGTCCAGGTGTTTACTGTACTCCACCTCCACTCCTCCAGTGTTAAGGTCCCCAGGTGTTTAACTGGTACTTCCCACCTCCACGTCCTCCAGTGTTAAGGTCCCTCCACGCACACAATAATACCCAACATGTGATACCTAAAAATATGTTGATGCTATTGTTGTTGATTGTTTTTAGTTTGTTGAATGTCTTGATGAATGTTGGTTGTTATTGATGATGTAATTTAGTTGTTATTGATGATGTTTATATTGATGGTTGTTATTGGTGATGTTATTGTTTGAGGTTTGTTATGAATGATTTGTTGGTTGTTATTGATGATGTTATTGTTGGTTTGTTATTGATTGATGTTATTGATGGTTGTTATTGATGATGTTGTTGTTGGTTGTATTGATGATGTTTATATTGATGTTGTTAATGAGACGTTGTTGGTTTTTGTTTATGTGCAGAAGTTATTGAATGGTGGTTTTTGATGATGTTGTAGTTTGGATGTTAATTATGATGTTATTGTTGGTTGTTATTGATGATGGTTGTTGTTGGTTGTTATTGATAAATGTTATTTTGTTGGTTGTTATTGATGATGTTGTTGTTTGGTTTGTGTTACTATTGATGATGTTGTAGTTTGGTGTTATTGATGATGTTATTTGTTGGGTTGTTATTGATGATGTTTTGTTCTGTTGGTTTGTTATTGATGTTGTTGTAGTTTGTTGTTTTATTGATGATGTTGTAGTTGGTTGTTGTGACTCATGATTAAAGACAATGTTGTGGCGTACTGGATGGGAGACTCATGATCAAGACAATGTTATGCAGTACGTGGCTGGTGACTCATGATCAAGACAATGTTGTGCAGTACGTGGCTGGTGACTCATGATCAAGACAATGTTATGCAGTACGTGGCTGGTGACTCATGAAATCAAGACAGTTGTGCAGTCGTGCTGATGGACTCATGATCAAGACAAATGTTGTGTCAAGTACGTGGCTGGTTAAACTCATATCAAGACAAATGTTATGCAGTACGTGGCTGGTGACTCATGATCAAGACAATGTTGTGCAGTACGTGGCTGGTGACTCATGATCAAGACAATGTTGTGTAGTACGTGGCTGGTGACTCATGATCAAGACAATGTTGTGTAGTACGTGGCTGGTGACTCATGATCAAGACAATGTTGTGTAGTACGTGGCTGGTGACTCATGATCACGACAATGTTTATGTGCAGCTACTAGCTGGTGACCTCATGATCAAGACAATGTTTGTAGTACGTTTGCTGTGACTCATGATCAAGACAATGTTTGTGGTAGAACGTGCTGTGACTCATGACAAGAAAATAGTATATGCAGTAACGAGGCTGGTGAACTACATGATCAAGACAATGTTGTCATTACGGTGGCTGTGGTCTCATGATCAAGACAATGTAGTGTATACGTGCTGTGGAATCTCAAGTTCAAGACATGTTGTGTAGTACGTTGTGCAGAGACACATGATCAAGACAATGTTGTGTAGTACGTGGCTGGTGACTCATGATCAAGACAATGTTGTGTAGTACGTGGCTGGTGACTCATGATCAAGACAATGTTGTGTAGTACGTGGCTGGTGACTCATGATCAAGACAATGTTGTGTAGTACGTGGCTGGTGACTCATGATCAAGACATTGTTGTGAATACTGGCTGTGACTCATGATCAAGACAATGATTGTGTAGTACTAGGCTTGTGACGATCAAGATCTAAACAATGTTGTGTAGTACTGGCTGGTGAACTCACATGAACAAGACAATGTTGTGTAAGTAACGTGGCTGGTGAACTCCCTTGAATCAAGGTACAATGTTGTTAGTACGTGGCTGGTGACTCATGATCAAGAACAATGTTGTGTAGTAACGTGGCTGGTTGACTTCAATGATCAAGACAATGTATGTTGAATACGTGGCTGGTGACACATGATCAAGACAATTGTTGTGTGATACGTGTGCTGTAGACTCATACCCAAGACAATGTTGTGTAGTAACGTGGCTGGTGACGCTCTTATCAAGAACTATGTTGTGTATTACGAGGCTGGTGACTACATGAATCAAGACAATGTGTTTGATAGTACGTGCTGGTGGACTCAATGATCAAGACAAATGTTCTTTAGTTTAGTACGTGGCGGTGACGCATGATCAATACAATGTTGTGTAATTACGTGGCTGGTGACTCCTTGAATCAAGAACAAATGTAGTGTAGTACGTGTGCTGGTTGACTCCTGATCAAGACAATGTGTGGTAGTACGTTGGCTGGTGACTCATGATCCAGACAAAGTTGTGTAGTACGTTGCTGGAGCACTACATGATGAAGACAATGTTTGCTGCAGTACGTGCTTGTGGACTCATGATCAAGACAATGTTGCGGTGAAGTACGTTGCAGGTGACTCATGATGAAGAGACAATGTGCCCGCAAGGTGGTAACCTGGTGCATGTCGTGCTCAGTAGAGAGAGACACCTGCATTTCCACCTCGCCCTGCGAAAACTCTCAAGTCCGCCTTCTTCCTCGTCCTTTTTACTCTTCTTTTTCTTCTTCGTCTTCTCTTCTTCTTCTTCCTTCTTCTTCTCCTTCTTTTCTTCTTCTTCTTCTTCTTCTTCTTCTCTTCTACTTCTTCTTACTTCTTATTATTAGTATTATTAATTATTATTATTAATTATTGATTAATATTTCACGAGGTAGTGTTAGTGCTGGAAGGTCATATAACGCGCGGGTAATATAAGGTAAAGTGTCTATCTCTGTGTTATGTTTGTCTGTGGCTCTGTAGTCTGTGAAGCACTGGTCTACACACCGTAGTTTGTGAAGCACTGGTCTACACACCGTAGTTTGTTGAAGCCTTGCGTCTCCACAACACGTATTTTGTGAGCACAGGTTCAACACACCGTAGTTTTGTGAACACTGGTCTACACAACCGTAGTTTTGTGAAGCAGCTTGTTCATAGACACACCACTAGTATGTGAAGCACTGGACTCACACGTAGTGTTTGTGAAGCAATGGTCTACACACCGTAGTTTGTGAAGCACTGGTCTACACACCGTAGTTTGTGAAGCACTGGTCTACACACCGTAGTTTGTGAAGCACTGGTCTACACACCGTAGTTTGTGAAGCACTGGTCTACACACCGTAGTTTGTGAAGCACTGGTCTACACACCGTAGTTTTGTGAAGCACTGGTCTACACAACCGTAGTTGTGACAGCACTTGTCTACACACCATAGTTTGTTGATCACTTGGTTACACACCGTAGTTTGTGAAGCACTGGTCTACACACACCGTAGTTTGTGAAGCAATAGGTCTAACACACGAAGTTTGTGAAGCACTTAGTCTACTACAACGTAGTTATGTGAAGCACAGAGTCTACACACACCGTATTGTGGAAACACTGGTCAAACACACCGTAGTTTGGTGAAGCACTGGTCTCTCAAACCGTAGTTTGTGAAGCACATGAGCTACGACCCCTTATTTTGTTGAAGCACGTGGTCTAACACACCGAGTCTGCGAAGCACTTGTCTACACACCGCGTAGTTTGGTGAAGTCACTGGTCTACACAACCGTAGTGTTGTGAAGCACTGGTCTACACACCGTAGTTTGTGAAGTAACTTGTCTACACACCGTAGTTTGTTAAGCACTGGTCCAACACACCGTAGTTATTGTGAAGCCTGGTCTATACACACCGTAGTCCTGCGAAGCACTGAGGTCTACATTACCGTAGTTTGTGAAGCACTGGTCTAACAGACTGACCGTTGTCCTGTGAAGCACTGTCTACACACCGTAGTTTGTGGAAGCCCACTGGTCTACACACCGTACAGTTTGTGAAGCACTGTCTAAATCACACCGTAAGTTTGTGAAGCACAGAGTCAACAACACCGTAGTTTGTGAAGGCACAGTCTACACACCGTATTTAGTGAAGCACTGGTTCTACACACCGTAGTTTGTGAAGCACTGGCCTACACACGTAGTTTGAGAAGCACTGAGGTCCGTACACTATCGTAGTTTGTGAAGCACTGTCTACACACCGTAGTTTGTGAAGCACTGGTCCAACACATACGTAGTCTTGTGAAGCACTGGTCTACACACACCGTATTTGTTGAAGCACTGGTCCTACACATCCGATGTTTGTGAAGCAACTAGTTCTACACAACCGTAAGTATTGAGAAGCACTGTCATACACACCATAGTTTGTGAAGCACTGCTGGTCACACTACCGCAGTTTGTGTGAGCACTGGGTCTAACACACCGAGTCCCTGCGAAGCACTGGTCCTACACAACCGTCTCTGCGAAGCACTGTCAAACACACCGTAGTATGGAGCACTGTTCTACACACCGTAAGTCTGCAAGCCTGGACCCGTTACACACCGTAGTCTGCGAATGTCACTGGTCTACACCACCGTATACCTGCGAAGCACTGTCTACACACCTTAATGTTTCTGCGAAGTCACTGCGTCTACACACCGTAGTCCTGCGAAGCACTCTGGTCAACTACCCGAGTCTGCGAAGCACTGTCTACGGCCATCAGCTCCACAACTTTGGAAAAAGAGCAAATGGTCAACGTTGAAAACAATAAAAATTTAGCAGAACTTTACAAGGTAAATATCATCCAGCGCAGCTCTGACTAGTGCTGCTGCTGCAGTGTCCTCCAGCAGCTGCTGGAGCTATGCTTGCAAGCTGCCCAGTGTCATCCAGCTGCTGCTGACAAAGTGCTGCAGCAGCCAGTGTCAATCCAGCAAGCAGCTGACAGTGCTGCTGCTGCATTGTCATCCAGCAGCTGCTGCAGTGCCTGCTGCTGCCAGTGTCATCCAGCAGCTGCTTGAAATAGTGCAGCCTGCTGCCAGTGCACCAGCAGCAGCTGACAGTGCTGCTGCTGCGAGTGTCATCCAGCAGCTTGCTGACTAGTGCTGACTGCTAGCCGGATGTCATCCAGCAGCTCTGACAATGCTGCTGCTGCAAAGTGTCCATCCAGCAGGCGCCTGACTAAGTGCTGCTGCTGCCAGTGTCATCTAGCAGCTGCTGTGACTAGTTGCTGCTGCTGCTAGTGTCCTCCAGCAGCTGCTGACTAGTGCTGCTGGCTAGCTCATTGTCATCAAGCAGCTGCTGACTAGTGCTAGCTGCTAGCCAGTGTCAATCCAGTCGAGCTGCTGACTAGTGTGCTGCTGCCAGTGACCATCAAGCAGTCTGTCAGACAATGCTGCTGCTGCCAGATGTCATCACAATACATCTGCTTACTAGTGCGCTGAGCTTGCTTCCGGTGTCATCCAGCAGCTGCTGACTAGTGCTGCTGCTGCCATGTCCTCCAGCAGCTGCTTGACTAGTGGCTGTCAGCTTGCCAAGTGTCATCAGCAGCTGCTGACTAGTGCTGACTGCTCCATGTCATCTAGCAGCTGCTGACTAGTGCTGCTGCTGCCAGTGTCATCTAGCAGCTGCTGACTAGTGCTGCTGCTGCCAGTGTCATCTAGCAGCTGCTGACTAGTGCTGCTGCGGCCTGTATTCATCCAGCAGCTGCTGACTAGTGCTGCGCTGCCAGTGTCCATCCCAGCCGAGCTGCTGATCTAGTGCTGCTGCTGCATATTGTCATCCAGCAGCATGCTGACTATGCAGCTGCAGCCAGTGTCATCCAGCAGCTGCTGGACTGAGTGGCTGACTGCAGCTAGGGTCAGCCAGCAGCAGCTTACGAGTGCTGAGCTGCGCAAGTGTCCTCCAGCATCTCCAGAACCTAGTGCTGCTGCTGCTAGTGGTCATACAGACAGCTGCAGACTATGCAGCTGCTGCCAAGTGTCATCCAGCAGCTGCGTGACTAGGTGCTGCTGCAGCCAGTGTCATGCCAGCAGTCTGCTGACAATGCAAGCTGCTGCCCTTTGTCAACAGCAGCTGCTGACAAGAAGCTATAGCTGCAGGCCGCCAGTTCATCCAGCACTGTCGACTATGCTGCATGCTGCCAGTGTCATCCAGCAGCTGCTGACTAGTGCTTGCTGGCTGCTAGAGTCAAACTCAGCAGCTGCAGACTATTGCTAAGCTGCTTCCAGAGTCATTGTTCCATCCCAGCAAGCTGCTGACAATGCAGCTGCTGCCAGTGTTATCCAGCAGCTGCTGACTAGTGCTGCTGCTGCCAGTGTCATCCAGCAGCTGCTGACTAGTGCTGCTGCTGCCAGTGTCATCCAGCAGCTGCTGACTAGTGCTGCTGCTGCCAGTGTCATCCAGCAGCTGCTGACTAGTGCTGCTGCTGCGATTGTCATCCAGCCAGCTGTGCTGACTAGATGCTGCTGGCTTGCCAGTGTCATCCCGCAGCTGCTTGAACTATTGCTCTGTCTGTCCTGTGTCATCCAGCAGCTGCTCACTAGTGCGGCTAGCTTCCAATTGTCATTCAGCACAGCTGCTGACTAGTGCTGCTGCTGCCAGTGTCATCCAGCAGCTGCTGACTAGTGCTGCTGCTGCCAGTGTCATCCAGCAGCTGCTGACTAGTGCTGCTGCTGCCAGTGTCATGCCAGGCAGCAAGCATGACTAGTCTGCTGCTGCCAGTGTCATCTAAGCACTAGCTGTACTATGGCCTCGCTGCTGCCAGTGGTCATCCAGCAGCTGCGTTGACCTAGTGCTGCTTCCTGCCAGTGTCTCTAGTCAGCCTGCCTGACTAGTGCTGCTTGCTGATAGTGTCATCTAGCAGCTGCTGACTGTGACTGGCGTGCTGCCAGTTTCATCCAGCAGCTGCTGAACTATGCTGCTAGCTCTGCCAACTTTCATACTAATCAGCTGACTAGTTCTGGCTGCTGCCCCGTGTCCCCATCCAGCAGCTGCTGACTAGTGCTGCTGCTGCCAGTGTCATCTAGCAGCTGCTGACTAGTGCTGCTGCTGCCAGTGTCATCTAGCAGCTGCTGACTAGTGCTGCTGCTGCCAGAGGTCACTAGCAGCAGCCTGATAAACTACAGTGCTGTCTTGCTCGCACAGTGTCATCAAGCAGCAGCTGACTATAGCTGCTGCTGCCATGTCATTCGCAGCTGCTGACTAGTGCTGCTTGCTGCCTGTACATCCAGCAGCTGCTGAACTAGTGCTGCTGCTAGCCAGTGTCAATCCAGCAGCTGCTGACTAGTTCTACGTGAGTGGGGCGCTGCAGTGTCATCCAGCAGCTGCTGAACTAGTGCTGGCTGCTTTGCCGTAGTTGTCATCCAGAAGCTTGCTGAACTAGAGTGCTGCTGACTTTGCCTAGTGTCCATTCCAGCAGCTGCTGACTATGCTGCTGCTAAGCCAGATGTCATCACACAGCAGCAGACTAGTGCAGCTGCTGTGCCTAGTGTCAATCTAGCAGCAGCTGACAAGTGCTGCTGCTGCCTAGTGTCATCCAGCTCTGCTGACTATTGCCTGATGCTGATAGTGTCATCTAGCAGCTGCTGACAAGTGCTGGCGCTAGCCAATGTCCATCTAGCAGCTGCTGACCTAGTGCTGCTGCTGACTAGTGTCAAACAGCAGCTGCAGTACTAAGTGCGCGCTGCCAGTTCATCCAGCAGCTGCTGACTATTGCGGCTGCCTGCCATTGTCATCTAGCACTGCTGATCTAGTGCTGCTGAGCTGCAGTCCAGTGTCATCTAGCAGCTGCTGACTAGTGCTGGCTGCTGACCAGTGTCATCAAGCAGTGCTGACTAGTGCCTGCTGCTGCTGCCAGAGTCATTCATAATCTGCTGACTAGTGCTGCTTGTCCTGTCAGTGACATCCAGCAGCTTCTGACCAGTGCAGGCTGCTGCCAGTGTCAACCACAGCTCTGTACTAGTGCTGCTGCAGGCTATGTCATCCGCAGCAGCTTACTAGTGCTGGGCTAGCTGCTTGTCCACCCCCCAGTGTCATCTAGCAGCTGCTGACTAGTGCTGCTGCTGCCATGGTCCATCTAGCAGCTGCTGACTAGTGGCTGCTCTGCCAGTGTCTTCTAGCAGCTGCTGTACTAGTCTTGAGCTGCTGCCATTACATTGATACACTCAAAACAGAACATTAAACTCACACAAATGGCAGTATTATCACCATCACTTGCAACATGTAGACCTTGTATACATTTTTGTGGTGAGGTGCCACACTGTGTTTATTATGGTGTTTACAGCACTGGACATGTTATACGTATTCTTAAGTATGTCAACTGGTAGTGGCTAAATTGCAAGCACTAACTCTGGGTCCACAGGGATCTGTCAGAGAGGTATTATGGGGTAGAGTGGGATCGATCACCATACGAGGACTTAGTAAGAGTTTTGGTAAGATTTTAAAATGCCGGTGCTTCTGTCATCCCCTATCTTGGCTCTTCAGGTCCATTCTTCTTTCCTAAATCTCCTCGTTTCTTTCCTTCCTTCCTCATTCTCTGTAATTTCATGCGCGACTTACCGTCAGAGGCGGAGTGAGGTAAAGTGAGGTAGAGTGAGAGGTGAGAGAGCCTTGAGGAGCCGCCACTCCAGTCAGGACAATACAGGTAGTGAAAAGTGAGGACAATGTACTTGACGATGAGAAGGAAGTTTGTAATGTATGCTCTTTGTGACACAGTAGTAGCACGGAGTTGTTTAAGGTCCCCAGGTGTTTACTGGTACTCCACCTCTCCACCTCCTCCAGAGTTAAGTCCAGGTGTTTACTGTACTCCTAACCTCCACTCACTCCCCTCCGATTGTTAAGGTCCCAGTGTTTAGATGTACTCCACCTCCACTCCTCCAGTGTTAAGGTCCAGGTGTTTACTGTACTGCACCTCCACTTCTCCAGTGTTAAGCCTCAGTGTTTTACTGTACTCTCCACTTCCACTCCTCCAGTGTTAAGGCAAGGTGTTTATAACTGTACGCCACCTCCACTCCTCCATGTGTTAAGGTCCATTGTGTTTACATGTACTTACTCGCCACTCCACTCCTCCATGATCTAAGGTCCCAGTTGGTTTACTGTACTCCAACAGACCTCCTCTCTCTAGCTCCTCCATGGTTTAGGTCCATTTTTACTGCTACTCCACCTCCACTCTCCAGTGGTAAGGTACAGTGATTACTGTACCACCCACCTCCACTTTCTCCAGTGTCTTAAGTTCCAGGTGTTTACTGTACTACTCCACTCTCCACTTCTCCAGTGTTAAGGGTCCCCAGTGTTTACTTGTAGCTCCACCGCCAATCTTCCAGGTGGTTTAAGGTCAGTTGTTTACTGTACTTCCACCTCCGCCTTCACCAGTGGTCAATGTCCCAGTGTTTACTGTACTCCCACCTCCACTCTCCAGTGTTAGTCCATGAGTTTACTGTACTCCTCCTCCACCTTCTCCAGTGTTAGGTTCCAGGTGTATTACTTGTACTGCCAACTCCACTCCTCCCAGTGTTTAAGGTCCAGGTGTTACTGTACTCCACCTTCCACGTCCTCCAGTGTTAAGGTCCAGGAGGTTTACGTACTGTCCACCTCCACTTCTCCAGTGTTAAGGTCCATAGGTGTTTACTGTACTCCACCTCGCACTTCTCCAGTGTTAAGGTCCCCAGTTGTTTAATAGCTCCACCTCCTCTCTTTAATTCCAGTGTTTAAGGTGCCTGTGTTTTACTGTACTCCACTCCACTTCTCCAGTTTAAGGTCCCAGTGTTACCTGTACCCACCCTCCACTCTCTTCCATGTTTAAGATCCAGGTTTTTACTGTAACTCCACCTCCACTTCTCCAGTGTTAAGGTCCCAGGTGTTTACTGTACTTCCACCTCCACTCCTCCAGTGTACAGGTCCAGTGTTTACCTGTACTCCACACCTCCACTTCTCCAATGTAAAGGTCCCAGTTTTAATGTTACCCACCTCCACGTGTCCCCTCCAGATGTTAAGGTCCAGGTGTTTACTGTACTCCATCTCCACCCTCCATGTTAAGGTCCAGTGTTTACAGTAGCACCACCTCCACTCCTCCAGTGTGTAAGGTCCAGTTGTTACTGACTACCACCTCCACCCTCCAGTGTTTAAAAGGTCCATGTGTTTACTGACTCCACCTCCACTCCTCCAGTGTAAGGTCCCATTGTTACTGTACTCCACCACCACTCCTCCAGAGTTAAGGTACCATGTGTTTACATGTACTCCACCTCCACCTCCTCCAGTGTTAAGGACCAGGTGATTAACTGAAACTCCCACCATCCACTCCTCCAGTGTTAAGGTCCAAGTGTTTACTGTACTCCACCTCCACTCCTCCAGTGTTAAGGTCCAGGTGTTTACTGTACTCCACCTCCACTTCACCAGTGTTAAGGTCCAGTGTTTACATGTAACTCCACTCTCCACTTCTCCGTGTAGAGGTCCCCAGTGTTTACTGTACTCCACCTCCACTCCTCCAGTGTTAAGGTCCAGGTGTTTACTGTACTCCACCTCCACTCCTCCAGTGTTAAGGTCCAGGTGTTTACTGTACTAGTCCACCGCCACTCCGCCAGAGTTAAAGGTCCAGGTGTTTACTGTACTACCAACTCCACTCCATCCATTGTTTAAGGTCTCCAGGTGTTTACTGTAACTAACTCCCCGCTTCCTCCTCCAGTGTAGTAAGGTCCCATGTTTACTGTACACCCAGCCACCACTTCACTCCGTGTTAAGGTCCACAGGGTTTTACTGTACTCCACCTCCACTCCTCAGTGTTAGACCAGGTGATTACTGGTACTCCACCTCCACTCCTCCATGTTAAGGTCCAGTGGTTTACTGTACTCCTCTCCACTCCTCCAGTGTTAAGGTCCCTAGTGTTTACTGTACTCCAACTCCCACTCCTCCATTGTTAAGGTGCAGTGTTTTTACTGTACTACTCACCTCCACTCCACCATGTTAGGTCCCCCCCCCCCCCACCCCCAGGTGTCTTACTGTACTACACCAACCCTCCCACGTCCTCCAGTGTTAAGGTCTCATGTGTTTTACTGTACCTCCACCTCCACTCCTCCAGTGTTAAGGTCCAGAGTGTTTACTGTACTCCACCTCCTCCTGTCTTCCAGTGTTAAGGTCCCAGTTGTATTACTGTACTCCCCCTCCACACCTCCAGTGTTAATGTCCAGGTGTTTTACTGTACACTCCACTCCACACCTTCAGTGTTAAGTCCAGTGTTTACTGTACTCACCTCCACTCCTCCAGAGTATAAGGTCCCAGTGTTCCGTACTCCCCTCCACGCCTCCAGTGTTAAGTCCCAGTGTTTACTGTACTCCACCTCCACTCCTCCAGTGTTAAGGTCCAGTGTTTAACTGTAACTTCACCGTCCACATCTCACAGTGTGAATGTCCAGTGTTTTACTGTACCCACTTCCACTCCTCCAGTGTTAAGGTCCAGGTGTTTACTGTACTCCACCTCCACTCCTCCAGTGTTAAGGTCCAGGTGTTTACTGTACTCCACCTCCACTCCTCCAGTGTTTAAGTCCAGGTGGTTTGACTTACACCACCACCACACCTCCAGTGTTAAGGTCCAGGAGTTTTACTGTAACGCACCTCCACTCCTCGCAGTGTTAAGGTCCAGGTTTTTTACGTGTACTCCACCATCCACTTCTCCAGCGTTAAGTCCAGGTATTACTTAACACCACCTCCACTACTCCAGTGTTAAGTCCGCAGTGTATACTGTACCCACCTCCAATCTTCAGTGTCTTTAAGGCCAGGTGTTTACTGGATGTACCCACCTCCACTTCTCCAGTGTTAAGGTCCCGGTGTTTACTGTACTCCACCTCCACTCTCAGTGTTAAGGTCCAGGTGTTTACTGTACTCCACTCCAACATCTCCAGTTGTTAAGGTCCAGTGTTTACTGCGTACTCCACCTCCACTCCTCCAGTGTTAAGGTCCAGGTGTTTACTGTACTCCACCTCCACTCCTCCAGTGTTAAGGTCCAGTGTTTACTGTACTCTCTCCACCACCACTTCTCCGTGTTAAGGTCAACAGTTGTTTACTGTACTCCACCTCCACTTCTCCCAGTGTTAAGGTCCCCAGTGTTACTGGTACTCCACCTCCACTCTACCAGTGTTAAGGTCCAGGTGTTTACTGTACTCCACCTCCACTTCTCCAGTGTTAAGGTCCCAGTGTTTACTGTACTCCACCTCCACTCTTCCAGTGTTAAGGTCCAGGTGTTTACTGTACTCCACCTCCACTTCTCCAGTGTTAAGGTCCAGGTGTCACTGTACTCCACCATCCAACTCCTCCTGTTAAGGTCCAGTGTGTTTTACTGTAATCCACCTCCCCTTCTCCAGTGGTAAGGACCCAGTGTTTACGTACTCCACACCTCCAAACTCCTCCAGTGTAAGGTCCAGGTTTTACTGGTACTCCATCTCGCACGTACCTCCAGTGTTAAGGTCCAGTGTTTACTCGATATTCCACCTCCAGCTCTCCAGTGTTAAGGTCCAGGTGTTTTACTGACTCCACTCCACTCCTCCAGTGTTTAATGTCCGGTTGTTTCCCTGTACTCCACCTCCACTCCTCTATGTTAAGGTCCCATGTGTTTATACTGTCTCCACCTCCACTCCCTCCAGTTTAAGGTCCAGGTGTTTAACTGTACTCCACCTTCCACTCCTCCATTTTAAGTCACAGGTGTTTACTGTACTCCAACTCCACTCCTCCAGTGTTAAGGTCTAGCAGGTGTTTACTGTACCCCACCTCACTCCTCCATGTTAAGTTCCAAGGAGTTTACTGTACTTCCACCTCCACTTCCTCCAGTGTTAAGGTCCAGGTGTTTACTGTACTCCACCTCCACTTCTCCAGTGTTAAGGTCCCAGTGTTTACTGTACTCCACCTCCACTCTTCCAGTGTTAAGGTCCAGGTGTTTACTGTACTCCACCTCCACTTCTCCAGTGTTAAGGTCCCAGTGTTTACTGTACTCCACCTCCACTCTTCCAGTGTTAAGGTTCAGGTGTTTACCTGTACTCACCTCACTTCTCCCAGTGTTAAGGTCCAGGTTTTACTGTACTCCCCTTGGTCCACTCCTCCAGTGTTAAGGTCCAGGTGTTTACTGTACTCCACCTCCACTTCTCCAGTGTTAAGGTCCCAGTGTTTACTGTACTCCACCTCCACCCTCCAGTGTTAAGTCCAGTGGTTACTGAACTCCACCCCACTCCTCCAGTGTTAAGGTCCAGGTGTTTACTGTACTCCACCTCCACTCCTCCAGTGTTAAGTTCCAGGTGTTTACTGTACTCCACCTCCCTCCTCCAGTGTTAACAAGTCCAAGTGTGTTTACTGTACTCCACCTTCACTCCTCCAGTGTTAAGGTCCCAGTGTTTACTGTACTCCACCTCCACTCCACCATGTTAGGTCCAGGTGTTTACTGTACTACCACCTCCACCCCTCCAGTGTTAAGGTCCAGGCTGTTATTTACTGTATCTCCTACCTCCCTCCTCCATGTTAAGGTCCAGGTGTTTACTGTACCCACCTCCACATCCTCCAGTGTTAAAGGTCCCAGTGTTTACTGTACTCGCCACCTCCATTCCTCCAGTGTTTAAGGTGCAGGTGTTTACTGTACTCACCCTCCGACTCCTCCAGTGTTAAGGTCCCAGTGTTTACTGTACTGCACTCCCCTTCCTCCATTGTTAAGGTCCGAAGGTTGTTTACATGTAGCTCCACCTCACTCTTCCTCCAGTGTTAAGGTCCCATGGTTTACTGTCCAGCACCTCCACTCCTCCATGTTTAAGGTCCAGGTGTTACTGTACTCCACCATCCACATCCTCCAGTGTAAGGTCCACAGTGTTTAACTGTACTGCACCTCCACTCCTCCAGTGTTAAGGTCCAGGTGTTTACTGTACTCCACCTCCACTCCTCCAGTGTTAAGGTCCAGGTGTTTACTGTACTCCACCTCCACTCCTCCAGTGTTAAGGTCCCAGTGTTTACTGTACTCCACCTCCACTCCTCCAGTGAAAGGTCCCAGTTGTTTACTGTACTGCATGCAAACCTCCCCTCCTCCAGTGTTTAGGTCCAGGTGTTTACTGACTGGCACCTCCACTCCCCAGTGTTAATCCCAAGTGTTTTACTGTACTGCACCTCCCACTCCCTCCAGTGTTTTTAAGGTCCAGGTGTTTACTGTACTCCACCTCCACTCCTCCAGTGTTAAGGTCCCAGTGTTTACTGTACTGCACCTCCACTCCTCCATGTTAAGTACCGGAGTTGTTTACTGTACACCACCTCCAGTTCTCCATGTTAGAGGTCCGCAGTGTTTTTTACTGTACTGCACCTCCACTCATCCAGTGTTGTTAAGGTCCAGGTGTTTACTGTAACTCCACAGGTCCCTCCTCCAGTTAAGGTCCAGGTGTTTTACTGACTCTCACCTCCACATCCTACCATGTTAATGTCCAGGTGTATTACTGTAGCACCTTCCACTTCTCCAGAGTATAAGGTCCAGGTTGTTTACTGTACACCACCGCCACTCCCTCCAGGTTAAGGTCCCAGGTGATTTCCTGTACTCGCACCTCCACTCTCCAGTGTTTTAAGGTCCATCGTGTTTACTGTACCCACCCCCACTTCTCCAGATGTTAAGGTCCCAGTGTTTACGTACTCCACCTCCACTCCTCCATGTTTTAAGGTCAGGTGTTTACTGTACTCCACCTCCACTCCTCCAGTGTTAAGGTCCAGGTGTTTACTGTACTCCACCTCCACTCCTCCAGTGTTAAGGTCCAGGTGTTTACTGTACTCCACCTCCACTCCTCCAGTGTTAAGGTCCCAGTGTTTACTGTACTCCACCTCCACTCCTCTCAGTGTTTTAAGGTCAGTGTTTTACTGGACTTCCACCTCCACTCCTCCAGTGTTAAGGTCCCAGTGTTTACTGTACTCCACCTCCACTCCTCCAGTGTTAAGGTCCAGGTGTTTACTGTACTCCACCTCCACTCCTCCAGTGTTAAGGTCCCAGTGTTTACTGTACTCCACCTCCACTCCTCCAGTGTTAAGGTCCAGGTGTTTACTGTACTCCACCTCCACTCCTCCAGTGTAAGACCAGGTTTTACTGTACTCCACCCTCCACTCCTCCCAGTGTTAAGGTCCCAGTTGATTACTGTAACTTCCACCTCCACGTCCTCCAGTGTTTAAGGTCGCAGGTGTTTACTTCACTCTACCCCCACTCTCCAGTGTTAAGGTACCCAGTGTTTACTGTACTCCACCTCCACTCTCCATGTCAAGAGGTCCAGTGTTTACTGTAACTCCACCTCCCTCCTCCAGTGTTAAGGTCCAGGTGTTTACTGTACTCCACCTCCACTCCTCCAGTGTTAAGGTCCAGGTGTTTACTGTACTCCACCTCCACTCCTCCAGTGTTAAGGTCCAGGTGTTTACTGTACTCCACCTCCACTCCTCCAGTGTTAAGGTCCAGGTGTTTACTGTACTCCACCTCCACTCCTCCAGTGTTAAGGTCCAGGTGTTTACTGTACTCCACCTCCACTCCTCCAGTGTTTTTAAGTCAAGGTGTAACTGACTCCACCTCCACGCCTCCATGTTAAGGTCCCAGTGTTGACTGTACTCCACCTCCACTCCACCAGTGTTAAGGTCGCAGGTGAATTACTGAACTGCACTCCACTTCTCCAGTGTTTAAAGGTCCCAGTGTTTACTGTACTCCACCTCCACTCCTCCAGTGTTAAGGTCCAGGTGTTTACTGTACTCCACCTCCACTCCTCCAGTGTTAAGGTCCAGGTGTTTACTGTACTCCACCTTCCCATCCTCCAGTTTAAGGTCAGGTTTTACTGTACTCCACCTCCACAACTCATTGTTAAGTCCCAGTGTTTACTTGTATTGCACCTCCACTCCTCCAGAGTTAATGTCCCAGTGTTTACTGTAACTCCACCTCCACTAACCTCCAGTTGTTAAGGCCCCAGGTGGTTTACTGTAATTTCACCACCACATCTCCAGTGTTAAAGGTCCCAGTTTAACTGACTCCACATCCACTCCTCCAGTGTTAAGGTCCAGGTGTTTATACAGTACTGCACCTCCACTTCTCCAGTGTAAGGTCCCCAGTGATTACTGTATCTCGTCCACCTTACCACTCCTCCAGTGTTAAAGGTCCAGGTGTTTTATTACTGTACTCCACCTCCACTCCTCCAGTGTTAAGGTCCAGGTGTTTACTGTACTCCACCTCCACTCCTCCAGTGTTAAGGTCCAGGTGTTTACTGTACGCCACTCCACTTCCTCCAGTTGTTAAGGTCCAGGTGGTTTAACTGAAATCCACCTCCACTTCTCCATTGTTAAGGTCCCAGTTGTTTACTGTACTCCACCTCCACCCTCCATTAAGGTCCCCAGTGGTTTTACTGTACTCCCCTCCACTCCTCCAGTGTTAAGGTCCCAGTGTTTACTGTACTCCACCTCCACTCCTCCAGTGTTAAGGTCCCAGTGTTTACTGTACTCCACCTCCACTCCTCCAGTGTTAAGGTCCCAGTGTTTACTGTACTCCACCTCCACTCCTCCAGTGTTAAGGTCCAGGTGTTTACTGTACTCCACCTCCACTCCTCCAGTGTTAAGGTCCCCAGGTGTTTAACTGGTACTTCCCACCTCCACGTCCTCCAGTGTTAAGGTCCCTCCACGCACACAATAATACCCAACATGTGATACCTAAAAATATGTTGATGCTATTGTTGTTGATTGTTTTTAGTTTGTTGAATGTCTTGATGAATGTTGGTTGTTATTGATGATGTAATTTAGTTGTTATTGATGATGTTTATATTGATGGTTGTTATTGGTGATGTTATTGTTTGAGGTTTGTTATGAATGATTTGTTGGTTGTTATTGATGATGTTATTGTTGGTTTGTTATTGATTGATGTTATTGTTGGTTGTTATTGATGATGTTGTTGTTGGTTGTTATTGATGATGTTATTGTGTTGTTATTGATGACGTGTTGGTTGTTATTGATGATGTTATTGTTGGTTGTTATTGATGATGTTGTTGTTGGTTGTTATTGATGATGTTATTGTTGGTTGTTATTGATGATGTTGTTGGTTGTTATTGAAGATGTTATTGTTGGTTTGTTATTGATGAGTTGTTGTTTGTGTATTGATGATGTTGTAGTTTGGTTGTTATTGATGATGTTATTGTTGGTTGTTATTGATGATGTTGTTGTTGTTTGTTATTGATGATGTTGTAGTTGGTTGTTATTGATGATGTTGTAGTTGGTTGTTATTGATGATGTTGTAGTTGGTTGTTATTGATGATGTTATTGTTGGTTGTTATTGATGATGTTGTTGTTGGTTGTTATTGAAGATGTTGTAGTTGGTTGTTATTGATGATGTTGTAGTTGGTTGTTATTGATAATGTTATTGTTGGTTGTTATTGATGATTTGTTGTTGTTGTTATGGATGATGTTGTTGTTGGTTGTTATGATAATGTTGTTGTTGTTATTGATGATGTTGTGTTGGTTGTTATTGATGATGTTGTAGTTGGTTGTTATTGATGATGTTGTTGTTGGTTGTTATGTGTGATGTTGTTTGTGGTTGTTATTGATGATGTTGTTGTTGTTTGTTATTGATAATGTTGTTGGTTGTTATTGTGATGTTGTTGTTGGTTGTTATTGATAATGTTGTTGTTGTTATTGATGATGTTGTTGTTGGTTGTTATTGATGATGTTGTTGTTGGTTGTTATTGATAATGTTGTTGGTTGTTATTGATGATGTTGTTGTTGGTTGTTATTGATGATGTTGTTGTTGGTTGTTATTGATGATGTTGTTGTTGTTATTGATGATGTTGTTGTTGGTTGTTATTGATATGTTGTTGGTTGTTATTGATGATGTTGTTGTTGGTTGTTATTGATGATGTTGTTGTTGGTTGTTATTGATAATGTTGTTGGTTGTTATTGATGATGTTGTTGTTGGTTGTTATTGATGATGTTGTTGTTGGTTGTTATTGATAAATGTTGTTGGTTGTTATTGATGATGTTGTTGTTGGTTGTTATTGGTGATGTTGTTGTTGTTGTTATTGATGAGTGTTGTTGGTTGTATGATGATGTTGTGTTGGTTGTTATTGATAATGTTGTTGGGTTGTTATTGATGATGTGTGTTTGGTTGTTGATGTTGTTGTTGGTTTGAGTAATGTTGTTGGTTGTTATTGATGATGTTTGTTGTTGGTTGTTATTGATGATGTGTAGTTGGTTGTTATTGATGATGTTGTTGTTGGTTGTTATTGAGATGTTGTTTGTTTGGTTGTTATTGATAATGGTTGTTGGTTGTTATTGATGATGTTGTTGTTGGTTGTTTTGTTAATGTTGTTGGTTGTTAGTTGATGATGTGTTGTGGTTGTTATTGATAATGTTGTTGGTTGTTATTGAGATGTTGTTGTTGTTGTTATTGATAATGTTGTTGGTTGTTATTGATGAGTTGTTGTTGGTTGTTATTGATAATGTTGTTGGTTGTTATTTGATGATGTTTTGTTGGTTGTTTTGATGATGTTGTTGTTGTTGTTATTGATAATGTTGTTGGTGTGTTATTGATGATGTTGTTTTGGTTGTTTGATAATGTTGTTGGTTTTATTGATGATGTTGTTGTTGGTTGTTTTGATATGTGTTTTGGTTGTTATTGATGATGTTGTTGTTGGTTGTATTGATAATGTTGTTGGTTGTTATTGATGATGGTTGTTGTTGGTTGTTATTGATGATGTGTTGTGTTGTTGTTATTGAATGTTGTTGGTTGTTATTGATGATGTTGTTGTTGGTTGTTATTGATGATGTTGTTTTGGTTGTTATTGATAATGTTGTTGGTTGGTATTGATGATGTTGTTGTTGGTTGTATTGATGAGTTGTAGTTGGTTGTTATTGATGATGTTGTTGTTGGTTTTATTGATGATGTTGTGTTGTTGTTGTTTGATATGTTGTTGGTTGTTATTGATGATGTGTTGGTTGTTATTGATGATTTGTTGTTGGTTGTTATTGATAATGTTGTTGTTGTTGATGATGTTGTTGTTGTTGTTATATGATGTTGTTGTTGGTTGTTATTGATAATGTTGTTGTGGTTGTATTGATGGTTGTTGGTTGTTATTGTGATGTTGTAGTTGGTTTGTATGTGATATGTGGTTGTTGTTTGTTTGATGATGTTGTTGGTTGTTATTGATAATGTGTTGGTTGTTATTGATGATGTTGGTTGTTGTTGTTATTGATGATGTTGTTGTTGTTGCTATTGATAATGTTATGGTTGTTATTGATGATGTTGTTGTTGTTGTTATTGATAATGTGGTTGGTTGTTATTGATGATGTTGTTGTTGGTTGTTTTGAGATGTTGTTGTTGTTGTTATTGATAATGTTGTGGTTGTTTATGATGATGTGTTGTTGGTTGTTATGATGATGTTGTTGTTGTTGTTATTGATAATGTTGTTGGTTGTTATTGATGATGTTGTTGGTGGTTGTTATTGATGATGTTGTATGTTGTTTGTTTTGATGATGTTGGTTGGGGGGGTTGGTTATGATGATGTTGTAGTTGGTTTTATTGATGATGTTGTTGTTGGTTGTTATTGATGATTTGTGTTGGTTGTTACTGATGATGTTGTTGTTGGTTGTTATTGATGATGTTATTGTTGGTTGTTATTGATGATGATGTTGGTTTGTTATTGATGTTGTTGTTGTTTGTTATTGATGATGTTTGTTGGTTGTTACTGATGATGTTGTTGTTGTTGTTGTTATTGAGTGTTATGTTGGTTGTTATTAAAGATGTTTGTGGTGTGTTATTGATGATGTTGTTGTTTGTTATTGTGTTGTTGTTGTTTGTTATTGATGATGTTGTTGTTTGTTATTGATGATGTTGTTGTTTGTTATTGATGATGTTATTGTTGGTTGTTATTGATGATGTTGTTGTTTGTTATTGATGTTGTTGTTCTTTGTTATTGATGATGTTGTTGTTGGTTGTTATTGATGATGATGTTGTTTGTTATTGATGATGTTGTTGTTGGTTGTTATTGATGATGTTGTTGTTGGTTGTTATTGATGATGATGTTGTTTGTTATTGATGATGTTGTTGTTTGTTATTGATGATGTTGTTGTTGGTTGTTATTGATGATGTTGTTGTTTTGTTGTTATTGATGATGTTGTTTGTTGGTTGTTATTGATGTTGTTGTTGTTGGTTGTTATTGATGCTGTTGTTGGTTGTTATTGATGTTGTTGTTGTTGGTTGTTATTGATGCTGTTGTTGGTTGTTATTGATGTTGTTGTTGGTTGTTATTGATGATGTTGTTGTTGGTTGTTATTGATGATGTTGTTGTTGCTTGTTATTGATGTTGTTGTTGGTTTTGTCGTTATGGTGTTGATTGTTGTTGTTGGTTGCTGTTATTGATGGTTGTTGTTGTTGGTTGTTGCTGTTACATGATGGTTGTTGTTGTTGGTTGTTGCTGTTATTGATGGTTGTTGTTGCTGGTTGTTGCTGGTTGTTGCTGGTGTGGCTGTTGGTAGTGGTGTTGGTTGTTGTTGCTGTTACTCGTTGTTAGTTGTTGTTCGTTGTTGTTGTTCTTGGGTGTTACTGTCGTTGGTTGTTGGTGTTATGGTTGTTGTTATTGCTGGTGTTATTGTTGTTGTTATTGCTGGTGTTATTGTTGTTGTTATTGCTGGTGTTATTGTTGTTGTTATTGCTGGTGTTATTGTTGTAAGTGCTGTTGGTTGTCGGTGTTGGTTGTTGTTATTGGTGTTATCATTGCTGTTGTTAATGTTGTTGGTGTTGTGTTGTTGTTGTCCTTCTCAATTGTTGTTTTTCGTTGTTGTTGTTTTTGTTGTTGTTTTTGTTGTTGTTTTTGTTGTTATTATTAGTTTTGCTTAATAATTCTCACAATAAAATCTGTTCAGTATCTTGGAAGATAACATACGTAGCATCATAACATATGTAGCATCATAACATACGTAGCATCATAACATACGTAGCATCATAACATACGTAGCATCATAACATACGTAGCATCATAACATACGTAGCATCATAACATACGTAGCATCATAACATACGTAGCATCATAACATACGTAGCATCATAACATACGTAGCTCATAACTACGTAATCATAACATACGTAGCATCATAAACAATTATAGATCATAACATACGTAACATCCAATAACATACGTAGCACATCATAACATAGTAGCATCATATACAACTGTAGCATCATTAACAACAGTAGTGACATCCATTAAACATTACGTATGCACTCATTAACATACTGTAGGATCTCATGTAACATACATGTAGCATCATGTAACACTACGTGAGTATCATACTAGCATTATAACTTACGTAGCTCATTATACAACGTAGTCATCATAACACACATGTAGTGCATCATAACATACGTAGCATCATAACACTGTAGTTAGCTCCATATACACTAATAGCATCATAACATACTGTAATGTCATTCATACTACGTACATCATAATTAGTCCTCATGTATAACTACGTAGGCATCATATAACATACGTAGCATCATAACATACGTACACATATGAATCTACTACGTAGCATCATAACTAGTGACGTATGTCTATCATAAATACGTAGCATCATAAATCGTAGCATCATAACATACGTAGCATCATAAGACGCTATATAACAACCATATTTATAAAATGTTTATTACATTATACAACAACAGTATAGTTACTGTACCTCTTCCAAAACCGCTAAGTGGGACAGGTAATATACACTGTGAGGTGTATGTCTCTCAGTGTATACACACTGTGAGGTGTATGTCTCTCACTGTATACACACTGTGAGGTGTATGTCTCTCAGTGTATACACACTGTGAAGTGTATGTCTCTCACTGTATACACACTGTGAGGTGTATGTCTCTCAGTGTATACACACTGTGAGGTGTATGTCTCTCAGTGTATACACACTGTGAGGTGTATGTCTCTCACTGTATAACACTGTGAGTGTATGTCTCTCACTGTATACACACTGTGAGGTGTATGTCTCTCATGTATACACACTGTGAGTGTATGTCTCTCATGTATATACACTGTGAGGTGTATGTCTCTCAGTGTATACACACTGTGAAGTGTATGTCTCTCAGTGTATATACACTGTGAGGTGTATGTCTCTCAGTGTATATACACTGTGAAGTGTATGTCTCTCAGTGTATATACACAGAGAGTTTAAAATATTCTTGGATACTGGTGAGCAAGTTACACACATCCTTCATGATCCTTCAAGTTGTCGATAGACTTGAAACCCAATTAACTGACTACCCGCTGGTTGAGTTTGCAAGGAACACCACTGAATCCTATGTTTCTTAAATTAACAAGTACCCAAAATCTCACTGTGCTCTCTTAGTCTTGTCACTCAGACACTGTCCTTGTCTACAGGAACCTGTAGACAAGGACAGTGTCTGAGCACCTGTACGGTGCTCTTCATACCAACACCAAGGCTGAGGGACTGATTACCTTATCTTCTGTACATAGTTCTACTGACTTCAAATTATGTCCTAGAATCTGTATTGATAAAACCACTGGATGGCGAAACGTCTACAGTAAAGATACCCCGATGTTGAAAGTTAAGACACTTGTGCAACATTTGGGTATCTTTATTGTAGACGTTTCGCCATCCAGTGGCTTTATCAATACAGATTCTCCGACATAATTAGAAAACAGAACAACTATATACAAAAGATGAGGTAATTAGTCCCTCAGCCTTGGAGGTGGTGTTTAGAGCACCGTGGTTGTAGACATTCTGAAGCACAGACAAGGAGACTGGCGTCAGTGAACAGGGACGTTTAGCAGACGAGAGCATAGTCACTGGTAGGCGGGATTTCCCAGTGGAAGTAGGTATTGGGCCCCTTCTTAGGCGAGATGGGACATATACATGTGACAGCAAAGAAATGAGCGAGATACTGAAGTCTCAATATGACTCAGTGTTCAGCGAGCCGATGACCAAAATTTGGTCATCTCAAAAATCTCTGATATTATCTAACACCACAAGACTCATGGAACTCCGTATTCACCAAGAACTACAAGAAGCCCCTGTCACATGCCTTCAGCATTCTATGGAGAGGGAGCATGGACACATGGAGATAAGAGGAGCGTGTGTGAGAGTCCACCTGTGGGTTAGTAAGAGCATTTAGTGGTTTTATGCGCCAGAAATTGTAAATGTTGTGCCGTTTCTACTTGAAGAAAGTGGTTGGCGAGGTAGACTCAGGGTGAAGTAACGCTGCTCAACACATGTGAAGCTTCTTGACGCTCTAGTAAGTACCAGGCTGAGAATCTTACAGAGAATATGGAAAATTGTAAGTTACTTAAGACAATATGGAACACAATATAGAAATATAGTTATGTGTCAAATGACCCACAATTCGGAGTAATTTTTAAATGACGTTTCGGTCCATCCTGGACTAATGACTTGGTAATAGTCGGACGGACTGAAACCTCATCTAAAATTTCTTCTCGGAATTGAGAGTTAGTTGTGAATTGATCCCGGTAACGATAGATGGTATTTAGATTTCGTCATGCACCAGATTCTCTCTCTAGAAACTATATGATAATGTTTAAGCAAATGCGAAGCTATATAAGTCCTGCATGAGGTTCTCCTGAGTGTGAGACGAGGCTTCAAACACAGTGAAGATCACACAGTTAAACTAAGAGAACCTACAAATATAATCTGAAAGGGAAAATTAAGAGGAAAACATTGAAGAGGAAGAGAGTGAGGCTGAACCCAGCCTTCAACACTGTAATAATAAAACAATAATTTATTTTGTCTGTCTTGTTTGTCATGTGAGGTTAAGACACATGTGCGACAGTTGTGTATCTTTATTGTTGAAACGTTCCGCCTACACAGTAGGCTTCTTCAGTCAAATACAGAGGTAGCAGGTGTAGTGGTGAAATAAAGATTATGTGATCAGTCCATTAACCTTGGGGAAATAATGTTTGATGTGGTCAGTCCCTCAGCCTGGAGAAGAGTTCAGCTTCATGGTCTGGAACAAGGTGGTCAGTCCCTCAGCCTGGAGAAGATTATGATCAAGCTGAGCGTAAGGGTATCTACACCCGGGCTTATACAGCAGCTCTGGGGCTGGGATGTTGTCAAGCATCTGGGCTTTATTCGGTGACTGATCACAGATCCTTCCCTATCAGAGTTATCAACATCAGGACCTTCCTTATGGGCTGAGCTACAGCTGGGTGGATGTTCAGCTGATAAAGCCTGTTAGTCTGTCTAGAGCGTTAATGTACAGATCTGGTGCCCTCTTTGATAGTTTTGACTTACAGCTCATCCTTTTGATGTTGATTACAGCTTAGACATTTATGGTACTATCTACGTAGCTTGGGCTCTTTTGAGTGTTGATCTACAGTTCTGGGCCCTCTTTATGGTGCTGAGCTACAGTTCTGGGTGTGGATGTTCAGCTCATAAAGGTGTTAGATACAGTCTAGACGTTGATGTACAGAATAGACGTTGGTGTACTTCCTAGACGTTGATGTACTTTCTAGACGTTAATGCACATCCTAGACGTTGAGGTACAGCTTAGACATTTGTGTACTTCCTAGACATTGATGTATTTTGTAGATGTTGATGCATAGTATAGACGTTGATGTACTTTCTAGACGCTGACGTACAGCCTAGACGTTGATATACTTCCCATGTACTTCAGTCTAGACGTTGATGTATTTCCTAGACGTTGATGTACCTCCTAGACGTTGATGTACTTCCTAGACGTTGGTGTACTTCCTAGACGCTGATGTACAGTTTAGACGTTGATGCACTTCCTAGACGTTGGTGTACAGTCTAGACGTTGATGTACTTCCTAGACGTTGAGGTACTTCCTAGACGTTGATGTACTTCCTAGACGTTGATGTACTTCCTAGACGTTGATGTACTTCCTAGACGTTGATGTACTTCCTAGACGTTGAGGTACTTCCTAGACGTTGATGTACTTCCTAGACGTTGATGCACTTCCTAGACGTTGATGTGCTTCCTAGACGTTGATGTACATCCTAGACGTTGGTATAGACTCTAGACGTTAAAATCTGATCATCTCACCTAGACTTACGTGACCTATTATCTGACTCTCACAAAATCACCTAGACCTGACCACTTCACCTATCCACTTGATCATCTTGCTTAGTCACCTAGCTCCGACCAATGCACCTACTCACCAATAGACGACCACCTCACCTAGTCACCTCAACCTTACCACCTCACCTAGTCACCTCAACCTTACCACCTCACCTAGTCACCTCAACCTTACCACCTCAACCTTACCACCTCACCTAGTCACCTCAACCTTACCACCTCACCTAGTCACCTCAACCTTACCACCTCAACCTTACCACCTCACCTAGTCACCTCAACCTTACCACCTCACCTAGTCACCTCAACCTTACCACCTCACCTAGTCACCTCAACCTTACCACCTCACCTAGTCACTTGGACCTGAGGAGAGGGTCGCAGCTTTAGAAAGTCTTGTGGTATTAGCCAGATGACAGTTTGATAGCGACTCTGCCAGTAATGGTATGGACGAGTCCTTATCAATACTCGAGTAATGGAGGGGAAGACTGGGTGATATATGAGAGAGAGAGAGAGAGAGAGAGAGAGAGAGAGAGAGAGATAGAGAGAGAGGAGAGAGAGAGAGAGAGAGAGAGAGAGAGAGAGAGACTTCATAAGTGTGTGCGTATGTTAAATATAAGAGAAAAGCCCACGGCCCATATCTAGGCTATCTGTTGAGACATTAGCTAGTCTATAGGACTCTAATTCTGTCTAGATTGCCAAGATAATTCTGTTTAGAACTACTACTACTACTACACTACTACTACTCTAGTACTATCATCACCACCACTAATTCCGCAAGTTTTGTATTAGACCCAGTAATACTATCCCTGTGTACATGGCAGTCCTTGACAGGTGCTGTCAGCACTCAGCAATATTCAAGTCGTGAAAGCAAAAGTATTGGGAGAGTACTATCAGTGGTGTTGCTTCTTTTGTTTTCAAAGAGGAGACCGAGGATCGAGCCTCCACCATGTCTTGCGCTGAATGACTCACATGGGTTTAGCACTTAACGTGAATTATTCTTGTTTTGAAACTCTCACAATAGACAATATACAAATAACGTCACATTTACGAAGTGTGACTTCGTAAATAGTCCACGTCGGACCAAAACGTTGGCGTAAGCTTCTTTCTTCTATAAGGCCTACTGGCCCATGCGAGGCAGGTCCAAGTCTCCTATCGGCTTAAGCCAATGACCCAACCTAGTCAGGTCAGGTCACATTCACTTAAGGAAGGAGCACTGCATCAGACCTACTAGCACAAGCTAGTCAGGTCCAACTCACACCCAACCTCACCCACTCATATATTTATTTAATCTGTTTTTAAAACTACACAACGTTTTAGCTTCTATGACGGTACTCGGGAGTTTGTTCCACTCATCCACAACTCTATTATCAAGCCAGTGCTTTCCTATATCCTTCATGAATCTGAATTTTTCCAACCTAAAACCATTGCTGTGAGTCCTGTCTTGGCTAGACATTTTTAGCACGCTATTTACATTCCCTTTATTTATTCCTGTTTTCCATTTATACCCCCCTAATTCTACTCCTTTCTAGAGAATGCAGATTCAGGGTCCTCAGTCTATCCTCGTAGGGAAGATTTCTGATACATGGGATCAACTTTGTCATCCTCCTTTGTACGTTTTCCAGAGCATTTATAGCCATTCTGTAATACGGTGACCAAAACTGTGCAGCTTAATCTAAAGGAGGCCTAACCAAGGATATATAGAGTTGAAGAACAACCTGAGGACTCCTATTATTTATGCTTCTTGATATGAAGCCAAGAATTCTGTTAGCTTTATTGCCAACACTTATGCACTGTTGTCTTGGTTTCAGATTACTGCTAACCAAAACTCCCAAATCCTTTTTGCAATCAATAATATTAAGATCCTCATCATTTAGTTTATATGTGGCATGGTTATTTTCCTGTCAAACATTTAGAACTTTGCATTTCTCTATATTAAATTGCATCTGCTACTTCTCCGACCACTGCATCAGTCTATTCAAATCTTCCTGCCTATTTTGGTGTCATCGGTAAACTTGCTTTTGTCGCTATTTACTCCCTCTTCTATGTCGTTTATGTAGATTGTGAACAATAAGGGGCCCAACACTGACCCCTGTGGAACACCGCTCGTGACGCTTCCCCAATCTGATTTCTCCCCATTTATGCAAACTCTCTGCTGCCTATCTGTCAGGAAAAAATTTCTCCTCCTGTTCCATGTGCCTTAATTTTCCTCAATAGTCTCTGATGTGGGACCCTGTCAAAAGCCTTACTGAAGTCCATATACACAATATCACATTCATTACCATGATCTACCTCCTCAAATACCTTAGTGAAAAAAGTTAATAAATTCGTAAGACAGGAACGTCTTTTTGTAAAACCGTGTTGAGATTCGTTGATCAGTTTATGCTTTTCAAGGTGGCTACGAACTGCCTCGGCAGTTATTGATTCCTAATTTTTCCTACTATGGAGGTTAGGCTTATTGGTCTATAGTTTGAAGCTAAGGACCTGTCACCTGCTTTGAAAATAGGTATCACATTTGCCATTTTCCACTTACCTGGCGCCATGCCCGTTTGTAGTGATATGTTGAGAACATTAGCTAAAAGTTGCTAAGCTCCTATTTACATTTCTTTAGAACCCTTGCGTACAGTTTATCAAGGCCCAGAGATTTGTTAGGTGTTAATTCATCTATTTGTCTAAGGACTATGTTACTACTTGTGACCCTAATCTCGCATAGTTTATTATCGTCCTGTTCTACATAAATTATTAGTTCTGGAATATCGCTAGTATCTTTCTGTGTAAAAACGAGAGGAAGTATGTGTTAAAAATTCTACACATTTCCTTATCACTGTCGGTGAGCTGACCCGAGTAACTTTTGAGTGGGCCTATCTTGTCCCTGATCTTACTTCTGTATACCTGAAAGAATCCTTTTAGTTTAGTCTTCGATTGTTATTTCCTTTTTTTATTTCCCTCTTCAGCTGAATATATTGATTTCTTAACTGTCCCTCTCCTCTTTTGATTCACCTGTATATGCCTCTCTTTTGACCAATGAGATGTCTTAATCTATTGTTTATCCATCTAGGATTATTTTTGTTAGATCTAATTTCCCTATTCGGAACATAAATTGTCTGAGCAGCTAGAACTATGCTCTGGAAAATGTCACATTGGGGACCATCACTACCTATCTGACCTACAGTCAGGTCAATCGAGTTCAACCCACTCAGGTAATTTCTCAGTCCTACGTAATCAGCCAAGAGGAAGTCAGGGACAGAGACTTGATTGCCATTATTAAGGTAATTCAATGATAAATTAAAACTGAGGGATTTGTGATCACTTTCCCCAAGCTCATCATTAACCTCAAGATTATTAATTAGTGATTCCCTGCTGGCAAGAACCAAGTCAAGCAGGTTATTTCCTCTAGTTGGTTCTGTCACAAACTGTTTTTAAAATAATCCTGAAACGTATCAAGAAAGTTGCTTGACTCTAAATTTCCTGTCAAATTAATCCAGTCAATTTGTCTAAAGTTAAAATCTTCCATTAGCACATTTTCGCATGTAGACGCCTTGTGAATTTCGTCCCATAGAAGTTTACTGTACTCTCTATCAAGGTTTGGGGGCCTGTAAATCACACCCAGGATTAGTTTTTCACGGCCCTCGAGAAGCTGTAACCAAACAGATTCAGTGGCTGACATTTCTAATTTATATCTTGTCTAACACAATTTAAATTATCTCTGACGTACATCGCTACTCCACCACCCTTCCTGTTGACCCTATCAGTGTGGAATAATTTATAGCCTTGTATGTGGCATTCAGAAGGCATTTCTCTATCTTTCAGATTGAGCCAGGTCTCTGTTATAGCAATAATATCTATGTTTCCTGCACTTGCAATTAATCTTAGCTCATCTATCTTATTTCTTACACTCCTGCTATTAGTATAGTAAACCTTAAGGGAGCTAGTCCCTTGCTGCCCTCTGCTGTCTCCCTTTGTTTGCAGACCTGATCCATTGTCTTTATTTTATTTGTAACTTAATAATGAATAATGTCTTTTAAACATTTACTGTTCTCAACCCTAGTGTTACAACCTGACTGTTTACCACACACACCCATACCTCTATCTTCTATCAGTTTAAAATCCTAGACAAGTAAGCAATTGTCCTCTCGATCGAGTTGGCAAATGCTACCACCCCTGCCCGAGAGATATACCCCATCCCTTGCATACATATCATGTTTGCCATAAACGTTGTCCCAGTTGTCACTGAATGGGACTGCAAGTTCCTGGCAGTATCTGTCTAGCCAGCAATTTACACCACTTGCCCTAGACAACCATTCAGTGCCCACTTCCAGCATGGCCAAGATGCTACATGTAATTGGGATACCTCCCTTAGACCTAATTAAATCTGTAGCTAGCCTGTACTTATCTAGCAGTTCTTCTCTCCTACCCTTCCTGATATCATTTCCATCAGCACTGAGTGTTATTTGCGTGTTAGCACATTGTTGCAGTCATGGTATTGTGCCTTTTAATTCTTTCTCACAATCGACTCTTATTTTCTTAGTTTTTTTTTTTTTTTTTTTTTTTTTGCATTATTGTATTCCCCAAATGACAGATCCTCTGGCATAAATATTTCTAACTACTTTTACCTGTTCTTTGTCTTGAGTACACTGAGGCCAGTGGTCACGAGAGGTTATTCTGTCCTAACTCTCTGGGGAATTATTGTGGAGGGTTATAGAGCACCATGGCTTGCTCCTGCATCAGGTTAAAGTGTTGAAGAAGAAGGTTCTTTTTCTCCAAGAGGCTAAAAATTTGCATAGATGGATTTGGGAGTGAATGTAAGATGGGTGGAGTTGGTGTGGAGGAAAAGGTTACCAGTAGTGAGTTGGAGAGTGGTAACCGCTTCAAGTGGACGGTGGTCTCTACTACAGGTAGAAGCATCCAGGATGTCCTGTTCTCCAGGACGAGTGTACTTCGGTAGTTAATGAGGTTAAAGGTACCACTAACTCTCTTGCTAATCAATGTACGAACATTCTGGTTGTGGGTGACTCACAGGCAAGATATATGGACTGTGCTCTCTGTAGTAGAGATAGAAAGTTGAGACAGAGAGAATGTTTCCCAGAAGCTGGTGTTGATGACATAGTCAACAGGTTGGATAATATCATGCCAGGTAATGGGAACATGCCCATTATCTGTCTCAGTGCTGGTGGAAATGATATCGGAAGGGTAGGAGAGAGGGCTGCTAGATAAGTACAGGTCAGCTATAGATTTAATTAGGTCTAAAGTAGGGGTCCCTATCATATGTAGCATCTTTCCTAGAAGCGGAGTAGGCAATGAATGGATGTCTAGGGTAATCGGTGTAAATTGCTGGCTAGACTGGTATTACAAGGAACTTGTATTCCCACTAATTGATAACGGGGACAATTTCTATGACAAACATGATATGTATGAAAGGGATGGGGTACATCTCTCTGATGCAAGGGTGGTAGCATTAGCCAACTTGATCGAGGGGGCCACTGCTGACTTGTCCAGGACTTTCCGCTGATAGAATGTAGAGGTATGGGTGTGTGTGGGAAACAATCAGCTTGCAGCACTAGGGTTGAAAACAGCAAATATTGCCAGGATACCTCAGGGATAAGTGTAAAGGTATTATTCATAATAAAATTGCTAGTAAAGGCAAATCAACTGGTCAACATATAAAGAGAGATAATAAAGGGCAGCGAGTGACTAGCTCCCTAAAGGTTTACTATACTAATAGTAGGAGTGTAAGAAATAAGATAGATGAGATAAGATTAATTGCATGTGCAGATAGCATAGATATTATTGCAATAAGGGAGACCTGGTTCAACCTAAAAGACAGAGAAATGGCTGCTGAATGCCACACATATAAGGATACAAACTATTTCACACTAATAGGGTCAATAGGAAGGTGGAGTAGCAATGTATGTCAGAAATAATTAGAATTGTTACTTTAGACAAGATATAAAATTAGAAGCATTGGAGACAGAATCTGTTTGTCAAGAGTTTCTGAGGGTCGTGAAAAATTATTTTGGGTGTGATTTATAGGCCCCCCCCCAAACCTTGAGAGGGAGTGCAGTAAACTTCTATGGGACGAAATTCATAAGGCATCTAGATATGAAAATGTTGTGTTAATGTGAGATTTTATCTTTAGATACACTGAATGGAGCAATGCGACAGGAAATCTGGAGTCTAGTGGTTTTCTTAACACGATTCATGATTGCTTTTTAAACCTACTTGACTTGATTCTTGCCAACAAGCAATCACTAATTAATAATCTTGAAGTTAATGATGAGCTTGGAGAATGCACTCACAAATCACTCATTTTCAATATATCATGGAATGACCCTCATAACTATAATCAAGTCTCTATCCCTGACTTCCACTTGGCCAATTTCACAGGTTTGCAAAATTACCTGTGTGGGTTGAACTGGAATGACCTGACTTTGGGTCAGGTAGGTGGTGATGGTTGCCAATATGACGATTTTCAGAGCATAGTTCTAGCTGCACAGACAACTTATGTTCCAAATACAGAAATTAGAGCAAACAAAAATTATCCAAAGTGGATGAATAATAGATTAAAACACCTCATTAGTCAAAAGAGAGGCCTATATAGGCGAATCAAAAGAGGGGATGGGCACTTAAGAAATCAATATAATCAGTTAAAGTGTGAAATAAAAAAAGGAATAAGAAAAGCAAGAAAGAGATTATGAGGTTAAAGTCGCAAGGGATTCGAAGAGTAACCCAGAGGTTTTTTTCAGGTATACAGAAGTAAAATTAGGGAAAAGATAGGCCTCTCAAAAGTCACTCAGGTCAGCTCACCGACAGCGATAAGGAAATGTGCATAATTTTTAACACTTATTTCCTCTCAGCTTTTAAGCAGGAAGATACTAGTGAAATTCTAGAAATAAACTATGTTGAAATGAACGATGACAAGTTATGCACGATCCAGGTCACTAGTGACATGGTTCTCAGATAAATTAAAACCTAACAAATCCCTGGGCCCTGATGAACTGTTTGCAAGGGTTTTAAAGGAATTTAAGGCAGAACTTAGTGAACCTTTGACTAGTCTCTTCAACGTATCTCTACGAACTGGCATAGTATCAGATACACAAATAACGTTCCAGTCACGGTATTGTGCCTTTTTTTGCTATAGTATCAGATAAGTGGAAAATGGCAAATGCGATACCTCTCCATAAAGCAGGTGACAGGTCCTTAGCTTTGAACTACAGACCAATAAGCCTAACCTTCATAATGGGAAAATTGATGGAATCTATGATTGCCGAGGCTATTCGTAGCTTTCTTGAAAGACAAAAATTGATAAATGCATCTCAGCATGGTTTTACAAAAGTGCGCTCCTGCCTTACAAACTTACTAACTTTTTTCACTACGGTATTTGAGGAGGTAGATCATAGAAATGAATATGATATTGTGCATATGGATTTCAGTGAGGCTTTTGGCAGAGTCCCACATCGCAGACTATTGAAGAAAGTCGAGGCACGGAATAGGAGAATATTTTTTCCTGGACAGAGCAGTGGCTAACACATAGGCAACAGAGAGTTTGCATAAACAGGGAGAAATCCGAGAGGGGAAGCGTCACAAGCGGTGTGCCACAGGGGTCAGTGTTGAGCCCCTTGGTGTTCACAATATACACAAACGATATAGAAGAGGGTATAAACAGTGACATAAGCAAATTTGCAGATGACACCAAAATATGCCGTCGAATTCATTCTGACGAGGATGCTAGAATGCTCCAGGAAGATTTGAATAGACTGGTGCAGTAGTCAGTGAAGTGGAAGATGCAGTTTAACATAGACAAATGCAAAGTTCTAAGTGTCAGAAAGGTAAATAACCATGATACTTATAAACTAAATAATGTAGATCTTATCACTGATTGTGAAACATATTTGGGAGTTCAGGTTAGCAGTCATCTAAAGCCCAGACAACAGTGCGTAAGTATTCGAAATAAAGCGAATAGAATTATTGGCTTCATATCAAGAAGTATAACTAACAGGAGTCTGCAGGCTATTCTTCAGCTCTGTATATCGTTGGTTAGGCCTCATTTAAATTATGTTACACAGTTATGGTCGCCGTAATACAGAACGGATATAAATGCGCCTGAAAACGTACAAAGGAGGATGACGAAAATGATCCCATGTATCAGAGGGCCCTGACTCTGCATTGGCCATTTTCCTCTAACCTCTCTCATTATAAAGGTATTATCATCCACAGAACTGCCACTTATTGGATGTTATGCACTTTTCATATCATTCTCTGTAAGTCCTAGGCACTGTTGTGTGTGAAAATCCCAGATCAGTGGTTTCTTAGCTACTCAAACTACCTCGTTGGGCACCAACAATCGTTCCACATTTCTTGCCCATTTTGATGTTCCAGCTGAACAACAACCGAACCTCTTGAGCTTGTCGGCATACTGAGGTGCTGCCACATGACTGGCTGATTAGATAATCCATAAACGAGCAGGCGTATAGGTGCACCTAATAAAGTGGCTACTTAGTGTACATGTGTCTACTTCTCCTGAATGGCTTCAATATTTAAAGGTTTCTTCAGTTTAGCTTGTTCTTAACACTCTAGCTATCTCCCGAATAAGAAGAAAACATTAAACTGTCATTCAATCAGTCACTGTCTCACCAGAAGTGCTCTGAGATTAAAGTTCAGATGACACATCGAAGCATAACATCTCCACCCCTCCTTCAGAATGCAGGCACTGTATTTCTTACCTACAGGACTCAAGTCCTGCTTATTGGTTTCCCTGAATCCCTTCATAAATATTATCTTGATCTCACTCCAACAGCACGTCAAATCATAAAAAACCAATTGCCTCCACTCAGTTTTATCTAACACACTCACACAGGCCTGATAGATATCCAAGCCCCTGGCACTCTAAACCTTTGCCCCCTCCCTCCAACCTTTCCTAGGACGGCTCCTATTCCTCCTTGACTTCACTCCATATTTATACACCCTCCTAGTCATCCTATTTTTCTCCATCCTCTCCAAATGGATAGACCACCTCAACCCTCCCCCACCCCCTCAGCCCTCTGAATAATACTTTTGGAAACTCCACACCCCTTAATCTCCAAATTTCTATGCATAATATTCACACCACAAATTGCTTTCCAACATGTTACCTCCAGGTTAAGCTAATATGACATAGGTGAAACTGAATATAGGTTACCACTGAGGGCTAGTGACGACATGGTGCTCAGGCTACCACTGAGGGCTAGTGACGACATGGTGCTCAGGCTACCACTGAGGCTAGTGACGACATGGTGCTCAGGCTACCACTGAGGGCTAGTGACGACATGGTGCTCAGGCTACCACTGAGGGCTAGTGACGACATGGTGCTCAGGCTACCACTGAGGGCTAGTGACCACATGGTGCTCAGGCTACCACTGAGGGCTAGTGACGACATGATGCTCAGGTTACCACTGAGGGCTAGTGACGACATGGTGCTCAGGCTACCACTGAGGGCTAGTGACGACATGGTGCTCAGGCTACCACTGAGGGCTGTGACGACATGGTGCTCAGGCTACCACTGAGGGCTAGTGACGACATGGTGCTCAGGCTACCACTGAGGGCTAGTGACGACATGGTGCTCAGGCTACCACTGAGGGCTAGTGACGACATAGTGCTCAGGCTACCACTGAGGGCTAGTGACGACATGGTGCTCAGGCTACCACTGAGGGCTAGTGACGACATGGTGCTCAGGCTACCACTGAGGGCTGTGACGACATGGTGCTCAGGCTACCACTGAGGGCTAGTGACGACATGGTGCTCAGGCTACCACTGAGGGCTAGTGACGACATGGTGCTCAGGCTACCACTGAGGGCTAGTGACGACATGGTGCTCAGGCTACCACTGAGGGCTAGTGACGACATGGTGCTCAGGCTACCACTGAGGGCTAGTGACGACATAGTGCTCAGGCTACCACTGAGGGCTAGTGACCACATGGTGCTCAGGCTACCACTGAGGGCTAGTGACGACATGGTGCTCAGGCTACCACTGAGGGCTGTGACGACATGGTGCTCAGGCTACCACTGAGGGCTAGTGACGACATGGTGCTCAGGCTACCACTGAGGGCTAGTGACGACATGGTGCTCAGGCTACCACTGAGGGCTAGTGACCACATGGTGCTCAGGCAAACCACTGAGGGCTAGTGACGACATGGTGCTCAGGCTACCACTGAGGGCTGTGACGACATGGTGCTCAGGCTACCACTGAGGGCTAGTGACGACATGGTGCTCAGGCTACAACTGAGGGCTGTGACGACATGGTGCTCAGGCTACCACTGAGGGCTAGTGACGACATGGTGCTCAGGCTACCACTGAGGGCTAGTGACGACATGGTGCTCAGGCTACCACTGAGGGCTAGTGACCACATGGTGCTCAGCTGTGAACACTTGGTAGGGGTGAGAGTGGAGCAAAGAGAAGATACAAATAGTAAATCAGAATATAGAAGAGTGGACTATTCAGGAATGAGATTGTAAAGTAAAAGGACACAAGTGCAACTAATGTGACATTTATTGTGGCAACGTTTCGCTCTCCAGGAGCTTTATCAAGCCATTACAAACAATACATGGACACAGAGGGTATATAAAGGCTCAGAGTGAGGTGAATACTAGTGAGGTACCATTTCGATGTTCAATAGTGGTAGTAGTAGTAGTAGCAGTAGTGGTAGTGACAAAAGTAATACAATATGGTAGAGCAAATAATTCGTACATGAGTAAAAGGATATAAAAGCTATTACTTGGGTATTCAGTTAAAGAGAGAATAAAAAAGGGAATTAGAAAAGCAAAAAGAGATTATGAGGTTAAAGTTGCAAGAGAATCGAAGACTAACCCAAAAGGATTCTTTCAGGTATACAGAAGTAAGATCAGGGACAAGATAGCCCACTCAAAAGTTCCTCGGTCAGCTCACTGACAGTATAAGGAATGTGTAGAATTTTTAACACATACTTCCTCTCATTTTTACACAGGAGGATACCAGCGATTTCAGTAATGATAATTATGTAGAACAGGACGATAAAAACGTGCACCATTAGGGTCACAAGTGACATGGTCCTTAGCAAATAGATAAATTAAAACCTAACAAATCCCCAGGCCCTGATGAACTGTATGCAAGGGTTCTAAAGGAATGTAAAGAGGAGCTTAGCACACCTTTGGCAAATCTTTTCAACATTCACTACAAACTGGCAAGGTGCCAGATAAGTGGAAAATGGCAATGTATAACCTATTTTCAAATACGTGACAGGTCCTTAGCTCGACTGATCGACCAATATACGCCTTATACCTCATTATTGCAAATCTTCATGGAATACAATAATTGCCGAGGCAGTTCGTAGCCACCTTGAAAAGCTAATTAATCACACCCAATCCCCAACTATGGTTTTAACCCCAAATGGCGTTCCTGCCTCAGGAAGTTTAATTAACTATTATTTACACTAGGTATTGAGGAAGGTAGTACATGGTATATGACATATGAATTGTGTAATGAGGGCTTCAGTACGCTTTGCCAGGGTCCCACATCAGAGGACTATTGAGGAAATTTAAGCACATGATAGGGAGGAGACATGTTCCAGGCTACCATGTAGACAATAGGCCACAGGTTTTGCATCAATGGCAAACATGAGGGCAGTGACGATGAGCTGGTTCCACAGGGTCAGTTTGGCCCCATGGTTCACAACTACATAAACGACATAGATGAGGGCTAAAGAGGGCTGGCAAGGTTGCCATGACACCACTAGGCTGTGCGAACATTCTGCGAGGACCACTGAGGACTCAGTGACGACATTGCTAGACTGATGAGGGTGTGAGGGAGCAAGTGGCAGGCGTACATGATAGACACATGCCAGGCTAAACTGTAGGACAGGACGAATAACTACCACTAAGGCTTGAAAATGTAGCTCCTTAACTATAGGCTTGCGAAAATGGTGTCAGGCTATCTGGGCTAGTAGATGTGCAAGGCCAAAGAGGGCTAGTGCACATAAGTGCTTCGGGCAAAAAAAGGGGCTAGTACGACCTTGCTCATACCACTGAGGCTAGTGAGAATGAGTGCTCAGGTTTCTTCACTCTATACCACTGTGGCTAGGCCTCATTTAGATATGCTGCACAGTTTCTCGGCTACCTGATTACGAATGTGTAGTACAATGCTTGGACGAATGGTGCTCAGGACCGGATGACTAGTGACCCATGTATCAGAACTCCATGAGGGATAGACAAGGTGCCCTAAAGCACCACGGGAAGGGATAGGGGAATGATTGAGGTGCTAGGTCATAGGTGGACGACAGGTAGCTCAGTAAATGGGGCTGTGACGTATGTGCTCAGAAAATGATCTGTGCGACAGGGACTCGGCACAACTGGTTATAGAGGTTGGAACATTCAGAATTCAGGAATGGGGGATATGGAAAGTATGGTTTGGTGATAGAGTTGTGGATGAGTGGAACAAAGCAAGTACCATATATAGAGCATAAGAACGTTGTGACTTTAGAATGGTTGGAAAAACACATGATGTGATTGGTGGACGTGTGGTTAGACCTTATCAGCTTGTAGCTATACAGGACGGTTGGGTTTCCTCCGTAAATCAAGTGACGGTGACCTTTCGTGGGTCAATGGTTAAGCCGTTAGAGACTTGGACCTGCCTCGCATTGGGCCAGTAGGCTTCTGCAGTGTTCCTTGTTCTTATGTTCATATGTTCTTATGTGTCCTTTTACTTTACATACTGTCGGTAATTCTACCAACTTTATTACAGGAATGAGATTGTTAAATGGAATCCTGTGGACTTGACAGACAACCCATGATGTGATGGAGGGCCTCACCAGAATGCCTGGAGGCAACAGCGAGAGAGAGCGAGAGAGAGAGAAAAGAGAGAGAGAGAGAGAGAGAGAGAGAGAGAGAGAGAGAGAGAGAGAGAGAGAGAGAGAGAGAGAGAGAGAGAGAGAGAGAGAGGTAAGCGCAGGGTGTCAGACAGGATGGCACCAGGGTTGAGAGGAGTGGCAGCCGTGAGGGAAGGAGTGGGCTGAGTGGGGCACCAGGCAGGGGAGAGGGGAACCAGGGTGAAGGAGTGGGGAACCAGGGTGAGGGAGTGGAGAACCAGGGTGAGGGAGTGGAGAACCAGGGTGAGGGAGTGGGGAACCAGGGTGAGGAGTGGGGAACCAGGGTGAGGGAGTGGAGAACTAGGGTGAGGGAGTGAGAACCAGGGTGAGGGAGTGGAGAACCAGGGTGAGGGAGTGGAGAACCAGGGTGAGGGAGTGGAGAACCAGGGTGAGGGAGTGGAGAACCAAGGTGAGGGAGTGGAGAACCAGGGTGAGGGAGTGAGAACCAGGGTGAGGGAGTGGAGAACCAGGGTGGGGAGTGGAGAACCAGGGTGAGGGAGTGGAGAACCAGCGTGAGGGAGTGGGGAACCAGGGTGAGGGAGTGGAGAACCAGGGTGAGGGAGTGGAGAACCAGGTGAGGGAGTGGAGAACCAGGGTGAGGGGGTGGAGAACCAGCGTGAGGGAGTGGAGAACCAGGTGAGGGAAGTGGAGAACCAGGGTGAGGGGGTGGAGAACTAAGGGTGAGGGAGTGGAGAACCAGGGTGAGGGAGTGGAGAACCAGGGTGAGGGAGTGGAGAACCAGGGTGAGGGAGTGGAGAACCAGGGTGAGGGAGTGGAGAACCAAGGTGAGGGAGTGGAGAACCAGGGTGAGGGAGTGGAGAACCAGGGTGAGGGAGTGGAGAACCAGGGTGAGGGAGTGGAGAACCAGGGTGAGGGAGTGGAGAACCAGCGTGAGGGAGTGGGGAACCAGGGTGAGGGAGTGGAGAACCAGGGTGAGGGAGTGGAGAACCAGGGTGAGGGAGTGGAGAACCAGGGTGAGGGAGTGGAGAACCAGGGTGAGGGAGTGGAGAACCAGGTGAGGAGTGGAGAACAGGGTGAGGGAGTGGAGAACCAGGGTGAGGGAGTGGAGAACCAGGGTGAGGGAGTGGAGAACCAGGGTGAGGGAGTGGAGAACCAGGGTGAGGGAGTGGAGAACCAGGGCGAGGGAGTGGGAACCAGGGTGAGGGAGTGGAAAACCCAGGGTGAGGGAGTGGAGAACCAGGGGGAGGGAAAGGGGGAACCAGGGTGAGGGAGTGGAGAACCAGGGTGAGGAAGTGGGGAACCAAGGTGGATACATCAGCAGTGTGCTGTTAAACCTAGCTCTAGGAGGAACGACATAGAGAACACCAGTGGAAATAAGTCACTTTGCTGATCTTTTGAGGCATCCTAGTTAATTTACATGTATGTTACTATATTTGATCATTGTATTTATGTATACCTGTACCTAAATAACCTAACTTACCGCTTGGGGGAGAGAAAGAGAGAGAGAGAGAGAGAGAGTAGAAGAGGGGGAGAAGAGGAGAGAGAGAAAAGGAGATGAGGAGAGAGAGAGAGAGAGAGAACGGGGGAGAGAGAGAGAGGAGAGAGAGAGAGACAGAGACAGAGAGAGAGTAGTAGAAGGAGGGGGAAGACGGGAGGGGAATGGGGAAGATAATGGGGAGGCGAAGTTTGCCGGGTGGGTACTGGTGTAGGGGCAAAGAATGAGGGATGGGAGGAGGGAGGTCTGGCTGCAACTCTGAATCCTAACATGGGCAGGTGAAGGAAATACCCGCCACACCCATGCTAGTACAATCACTGCTACACCCGTTACAGCCACACCCATGCTAGTACAATCACTGCTACAAACCCCTTACAGGCCCCCACCCATGCTAGTACAATCACTGCTACACCCGTTACAGCCACACCCATGCTAGTACAATCACTGCTACACCCGTTACAGCCACACCCAAGCTAGTACACTCACTGCTACACCCGTTACAGCCACACCCAAGCTAGTACACTCACTGCTACACCCGTTTACAACCCACACCCATGCTAGTACAATCACTGCTACACCGTTACAGCCACACCCATGCTAGTACAATCACTGCTACACCCGTTACAGCCACACCCATGCTAGTACAATCACTGCTACACCCGTTACAGCCACACCCATGCTAGTACAATCACTGCTACACCCGTTACAGCCACACCCATGCTAGTACAATCACTGCTACACCCGTTACAGCCACACCCATGCTAGTACAATCACTGTTTACACCCGTTACAGCCACACCCATGCTAGTACAATCACTGCTACACCGTTACAGCCACACCCATGCTAGTACAATCACTGCTACACCCGTTACAGCCACACCCATGCTAGTACACTCACTGCTACACCCGTTACAGCCACACTCATGCTAGTACAATCACTGCTACACCCGTTACAGCCACACCCATGCTAGTACAATCACTGCTACACCCGTTACAGCCACACCCATGCTAGTACAATCACTGCTACACCCGTTACAGCCACACCCATGCTAGTACAATCACTGCCTACACCCGTTACAGCCACACCCATGCTAGTACAATCACTGCTACACCCGTTACAGCCACACCCATGCTAGTACAATCACTGCTACACCCGTTACAGCCACACCCATGCTAGTACAATCACTGCTACACCCGTTACAGCCACACCCATGCTAGTACAATCACTGCTACACCGTTAAAAGCCACACCCATGCTAGTACTATAAACCTGCTAAAACCCGTTACAGCCACCCCCAAATGCTAGTACACTCACTGCTACACCCGTTACAGCCACACCCATGCTAGTACACTCACTGCTACACCCGTTACAGCACACCCATGCTAGTACACTCACTGCTACACCCGTTACAGCCACACCCATGCTAGTACACTCACTGCTACACCCGTTACAGCCACACCCTTGCTGGTACACTCACTGCTACACCTATTACAGCCACACCCATGCTAGTACACTCACTGCTACACCCGTTACAGCCACACCCATGCTAGTACACTCACTGCTACACCCGTTACAGCCACACCCATGCTAGTACACTCACTGCTACACCGTTACAGCCCACCCATGCTAGTACACTCACTGCTACAACCCGTTTCAGCCACACCCATTGCTAGTACACTCACTGCTACACCCGTTACAGCCACACCCATGCTAGTACACTCACTGCTACACCCGTTACAGCCACACCCATTGCTAGTACAATCACTGCTACACCCGTTACAGCCACACCCATGCTAGTACACTCACTGCTACACCCGTTACAGCCACACCCATGCTAGTACACTCACTGCTACACCCGTTACAGCCACACCCATGCTAGTACACTCACTGCTACACCCGTTACAGCACACCCATGCTAGTACACTCACTGCTACACCCGTTACAGCCACACCCATGCTAGTACACTCACTGCTACACCCGTTACAGCCACACCCATGCTAGTACACTCACTCCCTACACCCGTTTCAGCCACACCCATGCTAGTACACTCACTGCTACACCCGTTACAGCCACACCCATGCTAGTACACTCACTGCTACACCCGTTTCAGCCACACCCATGCTAGTACACTCACTGCTACACCCGTTACAGCCACACCCATGCTAGTACACTCATTGCTACACCCGTTACAGCCACACCCATGCTAGTACACTCACTGCTACACCCGTTACAGCCACACCCATGGTAGTACACTCACTGCTACACTCGTTTCAGCCACACCCATGCTAGTACACTCACTGCTACCCCCGTTACAGCCACACCCATGCTAGTACACTCATTGCTACACCCGTTACAGCCACACCCATGCTAGTACACTCACTGCTACACCCGTTACAGCCACACCCATGCTAGTACACTCACTGCTACACCCGTTATAGCCACACCCATGCTAGTACACTCATTGCTACACCCGTTACAGCCACACCCATGCTAGTACACTCATTGCTACACCCGTTACAGCCACACCCATGCTAGTACACTCACTGCTACACCCGTTACAGCCACACCCTTGCTGGTACACTCACTGCTACACCTATTACAGCCACACCCATGCTAGTACACTCTCTGCTAAAACCCGTTACAGCCACACCCATGCTAGTACACTCACTGTTTACACCCGTTACAGCCACACCCATGCTAGTACACTCATTGCTACACCCTTACAGCCAACACCCATGCTAGTCACTCACTGCTACATCTGTTACAGCCACACCCTTGCTGGAACACTCACTGCTACACCTATTACAGCCACACCCATGCTAGTACACTCTCTGCTACACCCGTTACAGCCACACCCATGCTAGTACACTCACTGCTACACCCGTTACAGCCACACCCATGCTAGTAAAACTCATTGCTACACCCGTTACACCCACACCCATGCTAGTACACTCACTGCTACATCCGTTACAGCCACACCCTTGCTGGTACACTCACTGCTACACCTATTACAGCCACACCCATGCTAGTACACTCACTGCTACACCCGTTACAGCCACACCCATGCTAGTACAATCACTGCTACAACCCGTTACAGCCACAACCCATGCTAGTACACTCATTGCTACAACCCGTTACAGCCACACCCATGTTTAGTACACTCACTGCTACACCGTTACAGCCACCCCTTGCTGGTCACTCACTGCTACACCTATTACAGCCACACCCATGCTAGTACACTCATTGCTACACCCGTTACAGTCACACCCATGCTAGTACACTCACTGCTACACCCGTTACAGCCACACCCTTGCTGGTACACTCACTGCTACACCCGTTACAGCCACACCCATGCTAGTACACTCACTGCTACACCCGTTACAGCCACACCCTTGCTGGTACACTCACTGCTATACCTATTACAGCCACACCCATGCTAGTACACTCACTGCTACACCCGTTACAGCCACACCCATGCTAGTACACTCACTGCTACACCCTTACAGCCACCCATGCTAGTAAAACTCATTGCTACACCCGTTACAGCCACACCCATGCTAGTACACTCACTGCTACACCCGTTACAGCCACACCCTTGCTGGTACACTCACTGCTACACCTATTAGAGCCACACCCATGCTAGTACACTCATTGCTACACCCGTTACAGTCACACCCATGCTAGTACACTCACTGCTACACCCGTTACAGCCACACCCTTGCTGGTACACTCACTGTACACCCGTTACAGCCACAACCTGCTAGTACACTCACTGCTCACACCGTTACAGCCACACCCTTGCTGGTACACTCACTGCACACCCGTTACAGCCACACCCATGCTAGTACACTCACTGCTACACCCGTTACAGCCACACCCTTGCTGGTACACTCACTGCTACACCCGTTACAGCCACACCCATGCTAGTACACTCACTGCTACACCCGTTACAGCCACACCCTTGCTGGTACACTCACTGCTACACCCTATTAACAGCCACACCCATGCTAGTACACTCACTGCTACACCGTTACAGCCAACCCATGCTAGTACACTCACTGCTACACCCGTTACAGCCACACCCATGCTAGTACACTCACTGCTACACCCGTTACAGCCACACCCATGCTAGTACACTCACTGCTACACCCGTTACAGCCACACCCTTGCTGGTACACTCACTGCTACACCCGTTACAGCCACACCCATGCTAGTACACTCACTGCTACACCCGTTACAGCCACACCCATGCTAGTACACTCACTGCTACACCCCCTGCACCTACTACTCTGCTACTGTGTTCCATAATCCTTCAAGATTGGTCACTGGCATTATCCACAGTCAATCCACCTACCATAACTCCCCACTAATGTCGCCAATTTAATATTTGTAACTATGGCTGGTCTCTGATATTATGTATGATCAAAATGTCAGACTACTGCTGGTCAGTGATGTCATTCACTTTCGCTAGTCAGTGATGTCACTACGATCAATACATCAGACAGCAGCTAGTATACTGATCATGACGAAGCTATTGACGAAAAAATTTACCCCTGTCGACGTTGGTAACTAGTTGTAGGTGTACATATTTACCTGGACACATACTGGGCCGTGGGAGCGTTGACCCCCGACACCCTCCCCAGGTAAACTCCAGGTATACATCAGGTATAGGTATACAACTGGTTACCAACAACAATGGTAAAGTCGTTGTATATAACTGGTCGCTAACATCGTCATGATCAATAAACACTTTGCAACTGTCTTCATGTAGTAACCTGCCGTCTCGCCGGTCATCGTTCCAGGAATCATTGGTCTCCTCCGCCCGGTCTCTGACCAGGCTTTCTGGTTGCTAACCTGGTCAGTTACACCATTGTTGCTAGCAGGATGCAGACGGAATAACGATAAATGGTTCAGAGAACCGACAAGCTGATATATTAGACACATGTGGCCTGGTGGTTAACGCTCTCGCTTCACACGGTGAGGGTCTGGGTTCGATTCCCAGCCAGAGTAGAAACATTGGACGTGTTTCTTTCCACCTGTTGTCTATGTTCCCCATCAGTAAAATGGGTACCTGGGTGTTAGTCGACTGGTGTGGGTCGCATCCTGGGACACTGACCTAAGGAGGCCTGGTCACAGACCGGGCCGCGGGGGCGTTGACCCCCGGAACTCTCTCCAGATAAACACCCGGGTATCTTTACTGTATTTTTTATCTTTATCATCTTTACTGATGGACTGATTACATCGACTCCAAACTGAGGGACTGATTACCTCAAATTCTTCTAATCTTCACAGTTCTTTTTTCTATAGAACTGATGAAGCAACTGTGTGGCGAAACTTCTTCTCAGTAAAGATACCCAAGTGTTGCACATTTGCCTAATTTATCAGACATAATGAGCGGCCTCAACCTGTTTGGTAGAGAACAGTTAAGTGTAGCGGCCCGAGCTACGTCTCCACGGACGAGTTGATGCATTTGACGGTACCTGACCTTACATGTTATGTGTATTAAGAAACAATAGAGAAGCTCATTTAATGCTGCGTCTGTTTTTTTAGCGACTTTTTTTTTAACTTTTATTAGAAGTGATTACGATTTCTTACTCTGTTATTTGTGTAAGAACTGAGATTATTTCTTTGCAAATTCTGATGATGGTGATTCTTTCACTGAAATGTTGATAAGAAATATATTTTACGAGGAAAAACTCTTGCCTGTTAACTTCAAGTATTAGATTCGTTATTGTTTGCTTTTCCTTTGTATACTTATTACACTCTTGTTAATAGCTGAGACAACCATAAGTGGATCCTCAAGTATACAGATTAAGAACCAGTTGAAATTAAGATAACTATCTTGCAGCTTCACTGAGTACATGTTGAGGGCTAGTCTAGGCTTTCCCAATAATTTAGGAGGAATACAAGCGCATTAAAAATGTCAATATTGGTTTTGTATATCTTCTCTGGAGCAGTGACCAACATGTAGTGGTGGAGTGTAGTGGTGGAGTGTAGTGGTCGTGGAGTGTAGCGGTGGTAGAGTGTAGCGGTGGTGGAGTTCAGTGGTGGTGTGTAATGGTGGAGTGTAGTGGTGGAGTGTAATGGTGGAGTGTAGTGGTCGTGGAGTGTAGCGGTGGTAGAGTGTAGCGGTGGTGGAGTGCAGTGGTGGTGTGTAATGGTGGAGTGTAGTGGTGGAGTGTAGTGGTGGTGGAGTGTAGCGGTGGTGGAGTGTAGGATGTGGAGTGTAGTGGTGGAGTGTAGTGGTTTGGGGGAGTGTAGCGGTGGTGAGTGTAGCGGTGGTGGAGGGGCAGTGGTGGTGTGTAATGTGGAGTGTAGTGGTGGAGTGTAGTGGTGGTGGAGTGTAGCGGTGGTAGAGTGTAGCGGTGGTGGAGTGTAGTGGTGGTATGTAATGGTGGGAGTGTAGTGGTGGAGTGTAGTGGTGGTGGAGTGTAGCGGTGGTGGAGTGTAGCGGTGGGTGTAATGGGGGAGTTTTAGTGGTGGTGGAGTGTGCGGTGGTGGAGTGTAGCGGTGGAGTGTAGTGGTGGTGTGTAATGGTGGAGTGTAGTGGTGGAGTGTAGTGGTGGTGGAGTTTTAGCGGTGGTGGAGTGTAGCGGTGGAGTGTAGTGGTGGGGAGTGTAGGCGGTGGTGGAGTGTAGCGGTGGAGTGTAGTGGTGGTGTGTAAGGGTTTGGAGTGTGTGGTGGAGTGTAGTGGTGGGGAGTGTAGCGGTGGTGGAGTGTAGTGGTGGAGTGTTTTGGTGGAGTGTAGTGGTGGAGTGTAGTGGTGGTGGAGTGTAGCGGGGGTTTGGAGTGTAAGCGGTGGAGTGTAGTGGTGGTGGATTTGTAGCGGTGGAGTGTAGTGGTGGTGGAGTGTAGCGGTGGAGTGTAATAGTGGAGTGTAGTGGTGGAGTGTAGTGGGGGTGGTTGGAGTGTAACGGTGGGGGAGTGTAGCGGTGGAGTTGTAGTGGTGGTGGAGTGTAGCGGTGGAGTGTAGTGGTGGTGGAGTGTAGATGTGGTGGAGTGTAGCGGTGGAGTTGTAGTGGTGGTGGAGTGTAGTGGTGGTTGGAGTGTAGTGGTGGAGTGTAGTGGTGGTGGAGTGTTAGCGGTGGAGTGTAGTGGTGGTGGAGTGTACGGTGGTGGAGTGTAGCGGTGGAGTGTAGTGGTGGTGGAGTGTAGCGGTGGAGTGTAAATAGTGGAGTGTTAGTGGTGGGTGTAGTGTGGAGTGTAGTGGTGGAGTGTAGTGGTGGTGGAGTGTAGCGGTGGTGGAGTGTAGCGGTGGAGTGTAGTGGTGGTGGAGTGTAGCGGTGGAGTGTAGTGGTGGTGGAGTGTAGCGGTGGTGGAGTGTACGGTGGAGTGTAGTGGTTTTGGAGTGTAGCGGTGGAGTGTAATATTGGAGTGTAGTGGTGGAGTGTAGTGGTGGTGGAGTGTAGCGGTGGAGTGTAATAGTGGGTGTAGTGGTGGAGTGTAGTGGTGGTGGAGTGAAGTGATGGAGTGTGGTGGTGGAGTGTAGTGGTGGAGTGTAGTGGTGGAGTGTAGTGGTGGAGTGTAGTGGTGGTGGAGTGTAGCGGTGGAGTGTAGTGGTGGTGGAGTTAGGGTGGAGTGTAGTGGTGGTGGAGTGTAGCGGTGGAGTGTAGTGGTGGTGGAGTGTAGCGGTGGAGTGTAGTGGTGGTGGAGTGTGGTGGTGGAGTGTGGCGGTGGAGAGTGTAATAGTGGAGTGTAGTGGTGGAGTGTAGTGGTGGAGTGTAGTGGTGGTGAGTGTGTAGCGGTGGTGGAGTGTAGCGGTGGAGTGTAGTGGTGGTGGAGTGTAGCGGTGGAGTGTAGTGGTGGTGGAGTGTAGTGGTGGTGGAGTGTAGCGTGGGTGTAATAGTGGAGTGTAGTGGTGGAGTATAGTGGTGGTGGAGTGAGGTGGTGGAGTGGTGGTGGTGGAGTGTAGTGGTGGAGTGTAGTGGTGGAGTGTAGTGGTGGAGTGTAGTGGTTTTTGGTGGAGTGTAGCGGTGGTGGAGTGTAGCGGTGGAGTGTAGGTGGTGGAGTGTAGCTGTGGAGTGTAATAGTGGAGTGTAGTGGTGGAGTGTAGCTGTGGAGTGTATAGTGGAGTGTAGTGGTGGAGTGTAGTGTTGGTGGAGTGTGGTGGTGGAGTGTGGTGGTGGAGTTGTAGTGGTGAAGTGTAGTGGTGGAGTGTAATGGTGGAGTGTAGTGGTGGAGTGTAGTGGTGGAGTGTAGTGGTGGAGTGTAATGGTGGAGTGTAGTGGTGGAGTGTAATGGTGGAGTGTAGTGGTGGGTGTAGTGGTGGAGTGTAGTGGTGGAGTGTAATGGTTGGAGTGTAGTGGTGGAGTGTAGTGGTGGAGTGTAATGGTGGAGTGTAGTGGTAGAGTGTAACGGAGGAGTGTAGTGGTAGATTGTAGTGGAGTTAGTGTTGGAGTGTAGTGGTGGAGTGTAGTGGGTGGAGGTGTGGTGGAGTTGTAGTGGTGGAGTGTAGTGGTGAAGTGTAGTGGTGGAGTGTAATGGTGGAGTGTAGTGGTGGAGTGTAGTGGTGGTGGAGTGTAGCGGTGGAGTGTAGTAGTAGAGTGTAGTGGTGGAGTATAGTGATGGAGTGTAGTGGTGGAGTGTAGTGGTGGAGTGTGTGGTGTGAAGTGTAGTGGTGGGTGTGTGGTGGAGTGTAGTGATGGAGTGTAGTGGTGGAGTGTGGTGGTGAAGTGTAGTGGTGGAGTGTGGTGGAGTGTAGTGATGGAGTGTAGTGGTGGAGTGCGTGCTGGAGTGTGGTGGTGGAACATAGTGTAGTGGTGGAGTGCGGTGATGGAGTGTGGTGGCGGAGTGTAGTGGTGGAGTGTAGTGGTGGAGTGTGGTTGGTGGAGTGTAGTGGTGGAGTGTGGTAGTGGAGTGTGGTGGTGGAGTGTAGTGGTGGAGTGTGGCGGTGGAGTGTAGTGGTGGAGCGTAGGTGTGATGTGGAGTGTGATGGTGGAGTGTAGTGGTGTAGTGTGGTGGTGGATGTAGTGGTGGAGTGTGGTGGTGGAGTGTAGTGGTGAAGTGTGGTGGTTGGAGTGTAGTGGTGGAGTGTGGTGGTGGAGTGTAGTGGTGGAGCATAGTGGTGGGAGTGTTAGTGGTGGAGTGTGGTGGTGGAGTGTGGTGGAGTGTGGTGGTGGAGTGTGGTGGTGGAGTGTAGTGGTGGAGTGTGGTGGTGGAGTGTAGTGGTGAGCGTAGTGGAGTGAAGTGGTGGAGATGTGGGTGAGTGGAGTGTGGTGGTGGAGTGTGGTGGAGTGTGGTGGGGGAGTGTAGTGGTGGAGTGTGGTGGTGGAGTGTAGTGGTGGAGTGTGGTGGTGGAGTGTAGTGATGGAGTGGGGTGGTGGAGTGTAGTGGTGGAGTGTAGTGGTGGAGTGTAGTGGGGTGGAGTGTGGTGGTGGAGTGTAGTGGTGAAGTGTGTGAAGTGGTGGAGTGTGGTGGTGGAGTGCGGTGGTGGAGTGTGGTGGTGGAGTGTGGTGGTGGAGTGTAGGTGGTGGAGTGTAGTGGTGGAGTGTGGTGGTGGAGTGTAGTGATGGAGTGTGTGTGGTGGAGTGTAGTGGTGGGAGTGTGGTGGTGGAGTGTAGTGGTGGAGTGTGGTGGTGGAGTGTAGTGTGGAGTGTAGGTGGTGGAGTGTAGTGATGGAGTGTATGTGGAGTGTAGTGGTGGAGGTGTAGTGAGTGGTGGAGTGTATGGTGGTAGTGAGTTGGTGGTGGAGTGTAGTGGTGGAGTGTCTGTGAGGTAGACAGGAGTGCTGTGGTCCTGATTGTGTGGTGTCAGTGACCACATATGCTGTGGGTGGAGGATGGTGGGTGGATGCTGTGGGGTGGAGGTGCTGTGGTGGAGTGCTGTGGATGAGATGCAGTGGGGGAGGTGGCTGTGGGTGGAGGTGCTGTGGGTGTGAGTGTGGGTGGAGGTGCTGCGTTTGGTGGTGCGAGTGTTTGGGTGCTGTGGGGTGAGGTGATGTGGGTGGTGATGCTAGTGGTGGAGGTGCTGTGGGTGAGATGCTGTGGGTGGAGATGTGTTGGTGGAGGTGTGTGGGTGGAAGTGCTGTGGGTGGAGGTGCTGTGGGTGCAGATGCTGTGGGTAGAGGAGCTGTGTTTGGAGGTGCTGAGTTGAGGTGCTGTGGGTGGAGGTGCTGTGGGTGGAGATGCTGTGGGTGGAGATGCTGTGGGTGAAGATGCTGTGGGTGGAGATGCTGTGGGTGGAGGTGCTGTGGGTGGAGGTGCTGTGTGGTGGAGGTGCTGTGGGTGCAGATGCTGTGGGTAGAGGTGCTGCGTTTGGAGGTGCTGTGGGTGGAGGTGCTGTGGGTGGAGATGCTGTGGGTGGAGATGCTGTGGGTGAAGATGCTGTGGGTGGAGATGCTGTGGGTGGAGGTGCTGTGGGTGCAGATGCTGTGGGTAGAGGTGCTGCGTTTGGAGGTGCTGTGGGTGGAGGTGCTGTGGGTGGAGATGCTGTGGGTGGAGATGCTGTGGGTGGAGGTGCTGTGGGTGGAGATGCTGTGGGTGGAGATGCTGTGGGTGGAGATCCTGTGGGTGGAGATGCTGTGGGTGGAGGTGCTGTGGGTGAAGGTGATGTGGGTGGAGGTTCTGTGGGTGGAGGTGTTGTGGGTGGAGATGCTGTGGGTAGGGGTTTGCTGCATTTGGAGGTGCTGTGGTGGTGCTGTGAGTGGAGGTGCTGTGGGTGGAGATGCTGTGGGTGGAGGTGCTGTGGGTGTAGGTGCTGTGGGTATAGGTGTTGTGGGTGTAGGTGCTGTGGGTGGAGGTGCTGTGGGTGGATATGCTCTGGGTGGAGGTACTGGGATGGAGGTGCTGGGGTGGAGGTTCTGTTGGGGGGAAATATGCTGTGGGTGGAGATGCTGTTGGTAGAGGTGCTGGGGCGGAGGTGCTGTTTGTGGAGGTGCTGTGGGTGGAGATGCTGTGGGTGGAGGTGCTGTGTTTGGAGATGTTGGGTGGAAGTGCTGGGGTAGAGATGCTATGGGTGGAGGTGCTGTGGTGGAGGTGCTGTGGGTGGAGGTGCTGTGGGTGGAGGTGGTGGAGTGGAGGTGATGGGGTGGAGATGCTGTGAGTGGAGGTGCTGTGGGCGAAGATGCTGTGGGTGGAGGTGCTGTGGGTGGAGGTGCTGTGGGTGGAGATGCTGTGGGTGGAGATGCCTGTTGGTGGAGGTGCTGGGGTGGAGATGCTGAGGTGGAGGAGATGGGGTGGAGGTGCTGTGGGTGGAGGTGCTGTGGGTGGAGATGCTATTGGTGGAGGTGCTGGGGTGGAGATGCTGGGGTGGATTTGTTGTGGGTGGAGGTGCTGTGGGAGGAGGTGCTGTGGTGGAGGTGCTGTGGGTGGAGGTTCTGGGGTGGGGGTGATGGGGTGGAGGTGCTGTTGGTGGAATGCTGTGGGTGGAGATGCTGTGGGTGGAGGTGTTGTGGGTGGAGATGCTGTGGGTGGAGGTGCTGTTACCTGGAGGTTACCTGGAGGTTATTCCGGGGATCAACGCCCCCGCGGCCCGGTCCATGACCAGGCCTCCCGATGGATCAGGGCCTGATCAACTAGGCTGTTACTGCTGGCCGCACGCAGTCCAACGTACGAGCCACAGCCCGGCTGATCCGGCACTGACTTTAGGTATCTGTCCAGCTCTCTCTTGAAGGCAGCCAGGGGTTTATTGGCAATTCCCCTAATGCTTGATGGGAGGCTGTTGAACAGTTTTGGGCCCCGGACACTTATGGTGTTTTCTCTTAGTGTACCAATGGCGCCCCTACTTTTTATTGGCGGCATTTGCATCGCCTGCCCAGTCTTTTACTTTCGTAGGGAGTGATTTCCGTGTGCAGATTTGGGACCATTCCATCCAAGATTTTCCAAGTGTAGATTATGATATATCTCTCCCTCCTGCGTTCCAACGAGTACAAGTCAAGTGCTTCCAAGCGTTCCCAGTAGTTAAGGTGCTTGACAGAACTTATACGTGCAGTAAAGGATCTCTGTACACTCTCTAGATCTGCGATTTCACCTGCTTTGAATGGAGATGTTAATGTACAGCAGTATTCCAGCCTAGAGAGAACAAGTGATTTGAAAAGGATCATCATGGGCTTGGCATCTCTCGTTTTGAAAGTTGGTGGAGATGCTGAGGTGGAGGTGCTGGGGTGGAGGTGCTGTGGGTGGAGGTGCTGTGGGTGGAGATGCTGTTGGCGGAGGGGCTGGGGTGGAAATGCTGGGGTGGAGGTGTTGGGGTGGAGGTGCTGTGGGTGGAGGTGCTGTGGGTGGAGGTGCTAGGGTGGAGGTGATAGGGTGGAGATGCTGGGGGTGGAGTTACTGTTGGTGGAGGTGCTGGGGTAGAGGTGCTGTGGATGGAGGTGCTGTGTTTGGAGATGCTGGGGGTGGAGGTGATGGGGTAGAGGTGCTTTGGGTGGAGGTGCTGTGGTTGGAGGTGCTGGGGGGGATGTGATGGGGTGGAGGTGCTGTGGGTGGAGATGATGTGGGTGGAGATGCTGTGGGTGGGGTGCTGTGGGTGGAGGTGCTAGGGTGGAGGTGATGGGGTGGAGATGCTGGGGGTGGAGTTGCTTTTGGGTTTGGAGGTGCTGGGGTAGAGGTGCTGTGGGTGGAGGTGCTAGGGTGGAGGTGATGGGGTGGAGATGCTGGGGGTGGAGTTGCTGTTGGTGGAGGTGCTGGGGTAGAGGTGCTTTGGGTGGAGGTGCTGTGTTTGGAGATGCTGAGGGTGGAGGTGATGGGGTATAGGTGCTTTGGGTGGAGGTGCTGTGTTTGGAGATGCCTGGGGTGGAGGTGCTGTGGGTGGAGTCATGTTTGACTGGATCACTTTGCCTCCCTCACCAGCACTACTATTCTCCTCCTCCTCCATAACGACTCCCACATTCCTTCATCACTCCAAAAGCACACTGTCACAACGACGCCATTCCTCCATCACCACACTAACAGTGTCACCATCACACCATTCCTCTATCACCACACTAACAGTGTCACCACCACACCATTCCTCCATCATCACACTGTGTCACCACCACACCATTCCTCCATCACCACACTGTGTCACCACTACACCATTCCTCCATCACCACACTAACACTCCACAACACCATCAACACCACCACCACTCCATGTACCTCAGATCGTCCACGGGAAGAGCATTGCATACAAGTGGCTTTCTTACGTGCCTACCACTATTTTTATCACATGTAAACTGCATTACTCTACCGCATAAAGCAATAAAAATTTGTATTTCTCCTCTGGATGTTCCTCTAGCTAGAGTGAGATATAAAACAAGCTGTGAGATAGTATTCTGGAAACAAGAATAATTAGCGATAAAACTACGTTGAGATTGTTAGCGAGGTGGAATACTGTATCATAGGTCTACAATAATTTGAAGTCAGCTAGAGACTAGGATATGGCTGGAAGCATGGCTTGTGCAGCGAGCAAAGACTGAAAGATCACCTGGGAATACGGTCAAGAGATCAAGTGGGTGCCTGAGAGCGTCTCTGTCTGAGATATACACCACCTGTAGATGTATCAGAGTTTGTGTTGTGTGGAATGAGTGACCAAGGTGTAATCTCACCCCTTTCTGGTCTATATTTCTTTTTTGATCGACATGATAGGCGTAATTGAGTTGATAAATGATACAGGAAATTTGACACAATTATTGTCTTCAACACCATTTAACCGCCACCAAAAAAAAAAAAAAAATTACCCCCACTACCAACAAAGAATATAATAATTGTGAGAGAACAGACCAGAGGAAATAACTTGCTTGACTTGATCTCGGCTAATAAGGAATCTCTAATTAATAATCTTGTGGGAAATGAAGAACTTGGAGAAAGTGATCATAAATCACTCACTGTCATCTCTCATAAAGTTATCTTGTTAACTATAACAAAGTCGAGGTCCCTGATATCCCTGCAATGAATTTTAGGTGGCTAAGAGATTAACTTGGTAAATGTTCCTGGGTGACCTGACGGGAATTATCGTGTTCAACAGGAAGATAGATATGTTTGCTAATATAACATTTTTAAATGCGTTGTACAAGCTTGTCAAGCTGCACAGTTTCCAAAGCGTAAAATAAGATTAAACAAAAATGTCCCTTAATGGATAAACTATAGATTAAAATAGTTCATATGTCAAAACAAAGGCATTTACAGGTGAATCAAAGGTGATTATGAGAATAAAGATGCGGGGGAATCAGTCAGATACATAGTAAGATCAGGGAGAAAATAAGTCATCATGTCAGTGACAAAGAAATGTGTACAATATTTAATGCTTATTTCCTCTCTGTTTTTACATAGGAAGATACAAGCTAAATTACAGAAATCAGTACATATAAATGTCAGGACGAAAATAAATTATGCAGGAGCAAAGTCACTTGTGAGATAGTTTTCAGACTCTCAGGCTTGAGGGACTCACCACCTTGAGGGACTCACCACCTTGAGGGACTCACCACCTTGAGGGACTCACCACCTTGAGGGACTCACCACCTTGAGGGACCACCACCTTGAGGGACTCACCACCTTGAGGGACTCAACACCTTGAGGGACTCACCACCTTGAGGGACTCACCACCTTGAGGGACTCACCACCTTGAGGGACTCACCACCTTGAGGGACTCACCACCTTGAGGGACTCACCACCTTGAGGGACTCACCACCTTGAGGGACTCACCACCTTGAGTGACCACCACCTTCAGGGACTCACCACCTTGAGGGACTCACCACCTTGAGTGACCACCACCTTGAGGGACTCACCACCTTGAGGGACTCACCACCTTGAGGGGACCACCACCTTGAGGGACTCACCACCTTGAGGGACTCACCACCTTAGGAACTCACCACCTTGAGGGACTCACTCACCTTGAGGTGACTCACCACCTTGAGGGACTCACCACCTTGAGGGACTCACCACCTTTGAGTACCAACCACCTTCAGGGACTTTACCACCTTGAGGGACTCACCACCTGGTGACCAACTCCTTGAGGGACTCCACCACCTTGAGGGACTCACCACCTTGAGGGACCACCACCTTGAGGGACTCACCACCTTGAGGGACTCACCACCTTGAGGGACTCACCACCTTGAGGGACTCACCACCTTGAGGGACTCACCACCTTGAGGGACTCACCATCTCCCACCAAGGGTATTCGACTCAAGAAATTTGTTGTGTAGGTGAAAGGTTCGGGTAGTAAAGACACCCAAGTGTTACAAAGGTACGTATCTTGTTTATTAACTTGTCAGTGATGAGCATTAATAATCTCATTTAGATTATGCTGCTCAATTCCGGTCTCCATATTAGAGAATGGACATAAATGCGCTGAAAAACAGAAAGGTGACAAGGCGTGGTATTAAAGTAGATGAATAAACCTACACAGTAGGCTTCTTCAGTCGAGTACAGAAAGTAGGCAGGAGCAGTAGGGATGTGAAGACGATGATATCAGTCCATCACCCTTGAAGGGTGCTGCTCCTGTCCATTTATACACATGCAGTGTTTGGTTTCTTATATAAGGTGAACTTATTAGGCTTCTTATACTTGTGAATACATGAGAATTAAAATGAAAAAAAAAATGACGCAATTTCGGAAATCTCAATTTTTTATAATACTTGAAAAACAAAACTTACTTTCAACATTTTTTTATATATTTTTTAAGCTTTTTTTTAGAGTAATTAAAATTATGTTAACCTCTCTTCTGCTTTAGTGTTGAATGTACTTGATAACCAAAAACTATTTTTCAGAGAAGGAAAATAGGTTAAAGGTTATTGCGTTTGTTTACAAACACAATATGTTGACATGTGAACCATTTTAAATTACTTGATAACATTTCATTACGTATTATAGCTCGAATTATTGTTAATATAGCCGGCTAGCCTATAAGTAAAGTCTTAGCTGAGGTTACAGTCAACCAGTTAACCTACAGACCGAAGTGACGGTTATGTTAGGCTGGTCAGTGGGATTTATAGCCTATAGACTAATCACTAACTGGAGTTATTAAGACCATAGGTAACCTGTTGATCACCAGTCAAGGATACTTTAGTCCCTAAAATAGGGATGAAAGAATCTCTCAGCATATGTACAGTGAGATTAGGTTTTAGGTCCCGAGGCCTGGTCACAGACCGGGCCGAGGGGGTGTTGAGCCCCGAAACACTCTCCAGGTATACAGTGCTGTATGACCCTTATGGGTTCAGCACCTAAATTGGTTATATTATTTTTTAGATTTTTACCGCTGAATTAGGTAGTTTACTGTGCACTCCATATGCATCCTGGGGAGGGGAGTGAAGGAATATACGGATACACGTACTGTACAAGAAGATAGCCATTGGGTTGACCACATACTTCGCATTTAGTTTGATCATCTCTGTGTGTGACAGACTATCAGAAGCTAAATGGTTATAACTATGACCATAATTTTTAAAGGAATGGACCGGTAAGCCAGCGGAAGGCCTCGGTTATATGACCAAGAGCTCCAACGGTGGGTCATTATCCGACTTAGACCCGCGTCAGAAAACAATTGTCCAGTTTTCTGACAAACCTTACCTAACCTAAGACCACTAGAAGTACTTGTAACCAAGCCTAAGCCTGGCCACTACAACATCAGTCAGTCTGTTCACATTGCAAGTTGCTTCATAAAAGTTCTTATCTACGTTCATGTTATCAAAGTCGGTGATGCATCATTGAGGCTTCTTACTGCATTCCTTTAACATTCAGTTTCACAGTAAGAAACGTACACCCCTTAATGTATATATGTTCTTGAGCAGTCTGCTACCCAGCCTGCAGGATGAAGTCAGCCTGGGAGTCAGATGGTGCAGCAGCGTCTACCTACACCGCTACATGGTAGCCTTCCTTAAACAGCGTGACGGACCCCCGTAGAGAGGGCACCTCGTGCCCGCTGATTGGTGGACCCAACTTAACGAGCTTAACTGCCTCTAATCACCGCCTGACACCTTTTCGACTGTGGCTATTGCCAGTGACCGTGATTTAGTGGTGTGAGCGGCGTGTTAATGAGTGGGTGTCCGCCCACACTGTGGAGACCACTAAAAGTCTTTCTTCAGATTATAAACCCCAAAATGTTATTAACTCTGGATAACCCAAGATAGACAGGCAGTGGAGCTTATTTCTGTTGGTGTCTTACGGTCCTTCTCCCAAGGATAAGATTTTTATAGATTTTGAGGCCGAAGTGACTAGTTCATAGTTGAGATCCTGTCCATCCTGTGGAAGGTCCAGTAAGCGCACATGAATTGACGATTAGCCTGGCCACTAGGCCCCAAAAAGGTTAACAGGAGCATATAATAAATATGTCGTGCCGAATAGGTAAAACCTGGAATTTTTGGCTTAAATAGCAACGCTCTTCTTGCTGAGTAAGGCAAGCGAAAATTCGTGTATGCAATAATTTCACAAAAATCGTTCTGAATGTAACGAAAAAATATTTCATTGTGTTTATCATTAAATTATTGTAAACTTACATAAAATATATTTAGTTGGATTAGACTAAGTTAAATTGTGCGTGTTATAATAAGTTTAGGTTAGTTTTCTAAGGTTCTTTTGGTACAAAAGAATTGCAAGAAACCACTACTACGTGTCCTACACAGTCTATGGAGGAGCCTAGATACAGGTTTTATTCCAGTCACTAAAAACAACGGACAGTCCCACCCACACAAAAATGACAATAAAGCGGCTAAAAAAAAAAGAGACCAATTGTGCTAATGTCTCACATCAAAATCTTTCACAGGGCTCTTAAATAAACAAGATTACAAATAATATGAATCACAACAACTGCATAACCCAGGACAGCATGGGTCTGGGATGTGCTGAAAGACAAGTAAAATGCAGCTGTAGTGTACACTGGTTTTGCCATGGTGTAAAAGCACACAAAATGTATGCAAAGAAATAGCTGGAAAAAGGTAATAAAAAAATGTCAGGTCTGTAATTTTGAAGGAGAGGCCGTTAGTATACAGCAATATTCTAGCCTAGAGGGAACGCGTGACTTAGGGAGTATCATCATTGACTTCTCATACCTAGTTTTGGAAGTTTTAGTCATCCAACCTATCATTTTCCATGCTGTTGCAATAACAACATTATTGTGCTCCTTAAATATGACATCCTGTTGCATTATTCCCCTCATGTCTGTCACATTAGGCTTCCACTTTATTGAGTGATCTTCAAGCGCACATTTATTTCCTTAATTTTAACCTAACGTCATAACTGGAATTTGTCCTCTTTGAACATGATATTGATGTTAATGGTGCACGGGAAGACTAGTCTATATCAGCGTGGAGGCTCGCTCTGGATGTCAGTCTTATATAAATTCTTGTATCGTCTGCAACGTATGACAAGGTGCTAAAGGTTATGTCCCTGTCTACGTCAGACATGAGAATGAGAAAGAGAAGCAGGGCAAGTACCATGCCTTGAGGAACAGAGGTTTTTACTATGGCATCCTCTGATTTCACTCTGTTTACTATTGCTCTTTAGTTTCTGTTTGTTAGGAAGTTAATATCTAACCTCCCACCATTCCAGTCATTCCTTTTGCACTCATTTTGTGAGCGAAAACACCATGGTCGCACTTGTCGAAGGCTTTAGCAAGGTCAGAGTACACTACATCAGCGCTGGTTTTCCTTGTCTTCTAGTGTGTCCAAGATCATGTCATTATGGTCCAGAAATTGCAAGAGGCACGAGCGACCTTTTCCGAACCCAGTCACAAGTTGTGACTGTGCTATACACAGAGCACTCACTAGTTGTGGCTGCTATATACAGAGCACTCACTAGTTGTGACTGTGTTATACAAAGAACACTCACTGGATGTGACTGTGCTATACACACAGCACTAACTGGTTGTGACTGCTATACACACAGCACTGGTTTTGACTGCTATACCCAGAACATTGTTATAGCCGATGTTGGTATACATGGTAACAGAATATGATGAAGTGGTAGCTTGCAGGTTGCATATACACATGTAGACTAGAGCTGCTCTTTTATTGGCCAAGGGTGCACCAGGCAGACGCGAATAGGGCAGCCCGGAGCCAATGTATTCAGGGGTGAGAGTACGTTGTTGCCCGGCAGGTCTCTCGACAGAGTGCCAGGTCACCAACTAGACAAGATCCGGGCTGTGACAACACCGGTGAACCACAACTAACTCTAGGCAGTGAGTGAGGACGAGTGTCCTAGGCGAGGGTAGACATAGGTAGTGGCAGTAGTCACTAGATGTCAAAGGCACTTGTGGATAGACACTTGGCCTGTTGTTTGTGGTGTGGTTGTTTGGTGGTGGTGGTACTCACTTAATTGTACTCACCTGTATGTGGTTGCAGGGGTCGAGACTCATCTCCTGGTCCCGCCTCTTCACTGATCACTACTAGGTCCTCTCTCTCTCTGCTTCCTGAGCTTTGTCATACCTCGTCTTAAAGCTATGTATGGTTCCTGCCTCCACTACGTCACTTGCTAGGCTATTCCACTTCCTGACTACTCTATGACTGAAGAAATACTTCCTAACATCCCTGTGACTCATCTGAGTCTTCAGCTTCCAATTGTGACCCTATGTTTCTGTGTCCCCTCTCTGGAACATCCTGTCTCTGTCCATCTTATCTATTCTACACAGTATCTTGTATGTCGTTATCATGTCTCCCCTGACCCTTCCGTCCTCCAGTGTCGTCAGTCCGATTTCCCTCAACCTTTCATTGTGATGTAGTTCAGCTGGGCTTGTGAGGTCTCTGGGAAGACCTAATTTAACCAATTATATGGTCACACCTTGCCTTGGCAAATGTCTGTCAGCCTTGCCTTTTCGGCTTAAGTCTCAGCTCCTTTATTCGTTACTGGCGTTAGATCTCGGCGTCAGGTCGTAACACGCGGTGCACACCCCATTGTGGAGGGTGCTTTGACCATGATATAAACCCAAGGAACAGCATGATCGGGGGACTTCGAGCGGAGCTGCTGCTGTGTGCAGAGCTCTGAGCAGGGAGACTTCGAGCAGAGATGCTGCTGTGTGCAGAGCTCTGAGCAGGAGATTCGAGAGGAGCTGCTGCTGGGGTGCAGGGCTCCGGAGAAGGCTGCTGAAGTCTCTGGAGGAGACTGTTGGAGACACTGGGCAGAGTACTGGCTTGGAGCAATACTCGTGCTGTGTAGGTCTTGGGACCTGTGGCTTAGTTCCTGTAGTGAACAGGCCTCTGTACTATATTGTAAGTTATATTCATTTTCGTCAAGTTGATTGTGTTCCCTGTCTCACTGCTTATATGTACCACCCCATTTGTCTAAACCACAATAATGTTCTCCTGTTCCCAAATATATTATTGTACGAAGACTTAATAATAAACTGTGTTTGAGTAGAATAGTAATATTCACTGTCCCCGTTATTTACTCATTCCTATTTCTTATATTTTATTATGTTTATATGTGAGTGAAGAGTGGGTGAGTCATATGTCAGTGAGTAGTGTAGAGTTAATGAGTGTCGTGGTGGTCACCACTGACCTGTCATTACCTACCTACCTGAGTGTCGTGGTGGTCACCACTGACCTGTCATTACCTACCTACCTGAGTGTCGTGGTGGTCACCACTGACCTGTCATACCTACCTACCTGAGTGTCGTGGTGGTCACCACTGACCTGTCATTACCTACCTACCTGAGTGTCGTGGTGGTCACCACTGACCTGTCATCCTACCTACCTGAGTGTCGTGGTGGTCACCACTGACCTTCATACCTACCTACCTGAGTGTCCCTTTGGGGGTCACCACTGACCGTCCTACCTACCTACCTGATGTCGTGGTGTACCACTGACCTATCATACCTACCTACCTGCCTCCTTCCTGCTCACTTCTGTCTCCCTCCTACCTACTCCCCCCAATTACTCCCTTTACTCCATATCTCCAATTTTCCTTTAGTTCCAATACCCCCTACATTTTATATTCGTAGGACATTCCCCTGAGCTCCGGAACTAGCCTTGTTGCAACCTTTGTACTTTCTCTAACTTCTTGACGTGCTTGACCAGGTTTTGGGTCAAACTGTGCTGCATATCCAGTATGGGCCTGGGCGTACACAGTGCACAGGGGTTTTGAAACAAATTCCTTATTAAGGTATCGGAGCGCTATCTCAGGTTTGCCAGGCCCATTATGCTGCAGCAGTTATCTGGTTGATGTGTGGGCCTCCCAGACGTGCTCGGTTATCTCAACCCCAAGATCTTTTCCTTGAGTGAGTTTGCAATCTTGGTCACCTACCCCATAAATCCGTTTTGGCAGGTCTTCTTTGCCCTTCCCCGATCTTCACGACTTTGCATTTGGCGGGGTTAAATTCGATAAGCCAGTTGCTGGACCAGGTTTCCAGCCTGTCCAGGTCTCTTTGAAGTCCCTTCTTGTATCCTATCTGATTTAATTTCACCTCATTAACTTCACATCATCTTGCGACCAGGACACTTCTGAGTCTAACCCTTCCATCATGTCATTCACATATACCAGAAATAGTACTGGTCCCAGGACCGACCCCTGTGGGATCCCGCTCATGTGTGTGTGTGTGTGTGTGTGTGTACTCACCTATTTGGGACTCACCTATTTGTGTTTGGGAGGGTCGATCTTAGCTCCTGGCCCCGCCTCTTCCCGGTTGCTACTGGCCCTTTTCTCTCCCGCTCCTGAGCTTTATCAAACCTCGTCTTAAAACTGTGTATGGTTCCTGCCTCCACTACGTCATTTTCTAGGCTATTCCACTGCCTTACAACTCTATGACTGAAGAAATACTTCCTACTATCTCTCTGACTCATTTGTGTCTTCAACTTCCAATTGTGGCCTCTTGTTTCTGTGTCCCCTCCCTGGAACATCCTGTCTTTGTCCACCTTGTCTATTCCACGCAGTATTTTATATGTCGTTATCATGTCTCCCCTGACCCTCCTGTCCTCCAGTGTCGTCAGGCCGATTTCCCTTAATCTTTCCTCATAGGACATTCCCCTTAGCTCTGGAACTAACCTTGTCGCAAACCTTTGTACTTTCTCTAGTTTCTTGACGTGTTTTATCAAGTGCGGGTTCCAAACAGGTGCTGCATACTCCAGTATGGGCCTGACATACACGGTGTACAGTGTCTTGAATGATTCCTTACTAAGGTATCGGAATGCTGTTCTCAGGTTTGCCAGGCGCCCATATGCTGCAGCAGTTATCTGATTGATGTGTGCTTCCGGAGACATGCTCGGTGTTATACTCACCCCAAGATCTTTCTCCTTGAGTGAGGTTTGCAGTCTTTGGCCACCTAGCCTATACTCTGTCTGTGTCTTCTGTGCCCTTCCCCTATCTTCATGACTTTGCATTTGGCAGGATTAAATTCGAGAAGCCATTTTTCTGGACCAGGTGTCCAGTCTGTCCGGGTCTCTTTGAAGTCCTGCCTGGTCCTCATCAGATTTAATTCTCCTCATTAACTTCACATCACTGCAAACGGGGACACTTCTGAGTCTAACCCTTCCATCATGTCGTTCACATATACCAAAAATAGCACTGGTCCTAGGACCGACCCCTGTGGGACCCCGCCGTCACAGGTGCCCACTGTGTTTACAGCATTACGTACCATGACTCGTTGTTGCCTCCCTGTCAGGTATTCTCTGATCCATTGCAGTGCCTTCCTGTTATATGCGCCTGATGCTCTAGCTTCTGCACTAATCTCTTGTGAGGAACTGTGTCAAAGGCCTTCTTGCAGTCCAAGAAGATGCAATCAACCACCCCTCTCTCTCGTGTCTTACTTCTGTTATTTTATCATAAAACTCCAGAAGGTTTGTGACACAGGATTTGCCTTCTGTGAATCCGTGCTGGTTGGCATTTATACTCTGTTCCGTTCCAGGTGCTCCACCACTCTCCTCCTGATAATCTTCTCCATAATTTTTGCATACTATACACGTCAATGACACAGGTCTATAGTTTAGTGCCTCTTTTCTGTCTCCTTTTTTAAAAATGGGAACTACATTTGCCGTCTTCCATACCTCAGGTAGTTGCCCAGTTTCCAGGACGTGTTGAAGATTGTGGTAAGTGGCATGCACAACATATCTGCTCCCTCTCTAAGGACCCATGGGGAGATATTGTCCGGTCCCATTGCCTTTGAGGTATCGATGTCCCTTAGCAGTTTCTTCACCTCCTCCTCATCTGTATGTATGTCGTCCAACACTTGTTGGTGTATTCCTTGCTGGTGTCCCCATCTGGTCTGTCCCCCCAGAGTCCTTCCTGTCTCTACTGTAAATACTTCCTTAAATCTCGTGTTGAGCTCCTCACATACCTCTTGATCGTTTCTTGTGAGTTCTCCACCTTCTTTCCTCAGCCTTATCACCTGGTCCTTGACTGTTGTCTTCTTCCTAATGTGGCTATACAGCAGTTTTGGGTCAGATTTGACTTTCGATGCTATGTCGTTTTCATACTGTCGCTGGGCCTCCCTCCTTATCTGTGCATACTTGTTTCTGGCTCTTCTACTAATCTCCTTGTTTTCCTGGGTCCTATGCCTCCTGTACCTTTTCCATTCTTTGTTGTACTTAGTTTTTGCCTCCCTACACCTTCGGGTAAACCAAGGACTCGTTTTGGTCTTCCTATTATTTCTGTTTCCCTTGGGAACAAACTTTCCTCTGCCTCCTTGCACTTTGTTGCCACATATTCCATCATCTCGTTTACTGATTTTCCTACCATTTCTCTGTCCCACTGAACCTCCTGCAGGAAGTTTCTCATACCTGTGTAGTCCCCCCTTTTATAGTTTGGCCTGTCCCCTTCAGTTCCTGTTACCTTCTCCACTTGTAACTCTACTATATAGTCAAAACTCAGAACCACGTGATCGCTAGCTCCAAGGGGCCTCTCGTAAGTGATGTCCTCAATGTCTGAACTGCTCAGGGTGAACAAAGATCCAGTCTTGCTGGCTCATCCTCCCTCTCTCTCTGGTTGTGTCCCTGACATGTTGATGCATGAGGTTTCAAGTACCACATCCATCATCATGGCTCTCCATGTTTCGGGACCCCCATGTGGCTCCAGGTTTTCCCAGTCGATCTCCCTGTGGTTGAAATCGCCCATTACCAGTAACTTTGCTCTGCTCGAGTGAGCTCTTCTTGCCACCTCAGCCAGTGTGTCCACCATCACCCTGTTGTTTTCTTCGTACTCCTCTCTTGGCCTCCTGCAGTTCTGTGGTGGGTTATACATCACTCCAATGACTGCTTTATGTTCTCCGGACTGAATTGTACCTACAATGTAGTCTCTTTCTCAAATCATGTCCATGCCTTCCATTTCCTCAAATCCCCATCGGTGTTTTATAGCAGTGCAACCCCTCCTCCCCCTCTACTCCTTCTATCTTTCCTCAGGATCTGATATCCTGTTGGGAAGATTGTGTCTGTTATTGTCTCAGCGAGTTTTGTTTCTGTGACTGCTATGATGTCTGGGGATTTTTCACTGATTCTTTCATTCCACTCCTCATGTTTATTCGTTATTCCATCCGCGTTTGTGTACCAAACCTTCAGTTTCTTTTCCATCATTGTGGTCATGCAAGAATATTGGGGTTGGGGGAGCGAGAGCCTTGGTGGGGGCCTATATGGGGCTGTGGTGTAGGTGGGGTTTGTGTTGATGGGGGTGGGGTCAGAATGCCCATAAGGGACAGCTGTTGGGGTGAGGTTTGTGATATGGGGGTTGGTGGCAGAGGGAACAGTGAGTGAGTTGTAGTATAGGTTGCTCAGTTGCGTTGGGAATGTCGCGGTTGGAGTCTTTTGGTGAGAGATTCTGTGGGGTGTGTTTGCCCTTCCTCCTGTGTCTGGGTCCTGCTCATTTTCGTCATTGCCTCTCGTTCCTCCTTGCGTCTCTGTACCCTCTCTTTCAGTGTAGTCCTTTCTTCTTGTGTTCTGTCGCGGTCGAGGTATACTCTCTGGTACCCCTCTTTGTCCCTCAGTCTTGCTTTCTCTTGCAGAATCCTGGTTCGAACTGATTCTTCCTTGAAAGTTACTCTGACAGGCCTATCCTTCCACTGCAAACCACCCAATTCTCTGAAAATTTGTCACCTGGGTCATATCGCCCTCCCTATTGTTTTCATGATGCCTTCAATCATTTTTTTCTCCTCCTGTTTTATTTCTTCAATGTTGTCCCCCTTGGCTTCTTGGAGCCCGTACACAAAAACTGACCTCGCCCTTTCCTCCTCCCACTGAGTCTCCATCTGCTTCCTCTGAGGCATTTTATTTCCTTCCATTGACATGTTCTTGCCTTCAGTCCCTGTCATATCTGAAACTTCTATTCTCAGTGAACTGTCTTTCCTGACCAGCTGTCCCTTGCTACTGCAGTTGGCTGTTAGAATCTCTGCATATAGCATACCTTCATTGTCTTCGGACCTGTCATTTGATCTTAGTGTGCTCATCGTCTTTTCCCTGGCCCCACGTGGGTCTGATAGGGCCTTCGTGTACGGCATGTCTCCGTTGTTGCTTACCGTCCCCTTGTCTGCGCCTGACTTTGAATTTCCTGATGTCACATCTGAATTGTCATTTGTCTCTCTAATCTGTTTCAGGCTTTGCAGTTTCTCTTCTAAGCACTGTATCCTAGCTTCTGCTGCTAAGACCTGTACTTCCCACTTCCTGCACTCTTCAGCTATCCGCTCCTCCATTTTCTTACCAAGCTCTATTATCTTCCTTCCGCACTCTTCCTCCCTTTTTTGGAGCTCTAACTCCCAGTCTTTCCTCCCTGGTTTTCCGTCCTCTAGGGCCACCCATTTTTTTTTTTATTACCACAGACAGAAGGCTAGAGGAGGGAGAGGGTGTGAGGGGGAGAGAGAAAGGGTAGAAAGAGGGAGAGAGAGAAAGGGTAGAAAGAGGGAGAGAGAGGAGAGAGTATGGGGGTGAGGGATAAGACCAAGGGGGAGAGAGAGAAATGTGAGGGGGAGAGAAAGGGTAGAGAGAGGGAGAAAGAGAGGGAGAGGGAAAGGGAGAGAGAGAGAGAGAGAGAGGAGAAAGGAGGGTGAGGGAAAAGGCTATGAGAGAGAGAAATGGAGATGGAGGAGAAGCTATAGAGAAGAGGAGTGAGAGATAGGTAGGGAGTGAGAAGAGAGAGAGAGAGGGAGAGAGAAGGAGAGTAATGAGGAGGAGGAGAGAGAGAGAGAGAGAGAGAGGAGAGAGAGAGAGAGAGAGGAGAGAGAGAGAGAGAGAGAGAGGGAGAGGAGAGAGAGAGAGAGAAGAAAGAGTAGGGGGAAGGGGAGGAAAAAGGCTATGAGAGAAAAGCGAGGGAAGGAAAGATAGGAGGGAGGAGGGAGTGAAGGCAAGAGCGGGAAGGGGAAAGGTCTGTGGGGCAGGAAAGGTGTGTGGGGGGTGAGGGGAAACGGTCAAATTCCAAGGATCTGCTGTGTGTACTCACCTAGTTGTGGTTTCAGGGGTCGAGACTCAGCTCCTGGCCCCGAGTGTATGTGTGCGCGCGTGTGTGTGTGAGCACGTCAGTTGTTTATATGTCCCAGAAATACAATTCAACCCTGTGTATCCGTAATACTAATACGATACCATTAACACTGAGAGTAATTTCTAATAATTATAATACTAGCGTGTGTTAACAAGTCATTCTTTCACCAGTTATGTACTACCTTTTACTACATGTGTACCCAATACCTGCTTCTCAGATTGTACTGTCTTTGTGTCCTAAAACATTATCTCTCGAAACTGTTGTCAGGGCTGTAGTCCCATTAGCCCCGACTTAATCCTCCTGCCTATTCCTTGCTCCTACAAATTTTATCTTCCTACTACTGCTAGGGTTGTGTGTATGATAATCCCTCTGGAGCAGGGTTTGTGATAGCCAGCTACCAGTGATCGTAGGGCCGGCTCTACCACTCAAAACTTCCCGCCAACCACAAACAGGTGATTTGTACGTTACTCCTCAGAGGGACGTCCATCCAGATGCCTGATGTAACGATGCTCGCTGTACATGCTCGCTGTAGATGACTCGTGCACCTCGCCCTTCCGCCGGTGACTTCTTCAGCTATTCTTTTCTCGTTGCCCTTTTGAGTCCTCATTTACCAC
>NC_069402.1:91596888-91816888 GCF_026875155.1 Cherax quadricarinatus | reverse complement strand
ATTTTCACACCTCTGATGTTGTTACTGGCTCTCATGCAACTCCTGTCTGCTGACTTTTGTATGGGATACACTTACAAAATGCTCTGTTTCGTACTGTTGGGAGGCGTCCTTTTCTCTGGCTTCGCTATGTAGATACTGTCTTTGTTCTTTGACCACATGACTCTAGTCTTTTCCAGTCATTTCTCGATGCCACTGACGATCTTGCTTCTTCTGTCAAGTTCAGAACTGAATATTGCCTCTTCTAACAATACATACGCCAAACATTCACAAACCTACATTTTCTTTCATTTTTCATCAAAGACTGCAAGAAAAGAGCCCTTTTTGATAAATTCTCCACGTACTAGCACCACTTCTAACAAAGTTATAATCTTTCTCGACTAAGTTATAATCCTCCCCATTTTGCATTAAACGTGTCTGAAGTACTCGCACGAGCTAACACTAGAGTAGCCATCGCAATTAATACTTCCATAAAAGGTCAAAGACGAAATTGTAGAACCTTGAACCAATTCACGCAGGGGTTTACACTATCCCCTGTGGAGGTTGTGACAGAATATACGTAGGTGAAACAACACGAAACCTCGAAACACGTCTCAGTGAACACGTTAATGCATGTAGGAACAATAACTTGAAGAATGTTAGATAAAAGGACACAAGTGCAACTAATGTAACATTTTATTGTGGCAACGTTTCGCTCTCCAGGAGCTTTATCAAGCCGTTACAAACAATACATGGACACAGAGGGTATATATAGGCTTTGAATGAGGTGTAATACTAGTGGTAGTAGTAGTAGTAGTAGTAGTAGTAATATTGTAGTAGTAGTAATACTACAATATGGTAGAACAATCAACGTTTTACTCATGTGCAAGTTGATTGTTCCATCATATTGTATTACTACTACTACCTCACTCTAAGCCTATGTATACCTTCTGTGTCCATTTATTGTTTGTAACGGCTTGATAAAGCTCCTGAAGAGCGAAACGTTGCCACAATAAAATATGATATTAGTTGCACTTGTGTCCTATTACCTAACATATTGTCGGTAATTCTACCAACATTAATACAACTTGCAGAACGCCTGTGTACAACACCGGAATTCCGCCAATCACCTGATGAAATTCAACGTCGACGCAACTACTTTGAATCATCATTAATCGCTGTTTCTAACATAATTAAACAGAACAAAGGCAGCTTCACCATCTCTAAAGTATTAGCAAGAATTCTCCTCGGAACAATAAACCCCCAACATTTCACAGCTGTTGCCACTACTACTACTACTACTACTACTACTACTACTACTACTACTACTACTACCATAACAAGTAATACAACTACCATTAACTAATACTACCACCACAAGTACCTGCTACTGCCTACAACGATTTTATTATGATGAAAGTTAAGACATATGTGTAACATCTGGTTATCTTTATTGTAGACGTTTCGCCATCCAGTGGCTTTATCAATACAGATTCTAGGACATAATTAGAAGACAGTAGAACTATATACAAAAGATGAGGTAATTAGTCCCTCAGCCTTAGAGCTGGTGTGAAGAGCACCGTGGTTGTATATTGTGCTTTGCTCCTCACTCTGTACCTACTCTCTGTGTCCATGTATTGTTTGTAATGGCTTGACAAAGCTCCTGGATAGCGAAATATTGCTATAATAAAATACCGTATTAATTGCACTCGTGTCGTTTTACCTAACACCTTCTAACAAGTTGAAAATTTAATTTTGCCTCTTCTATCAAGTTCAGAACTGAATCTTTCTCCTTCTATCAAGTTCAAAACTGAATCTTGCCCTTCATGTCAAGTTCAAAACTGTGGCAGGCTTTTTCTTTTTTCTATTTACCGCAAGTCAGTGCACACTCCTGTCTAAAAGAGTATTCATGTTTCTTAATCCGTGTCCTCTGCATCTGTGACCTGAAGTTTCTGGATTCCGGAATTTCGATTCCTCGCAGCTCGTTCTCTCGCCTTGACCATCCTTCAGGTGTCATAAACTCTGGTATACTCTGACGTTAAGCGGACTTCCTTATCTTCCAAACGTCCTTCTCTGAAATCTCCTGTTCTTTGCCTCCTCTACATTAATAATATTCAAAATCTTATCAACACCCTCTGTACTTTAGATATCAAACGTGCTCTCCGGGGTATTCTGCTTCATATTTCTCATGTCACTCATACTCGCGGTGTTTACTCAATTCCTACTCTTCCTGGTCTCTCCAAAACCTTGATGAAATTGGCTGCTCTTTTTACTGTTTGTATCGGCTTGACAAAGCTCCTGGAGAGCGAAACGTTGCCACAATAAAATGTCACATTAGTTGCACTTGTGTCCTTTTACTTTACATACTTTTTCTGATAGATTTAAAGAGCTTGAAAGAAGTGTTCGTCTTGCCAGCACAAACAGCGCTTTTTTCTCTCATGTTAAAGATGGCAGCCTTCCTTTCAAGTGGTCCTCGAAGCCTGAATGCCTTCCACATCCCTCCCCCCAGGCGCTGTATAATCCTACGGGTTTAGCGCTTCCCCTTGATTATAATAATAATACTAAAATTATCAAAAAAGCCCAATATTGCTAACATGAATCTTAGTCATGGTTTTGTTTATCTTATAATAATAATAATAATAATAATAATAATAATAATAATAATAATAATAATAATAATAATAATAATAATAATAATATTTTTATTTACTACAAGTACATGTACAAGGTATACAGACCACAGCTGACATCAATCACGTACGACTATATAGAAAGTTGCTTGTTATGCAGAATATTTCGGGCAAATTAGGTCAGTTTTGTCCCAGGATGCGACCCACACCAGTCGACTAACACCCAGGTACCTATTTTACTGATGGTGAACATAGACAACAGGTGTAAATAAACACGTCCAATGTTTCTACACTCTCCGGGAATCGAACCTGGACCCTCACCGTGTGAAGCGAGAGCTTTAGCCACCATGCCAGTCTTTCTCAATACATGGTTAAGTGGTGTACGAATGGTATATAATACCGACAAGATGAGAGTAAGACACATGTGCAACATCTGGGTATCTTTATTGTAGACGTTTCGCCATCCAGTGGCTTTATCAATACAAATTCCAGGACATAACTTGAAGACAGTAGAACTATGTACAGAAGATGAGGTAATCAGTCCCTCAACCTAGGAGTAGGTGCGAAGAGCGCCGTAGTCTTGGAGATTCTGAATCTCCACGACTATGGTGCTGTTCGCACCTACTCCTAGGTTGAGGGACTGATTACCTCATCTTCTGTACATAGTTCTACTGTCTTCAAGTTATGTCCTGGAATTTGTATTGATAAAGCCACTGGATGGCGAAAGTCTACAATAAAGATACCCAGATGTTGCACATGTGTCTTACTCTCATTATGGTCAAGTGCTTTAATCTTCAAAGTACTCGTGATTTGACCTGTTTTTGACTTTCCTCTTGACCTGTCTTCCGTGTTCCCTCTACCATTTCTGCCTTCTTATTTTCTACTTTCTTCATTTTCTTTCGTAGCATGGGACAGTAAACCGACTATAGAGTTTCACTGTCCCCATGCGACACTTGAGAAAACCGACAAGATAAATGAGACACTTGTGCAACATTTGGGTATCATTAATCAGGAAACGTTTGTCTTGCCAGTGGTTTCTTCAGTCCAATACAGAGGACGGAGGAAGAGCAGGAGTTTGAATTAATCAGTCCCTCAGCCCGGAGTCAATGTGATTAGTCTATCAGTCTTGATAGACTATTGGAGAAGAAGCTAATGTACTGCAGACAGATGAGGTGAAACAGTGGTAGGCGGCGTCACCAGTGGAAAAACCAACTAGTGGTAGTAATAGGTCATGCCTATAGGCTAGGCAAGATTTAAAGAATTCGCTATATCAAGAGTTTGTATAGATGATTTAGAAACCGAACAAGTTGATATATAAGACACTAGTGCAACACTTTCAACCAGAACAACGTCTTCAACAACACTGCTGAACTTCTTGCCAGGAAACTTCATCGTTATCACACAATAACAGGTCATAGCATTGGAGAAGCACTACAGCAGGCCTACTGGCTCATGTTAGGAAGGTTCTTCTCAAATCCATCCTCTTCTCAGCCATGTTTAACTTACCTGTCATTCGTCTTCCCAAGAAGTCAACTTCAACATTCCTCACCTGACTCTTCACATCACTGACATCACTATATACACACACATCCTCTCTCCCCAGGTATATCTGATTGTGACTTGATAAATGTTTCGCCCACTCAGTGGGTGAAACATAGTCTATTTTTTAATGGTGTCTACATTCTATGCCATTTGCCTCCACACAAAGTACATATTGTGACCACCACCACCACCACCACCATCACCACCACCATCACCACCACCATCACCATCACCACCACCCCCCCCCACCACCAAAACCATAAACCCACCCCACCAAAAAAAAACCCCCCACCAAAAACCCCCCACTCCCCACCCCACCACCCCCAACCACCCCCACCATCAACCACCACCACCACCAAAACCACCCTCCCCAAACCCACCCCCAACCACCCCCCACCACCACCAACCATCACCCCAAACACCACCCCCCCACCACCACCACCAAATACCCCCAACCACCACCACCCCCCACTACCCCCAAACCTTCAACCACCACCAACCCACCAAAACCCCTTCCCTAACCTTTCACCACCAACCCCCACCATAACCCCCAATCACCACCCCCAAACCAAACCCCCAAAACCCACCACCACCCCCAAACCCACCCCCCCAAACCACCACACCACCATCACCAACCCCCTCCCACCCAACCCACCACCCCCCACCCCCAAAACCACCACCATCACCACCCCCCCCAAACCAAAATCCCCACCACCCCCCCCCAAACCCACCACCAAGACCACCATAAACCATCCCCAAACCCCCCCCCCAAAACCCCACCCCCAAAACCCCCAAACCCCCCCCAACCCTTTCAACCATAAACCAAACCCCCACCACCAACCCTTTCCAACCCAACCACCACACCCCCCCCACCACCAAAACCATCACCAAAACAAACCCCCCAAAATCCCACCAAAACCACCCCAAATCCACCCCCCCAACCCCCACCACCTCCCCCCCCAACCCCAAACCCACCCAACCACCACAAACCACCCCACCACCCCCATCACCCCACCACCAAACCCACCAAAACCACCCCCAACCCCCAAACCACCACCCCCAAACCACTCCAAAAAAACCACCACCACCACCATTCCACCACCTTTCACCACCACCCCCAACACCCCACCCCCACCACAAACCATCCCCCACCACCCCCACAACCACCACCACCCCCACCACCCCCCACCACCACCACCACCACAACCCCCAAAACCCAACAACCACCCCCCAAACCAACCAACCACCCCTCCACCACCACCACCCCCTCCACAAACCCCCAAACCCCCTACCACCCCACAACCATCACCACCCCCCACCACCACCACCCACCCTTAAACCACAAACCCCCAACCAACCCCCCACCCAACCCCCACCACCACCACCATAAACCCCAAACCCTCCCAACCATAAACCCCCTGCCCCCACCATCCCCACCATCAAAACCCCCTTTCCACCACACCACCCCACCATCCCCCACCATCACCACCCCACCCCCCATCACCACCCCCAAACCAAACCAAAACCCCCAAAACCAATCACCACCCCCAAACCCCCACCTTTAAAACCCCCCAACCCCCACCCCAAACCACAACCCACCCCCAAACCACCACCACCCACCAACAAACCCCACAACCACCACCACAACCACCACCACCACCACCAACCACCAACAAAAACCACACCCCCCCAAACAAAAACCACCCCCACCCCAACCCCACCACCACCACCACCACCCACAACCACACCCCACCACCACCCACCACCCCCCACCCCATCACCAAACCACCACCACCCCCACCACCAACCTTTCCCACCTCACCACCACCCCCCAACCACCACCACCACACACCACACCACCACCCCCCAAACCACCACCACCATAACCAAAACCACCAACACCAACCCACAACCACCACCCCCAAACCCCCAAACCACCAAAACCACACCACCCCCCAAACCACCATAAACCACCCCCGCCCAAAAACCCCCCCAAAAACCCCCAAAACCCCACCCACCATACCACCACCCCCACCAACAACCACCCCCAAACCACCACCACCATAAACCAACCCCAAACCACCACCAACAACCCCCAACAAACCCCCAAACCAACCCCCACCAAATAAAAAAATCACCACCACCACCCCCACCCCACCACCATACCAAAACCACCCCAAACCCCCACCAAAACCAACACCACCAAAACCATTACCACCACCACAACCAAAACCACCACCACCCCCACCACCACCATCCCATCAACCCCCCAAAAACTTTCCCAAAACCACCACCCAACCACCACCAACACCACCACCTACCACCCCCACCCCCCACCCCCATCCCACCACCCCCCCCAAACCCCCACCACCCCCCAAAACCACCATCAACAACCACCCCAAATCACCACCACCAACCCCCTAACCACCACCACCCACCCCCCCACCACCCCACCCACAACCACCACCAACCCTAACCACCACTACCCCCAAAACCACCCCCCAACCAACCACCCCACCACCCACCACCCACCACCACCACCAAACCCCACCACCCCCAACCAAAAAACCACACCACCACCACCAAAACCAACCACCACCACCCCCCCCAAACCACCCACCCACCACCTTTACCACCAAAAACCATCACCACCCACCCAAAACACTACCCACAAACCACCCCACCCACCACCACCACACCCCCAAAAACCCAACCACCACCACCATAAACCAAACCCCCCAAAACCACCACCCCCCCCCACCCACCACCAAACCCACCACCACCACCCCACCACCCCCCACCACCACCATAAACCACCACCACCAACCAAAAACCACCACCGCACCCCCTAACCCACCACCCCCCAACACCCAAACCCCACCACCATCACACCATCACCACCCCCCCCACACCCCCAAACCAAACCCCCAAACCCCACCACCCACCACCAGAAAACCACCACCACCCCAACCCAACCCCACCACCCAACCACCAAAACCACACCCCCAAACCGCCGAACCACCACCCCACCACCCCCAACCAACCCCACCACCAGCACCACCACCACCCCCCCCCCAACCACCACCCAGCACCCCACCCCCAAACCAAAAACCAGCACCACCACCCACCCACCCCCAGCCCACCCCCACCACCCAACCACCCCAAACCCCCCAACAGCACCACCACCACCACCACCCACAACCACCACCCCCACCCCCAAACCCCCACCCACCACCCACCACCCAGCAACCCACCCCACCACCCCCCAACCACCCCCACACCAGCACCCCCACCACCACCACCCACCCCCAAACCCCCACCACCACACCACCACCCACCACCACCACCAACCCACCCCCAAAACCACCACCCCACCACCCCCCACCACCCCCAAACACCACAACCACCACCAACACCACCACCACCACCCCCAAACCACCCCACCACCACCACCCCCAACCATCACCACCACCACCCGCACCACACCCCCCCAAAACCACCCCCAAACCCAAAACCACCCCCCACCCCCCACCCCCCCCCCACCACCCCAACCCCCAAACCACCACCACCACCACCACCACCCCACTACCAAAAACCACCCCCAAACCACCAAAAACCAAAACCCACCCCCCCAACCACCACCACCACCACCAAAAACCCACCCCCAAACCACCACCCCCAAACCACCACCACCCCCAAAGCACCCCCAAACCACCACCACCACCACCACCACCCCCAAAACCCCCAATCCCCCAAACCCCCAACAACCACCACCCCCCCACAAAATCAAACCACCACCACCACCACCCCCAACCACAACCCCCCAACCCCCAACCACCCCCACCAACCACCACCACCCACCCCCCAACCACCACCACCACCACCACCCCCAAACCACCCCCCAAACACCACAACCACCCCCCAAACCCCCAACCACCACTCCCCACCCCAAAACCACCACCACCCACCACCAAACCCAAAAACCCCCCAACCCAAAAACCACCACCACCACCCCCCAAACCAAACCCCCCACCCACCACCACCACCACCCACCCCCCCAAACCCAACCACAACCACCACCCCCCCCACCACCACCACCACCACCACCCCCACCACCCCCAACCCACCAAACCCCCCACCACCACCACCACCACCACCACCACACCACCAACCCCCAAACCCACCCCCACCCCCACCACCACCCACCACCAAAACCCAAACCACCACCCCACCACCACCACCCCCAACCACCCCACCCCCCCAACCCACCCCCCAACCACCACCCCCAACCACCACACCACCAAAACCCCCCACCACCACCACCACCCCACAACCACCACCACCACCACCCCCAAACCCCAAAACCACCAAAACCACCACCACCCCCCAACCAAAAACCAAAACCAAACCAACACCCCCACCACCACCACACCACCACCCCCAAACCAACCACCCACTACCACCACCCCCCCACCACCAGCACCACCACCACCCCCCACCACCCCCCCAACCCACCAAACCACCACCCCCACCAACCACCCCCAAACCCCCAACCACCAAACCACCACCCCCAAACCACCAAAACCCCCAACCACCACCCCCACCACCAGCCCCAACTACCCCCACCCCCACCACCACCAAAAAAAAACCACCACCACCACAACCCCCCCACCACCACCACCGGGCCCATTTAAACCACCACCCCCACCACCACCCCCACCCCCAACCCCCAACCCCACCCCACCCCCAACCACCCCCCACCACCACCACCACCACCACCCCCCCCCAAACCACCCCCCACCACAACCACCCCCAAACCACCACCACCACCCCCAACCAACCCCACCACCACCCCCAAACCCCCAAAACCACCCCCCACCACCACCCCCACCACAACCACCACCACCACCACCACCACCCCCCAACCACCACCGGGCACCCCCCAAACAACCCCCACCACCACCACCACCCCCCCAACCACACCCCCACCCCACCACCACCACCACCAAAACCACCACCACCCCCACCCAACACCCCCAAACCAAAAACCCCGACCAACCCACCACCACCCCCAACCCCACCCCCAAAACCCCCAAAGGGGGGGGCCCACCCACCACCCACCACCCACAACCACCCCAAAACCAGCACCACCACCCCCCCAACCCCCCAACCACCACCACCACCACAACCACCACCACCACCCCCACCACAACCCCCCCCCAAACCACACCACCACCCCCAAACCAAAAAAACCACCACCACCCCACCACCCCCCAAAACCCCCACCCCCACCACCACCACCACCACCCCCCACAACCACCACTACCACCACCACCACCACCACCCCAAAACCACCACCACCACCACCACCACCACCCCCAAACCCACAACCATAAACCCACCCCACACACCCCACCCCCACCACCACCAACAACCACCAAAACCACCACCACCCCCACAACCACCACCACCACCAGAAACCAAAAACCCACCACTACCACCACCCCCCACCACCACCACCACACCCCCACCCCCCAGCACCACCCACAACCACCCCCACCACCACCACCACCACCAGCCACAACCACCACTACCACCACCACCACCACCACCCCCACCACCACCCCCCAACCCCACTACCACCCCCACCACCACCAGCACCACAACCACCACCACCCACCACCCCCCCCACCCCCAAACCAGAAACCCACCCCCACCAAAACCCACCACCCCCACCACCACCACCACCACCACCCCCCAAACCCCTCCCAAACCCCCACCACCACCACCACCACCAAAACCACCCCAGCAACCACCCCCAAAACCACCCAAAACCCCCAAACCACCACCACCCCCAAACCCACCACCCACCCGCCACCACCACCAAAAAACCACCCCCAAACCACCCCCCAAAGCACACCCCCAAAGCACCCCCAAAACCCCCAACCCACCACCCCACCACCACCACACCACAACCCCCACCCCACCACCCACCACCACCACCACCACCACAACCACCACCACCACCACCAACCAAAAACCACCCCAACCACCACCAATCCCACAACCACCCCCCACCACCACCCACAACCACCCCTACCACCACCACCAAAAACCAAACCCCCCAACCACCACACCACCACCACCAGAAACCACCACCCACAACCCCCAAACCCACCACCACCACCACCACCACCCCCAACAACCACCCCTACCACCCCACCAACCACCCCCCACACCCCCCCCAAACCACACCACTACCACCACCCCCCAAACCACCACACCCCCGGGCACCACCACCACCACCCCCAACCCCAAACCACCCCAGCACCCCCAAACCACCACAACCACCCCCAAACCCCCACCACCCCACCCCCCACAACCACCACAACCACCACCACCCCAACCACCACCACCCAGCACCACCACCACACCACCCCCCAAAGCACCCCCAAACCCACCACCACCCCCACACCAAACCAACCCCGCCACCACCACCCCCAAACCACCACCACCCCCCCCCCCAGCAAAGACCACCACACCACCAGCACCACCACCACCACCACCAACCCCCAGAAACCCAAAACCCACCACCACCACCACACCACCCCCAAACCAAACCAAACCAAAAACCCCAAACACCACCACCACCACCACCACCCCACCACCACCAAAAACCCCCCACAACCCCCACCACCACCACACCACCAGAAACCACCACCACCACCCCCACCACCACAACCACCACAACCACCACCACCCCCCAAAGCACCAACCACCACCACCCCCCAGCACCACCACCCCCACAAAACACCACCACCCACCAGCACCCCCACCACCCCCCACCCCCCAAGAAAACCACCACCACCACCCCAAACCACACCCCCAAAGCACCACCACACCCCCCACCACCACCAAACCACCAAAACCCACCACCCCCCACCCCCAAACCAAACCCAAACCCCCACCACCACCACCACCCCCAAACCACCACCACCACCAACCCCCAAACCACCAGCACCCCCAAAGAAACCCCACCCCGCACCACCCCCCCCAAACACCACCACCACCACCACCCCCCCACCAACCCCAACCACCACACCACCACCCCCACCCCCACCACCCCCAAACCCAACACCACCCCCCACCAAACCCCCCCCATCACCACACCCCCAACCCCCCAAAACCCACCCCACCCACCCCATCTTACCGGGGGGAAGGTTTTCCCGACACTTCAACCACTAAACAACCCAGATCACACTAACATAAACTATAAATTAGTATATTCATTAAGAAATTTACTGCGACTGAGAGATAAAGAAACAATTTATTAATGATGTGTTTTTAAGTTGTTGTGTCTGTCTGATGCTGAAGACTCAGGCATATTATGAAGTCTTGGATCGTAAATCCCATGTTAAATATCGTGGATTGGCTGGCTGGCAGGCAGGCTGGCAGGCTGGCAGGCTGGCTGGCTGGAAGGCAGGCTGGCTGGAAGGCAGCTGGAAGGCAGGCTGGCTGGAAGGCAGCTGGAAGGCAGGCTGGCTGGAAGGCAGGCTGGTTGGAAGGCAGGCTGGCTGGCAGGCTGGCTGGAAGGCAGGCTGGCTGGAAGGCAGGCTGGCTGGAAGGCAGGCTCACTGGCAGGCTGGCTGGAAGGCAGGCTGGCTGGCAGGCAGGCTGGCAAGCAGGCTGGAAGGCAGGCTGGCTGGAAGGCAAGCTGGCAAGCAGGCTGGCAGGCCACAATACTCGCTGTGAGGAATATTTTGATAACATCGGAGTTTACCTGTTGTGTACTCTTGGCTCTTCTCCAGCACTGTGTTTATTATGTCCGCACCCAGTGAGCTACTCAACCATGTACATTCTTCTTAAGGGGAGAGAGAGAGAGAGAGAGAGAGAGAGAGAGAGAGAGAGAGAGAGAGAGAGAGTGTGTGTGTCGTTCAAAAGTGGGCCATTGCTAAATGGAAGGGGAACACTAAAAGAAAGCTAGCATCAGGTAGGATAGGCTCCAAAACCTGGTGGTCCCTGGTCAAGGACAGACAAGGTTATCTGCCTGATGAACTCATTCCATCTCTAAATCGACAGGATGGGACCACCTCTACTAGTAGTCAAGAGAAGGTGGACCTCTTTGCTGAACACTTTGCTACCAAAATGCAAATTCCTGATCCAGCAAGGGACCCTCCTTGGCTAGCTGCAAGAACTGTGTCAAAACTGTCAGTGGTGACAATAAGGCAGGAGGAGGTGCATTTCCTTCTTAAATCGCTTGACCAAGAAAAGTCTGTGGGCCCAGACAAGTTGAGCCCAAGATTGCTGAGATGTGCAGACCAGCTAGCAGCACCTCAACTTGCATCTTTCAGCACTGCCTAGTACAGTGTAAATGGCCCTCTCTATGGAAAGAGGCAAATGTAGACCCTGTTCACAAAAAGAAGAGCAGAGCAGAAATCAGCAACTACAGACCAGTGTCACTCCTGTCAATCACTGGTAAGATCCTTGAGACAATAATCTCAAGACAAATGACAGAGTTTTTTGATTATCACTCACTACTTTGTGATCGTCAATATGGCTTCAGGAAAGGTTACTCTGCTGCTGATCTGTTGCTAAACCTCTCCACTAAGTGGCACCAGTCACTGGATGAATCCAAAGTCAGCTGTGTGGTAGCACTGGACATTGCTGGTGTTTTCGACCGGGTGTGGCACCAGGGCCTCTTAGCAAAACTTCAAGCACTGGGAATTGCAGGCTCTACGCCTTGTCTCCTCAGTGATTACCTTCATGGTAGATCTCTAAGTGTAGTTCTCAATGGAACGGAATCAGCAAGACATCCTATTGGGGCAAGTGTTCCACAAGGAAGCGTGCTGGGACCATTGTTATGGAATGTCTACTTTAACGACCTTCTTCATCTCATCCCAGAATCACATGCATATGCAGACGACTGTACACTGACATTCACTTATCCAAGAGAAGAAATGCCAGCTGCTCTAAGCTACATCAATCACCAGCTGAGAGCTATATCAGCTTGGGGAAATAGATGGCAAGTAACATTTGCACCTGAGAAAACGCAAATGATGATCGTCTCTAGGCATCATGATGGTAATGCTGGTGCAGTAGTAAGGATGAATGGGAGGGTGTTGGCACCTGGAGAAGAAGTTGATATCCTTGGGGTGAAATTTGACTACAAACTAACCATGAAGAACCATGTTGTAAATCTTGCAAACAAGGCAGCCAGGAAGCTTACAGTACTTCGCCGTATCTCGCATCTACTTGACAGTAGGGGTTGCAAGATTCTGTACGAGGCACAAGTACGCTCGCACCTTGAGTATGCTCCACTTTCTTGGTTTGCCTGCCCCCCCTCTCATCTGCGACTGCTTGACAGAGTAGAGAACAGAGCAAGACTTCTCATCTCTCGCCTAGACCCATCCTGGATAGATCCGTCATTTCAGCAGAGCCTTCAACATAGGAGGGATGTGGGTGGCCTTACTGTTATGTACAAGGTCAATATTGTCAAAGTACCACACTTGGATCGACTTCGAGGACAGCGTGAAACAAGCTTTTATGCCACAAGACGGGCAGAAAGCAGCAACTTCACTCTGGCTGTACCCTTCTCCAGAACTTCACTCCATCTGAGATCCTATATACCCAGGATGACTCGAGTATGGAACACATTCGTACAGCATAATGATGTCAACGAGATAAAGTCAGTTGATCAAATGAAAATGCTGGTCCACAGATGGCTCCAACTTCATCTTGTTCCCTACTTATATGTCTCATAACAATAAAAATGCTTTCAAATGAGCTGATGTAGGTAGCAGCTCTTAGCTTGCCAATAAAGTTAGGAATCCTTAACCTGTAAATAGCTTGTCAATAAAGCTAGGGATCCTTAACCTAACCTTGTCAAACCCTGTGTAAAAAGAGAGAGAGGGGAGAGAGAGAGAGAGAGAGAGAGAGAGAGAGGAGAGAGAGAGAGAGAGAGAGGAGAGAGAGAGAAGAGAGAGAGAGAGAGAGAGAGAGAGAGAGAGAGAGAGAGAGAGAGAGAGAGAGAGAGAGAGAGAGAGAGAGAGAGAGAGAGAGAGAGAGAGAGAGAGAGAGAGAGAGAGAGAGAGAGAGAGAGAGAGAGAGAGAGAGAGAGAGAGAGAGAGAGTTAAAGTCAAGGCATGTAGTGGATATCGCAAGAGTTGAATATCACTCCACCACTGATAAAATGGTATGGTGACACTAACAGACTGTGGAGAAGGACGCTTGTGTAGGGTAGTGCAGGATACTTATTAAAGGTAACGTTTCGCCACGAGCGGCTTCTTCAGTCGTGGCGAAACGTTTTCTTTAACAAATGTCCTGATCCATACTCAAGTGTCCTTTTCCACACGAATCGAAAACGTCTATGAAGAACCACGTAAGAAATCTTGCCGAGAATACTGGAATACTGGAATACTGGAATACTGCTGTACATTAATATCTCCATTCAAAGCAGGTGAAATCGCAGATCTAGAGAGTGTACAGAGATCCTTTACTGCACGTATAAGTTCTGTCAAGCATCTTAACTACTGGGAACGCTTGGAAGCACTTGACTTGTACTCGTTGGAACGCAGGAGAGAGAGATATATCATAATCTACACTTGGAAAATCTTGGAAGGAATGGTCCCAAATCTGCACACAGAAATCACTCCCTACGAAAGTAAAAGACTGGGCAGGCGATGCAAAATGCCGCCAATAAAAAGTAGGGGCGCCATTGGTACACTAAGAGAAAACACCATAAGTGTCCTGGGCCCAAAACTGTTCAACAGCCTCCCATCAAGCATTAGGGGAATTGCCAATAAACCCCTGGCTGCCTTCAAGAGAGAGCTGGACAGATACCTAAAGTCAGTGCCGGATCAGCCGGGCTGTGGCTCGTACGTTGGACTGCGTGCGGCCAGCAGTAACAGCCTAGTTGATCAGGCCCTGATCCATCCAGGCCTGGTCATGGACCGGGCCGCGGGGGCGTTGATCCCCGGAATAACCTCCAGGTAACCTCCAGGAGAGAAGGTGACAGCACTAAGTCGCGTGTCGTACCTGTTGCAATGTACAGGCTGCAACACTGTATGAATTATTATTATTATTATTATTATTATTATTATTATTATTATTATTATTATTATTATTATTATTATTATTATTGTTTATTATTATTATTATTATTATTATTATTATTATTATTATTATTATTATTATTATTATTATTGTTATTGTCATTATTATTATTTTTATTATTATTATTATTATTATTATTATTATTATTTATTATTATTATTATTATTATTATTATTATTATTATTATTATTATTATTATTATTATTTTTATTATTATTATTATTATTATTATTATTATTATTATTTATTATTATTATTATTATTATTGTTATTGTCATTATTATATTATTATTATTATTATTTTTATTATTATTATTATTATTATTATATTATTATTATTATTATTATTATTATTATTATTATTATTATTATTATTATTGTTGTTATTATTATTATTATTATTATTGTTATTATTATTATTATTATTATTATTATTATTATTATTATTATTATTATTATTATTATTATTATTATGGGGAACACTAAACACGTAGGGATTATATAACGCCTGTGGGGGGAGAGATGGAAGGTATTCATACTTAATTCAAGGAAGAGGAGCACAGATCCAATTCCCTAGATCAAGAGCCCGTCACCAGCATCAAGGAACCTCGAGGGGTATACGAGGTATACTTGAGCCAACACTTACAAGACACACTGAAGAAGTTTCCCATGATGCATCTGAACAACTGAAAGGCCTTGCCCATGCTTGTACTTCTGACATATGTGATGTAGTCCATTTAAGAATTTTTATATAAGAAATTGACGATAATTTTAACCTAACTGAAGAACTTATCGGTCTTAAGTCACTTCATGGAAAAATAAAAAGACCAGACATATTTGATAAAGTCATGCCTAGAAAATATGCAACTAGATTCTAGTAAAATCATAAGTATTTAGAGTGACGGAGCACCGTCAACGATAACTGAAGAAGCTGGAACTCCAAGTTTGCTTGAAATCTTTATCCGTCATCCTGTAGCAAAACATCACTGCATTATACACTGAGAATCACTGTGTGGGAAAAACTTTAAATTTTGCAGTATATTGTGTTACTGTGGAATGCGTTAATAAAATTAGAGCAAGAGGATTGAACAGAAGAGAAGCCACATTATACTGTGAACTGTTAGATTTGGAATATAGTGATCTTATCTTTCATTGTGAGGTTCACTGGCTTTCTAGACGACAGGTTCTCAGTAGATTTTGGAAACTGAGAAATAGTGTTCACAATAGTGTTCACAATTTTCTGGCAGAGAAGAATGAGCTGCCTGAAGAAAGACCTTTTATATGATCAATGGCTATTTGATTTAGCATTTTCAGTTGCTGTTACCAGCTATTACCTGGAGTTTACCTGGAGAGAGTTCCGGGGGTCAACGCCCCCGCGGCCCGGTCTGTGACCAGGCCTCCTTAGGTCAGTGTCCCAGGATGCGACCCACACCAGTCGACTAACACCCAGGTACCCATTTTACTGATGGGGAACATAGACAACAGGTGGAAAGAAACACGTCCAATGTTTCTACTCTGGCTGGGAATCGAACCCAGACCCTCGCCGTGTGAAGCGAGAGCGTTAACCACCAGGCCACCAGAGCCCCCCAGAGCTATCTCAATGATCTCAGTTTGAAACTGCAGAGAAAGAACAAATTATTTCCTTAGTAAATGAGAACTGTTTATCTCTCAGTTAGAAAATGAGGATCTGAGTCAGTTACCACATTTAAAAGAACAGTCAATGTGCTGAAGATAATGGCAATTTCACAGAATATTTTGAAAAAAATCAGATTATTGCAGGAGTCATTTCAAATACGTTTTGGTGATTTTGCTAAACAAGAAGACTCATACTTGCATTTTTAAATCCATTTTCACTTATTGAACCCAAAAATCCTGTTAAGGTCTCTTTTTACCCTCTCCAGTTCTCCGAGTATCTTGTACGTCGTAATTATACTTCCTTTGGTTGTCTTTCTTTTCCTAGGTTATAAGGTTTAGTTCATTTGTTCTTCATGTTATTCCTCTTATTTCTGGGACCAGTATTATTGCGAATCTCTTAACTTTCTCTTGTTGTTAGAAATACCTTCTTAGAGAATGGGTCTGCGCTCTGGAATGTACTCTGTGAAGGGTCTAAACTGGTGCCGTGTACTCTATGATGGTTCTAAACTGGTGCTGTGCTCTCTATGATGGTTCTAAACTGGTGCTGTGCTCTCTGTGATGGTTCTAAACTGGTGCTGTGCTCTCTATGATGGTTCTAAACTGGTGCTGTGCTCTCTATGATGGTTCTAAACTGGTGCTGTGCTCTCTATGATGGTTCTAAACTGGTGCTGTGCTCTCTATGAGGTTCTAAACTGGTGCTGTGCTCTCTATGATGGTTCTAAACTGGTGCTGTGCTCTCTATGATGGTTCTAAACTGGTGCTGTGTACTCTGTGATGGTTATAAACTGGTGCTGTGTGCTCTGTGATGGTTCTAAACTGATGCTGTGTACTCTATGATGGTTCTAAACTGGTGCTTTGCTCTCTATGATGGTTCTAAAACTGGTTCTGTGCTCTCTGTGATGGTTCTAAACTGGTGCTGTGCTCTCTATGATGGTTTCTAAACTGGTGCTGTGCTCTCTATGATGGTTCTAAACTGGTGCTGTGCTCTCTATGATGGTTCTAAACTGGTGCTGTGCTCTCTATGATGGTTCTAAACTGGTGCTGTGCTCTCTGTGATGGTTCTAAACTGGTGCTGTGCTCTCTATAAATGGTTCTAAAACTGGTGCTGTGTCTCTTGATGGTTCTAAACTGGTGCTGTGCTCTCTATGATGGTTTCTAAAACTGGTGCTGTGCTCTCTATGATGGTTCTAAACTGGTGCTGTGCTCTCTATGATGGTTCTAAACTGGTGCTGTGCTCTCTGTGATGGTTCTAAATTAATGCTGTGTACTCTGTGATGGTTCTAAACTGGTGCTGTGTACTCTATGATGGTTCTAAACTGATGCTGTGTACTCTATGATGGTTCTAAACTGATGTTGTGTACTCTATGATGGTTCTAAACTGGTGCTGTGTACTCTGTGATGGTTATAAACTGGTGCTGTGTGCTCTGTGATGGTTCTAAACTGATGCTGTGTACTCTATGATGGTTCTAAACTGATTCTGTGTACTCTGTGATGGTTCTAAACTGATGCTGTGTACTCTGTGATGGTTCTAAACTGATGTTGTGTACTCTATGATGGTTCTAAACTGATTCTGTGTACTCTGTGATGGTTCTAAACTGGTGCTGTGCTCTCTGTGATGGTTCTAAATTAATGCTGTGGACTCTGTGATGGTTCTAAACTGATTCTGTGTACTCTGTGATGGTTCTAAACTGGTGCTGTGTACTCTGTGATGGTTATAAGCTAATGCTGTGGACTCTGTGATGGTTCTAGACTGATGCTGTGTATTCTGTGATGGTTCTAAACTGGTGCTGTCCCCTCTGTGATGGTTCTAAATTAATACTGTGTACTCTGTGATGGTTCTAAACTGATTCTGTGTACTCTGTGATGGTTCTAAACTGGTGCTGTGTACCCTGTGGTGGTTCTAAGCTTGTGCTGTGTACTCTGTGATAGTTCTAAACTGATGCTGTGTATTCTGTGATGGTTCTAAACTGGTGCTGTGTTTTCTGTGATGGTTCTAAACTGGTGCTGTGTACTCTGTGATGGTTCTAAACTGATGCTGTGTGCTCTGTGATGTAAGCTTGTGCTGTGTACTCTGTGATGGTTCTAAACTGATGCTGTGTACTCTGTGATGGTTCTAAACTGATGCTGTGTTTTCTGTGATGGTTCTAAACTGATGCTGTGTACTCTGTGATGGTTCTAAACTGATGCTGTGTACTCTGTGATGGTTCTAAACTGACAGTGTACTCTGTGATGGTTCTAAACTGATGCTGTGTACTCTGTGGTGGGTTTGTTGTATAGAAAGTTTTACTTAGGTACCAGAATAGTTTCTAAGGTGCTGGTGAAGAGGGTAGGAGGTGGTCAGGTCCTGGGTAGGTGCTGATGGAGTAGTGATGGTAGGTAGCCAAGTTCTGGGTAGGTGCTGGTGGAGTAATCAGGTGGTGGTCAGTTCTTGGGTATGTGCTAACAAGGTTGTTAGGTGGTAATCAGGTCCTGGGTAGGTGCTGGTGGAGCAGTTAGGAGGTGGTCAAATTCTGGGTAGGTGCTGGTGCAGCAGTTAGGTTATATGGCCAGGTTCTAGGTAGGTGGTGGTGAGGTCCTCAGGTACCTTATCCCTCCGTCATTACTGGTCCTGGTTGGCCGGTACTAATTCCGGCTTGTCTTCCTTTCATCAGGCCGTGAAGGCGTACCTATGTAATTAGAGTGTGTAGGGTGGTTGTTAAATGAAACAGCGAGGAGCCTGGCAGTGTGGGGCTGGTTCCTTCACCTTCCTTTTTCTCTTCCCATCTCCCATTCCCACTTTCTCCTTCCCCATCCCTCCACCTCTCTTTCTCCTTCCCCACTCCTTCGCCATCTCCCAAACCTTTCTCTACATCCACTAATCAATTCAGTTTTGTCTCAGATTTCGATTTATTGTTCATTTTAACTTGTTCAGTGAGTGAGCTTAACTACTCTTAAAATTACTCTGGCGAAATAATAGACCTTGTTCATCCTGTCATCTATGCTTTGACAATGAAGTGTTGTTCCTCCTGTCATCTATATCCAGGCATTACAGTGTTGTTCATCCTGTCATCTATACACAGACAATACAGTGTTGTTCATCCTGTCATCTATACGTACCTAGATTCTAATAACCTAAGAACGTATAATCAGAACGGCTTCAAACTTCATTTTCACTTAAATTTGGGTCCAAGTATAATTTGTATCATCATTGGGCAATGCAAATCTTAATCTGACATTTTAAATTAACAGTTTGGGATATTAGATTAAATTGGATGACTAGAAAATGATTATTCTGATCGAATTTAAACGTTCGACGCTGGCGAGTTTTACTTATTGAAAGGTTCACTTTGCTGTTAGAGTGTGCAGGAGCCACTGTGCACTTTTTTATTGAGGAAATTGTGATATGAGTTTCCATGTGATAACTTGTAATTGTCTCTTCTGACCGACTTTCAGACATTATCAGTTAGGTCAGGTCAGGTCAGGTCAGGTCAGGTTCGTCAGGAAACAGGACAAGTGTTTCCTGACGCGGGTTTTAGTCATATGATGACCCGCCGCTGGAGATTTTGACTATCTGATCGAGGCCTTCCGCTGGCTTAACGGCCTACCCTTTTAATAATTAAGGTTATAAGTTCTATATCACCAGTAATAATGTTTAACTTACATTACAAACCTTCGTCACATTCTTTTTTTTCCCACTTTCAATGTTTTGGTTTATGGGACGTGAGAAACATTTTGCTCTCACCTTGCAACTGCTAGATTACATTTAATTGTGAAGAATTAGACAGATGAGCAACATCTGGGTATCTTTAGTTGAAGGTCACTGTAGTTTTGAAGGTCACGGTGACCTTCACCAACTACGAGACTGAGGGACTGATTACCTCGCCGTTTTCTATATAGGTCTTCTCATTATGTTCTTGAATTTGTACTGATAAAGCCGCTGGATGGCGAAACGTCTGTAAATAAAGATACCCAGATGTTGCACATGTCTCAAATTTTTCATCTAGTCGGCACTATATACCATACATGTACGACATCTAATTATGTATGGAACTATGTATCACCGAAAATGGTAAATACCTTGATTTTTCTTCTTCAAAGATCTCAATACCATCTTTTAAAAACTCTTGTTCCCCCCCCCTTCCCGAGCTGCATTAATCCTTCAACTCTCGTAAACTACCATACCTAAAGAAAACGTTGCGTGTTCTTATTAATTTTTGGTTCCTACTCAAACACTTGGCTGCGACACACTCGATCTGTACCTTAGATTTAATATATCATATACGATGCATGACTGTCATATTTGATGATTTTCTAACTGATTATTTCCTGAGACTAATGACTGTCACTCTTGGTCACTCTTGGTCACTCTTGGTCACTCTTGGTCACATCTCCAGCAGTCAAGAAGCTAAATCTAGAAAGAAAAACCAAAAACAGAGTGAGCTTTATTAATTTTTTGGATCAATGGTGTAAGAATTTCGAGCCCAATGGTACACAAACTTAATATTGTTGATTGAGTTGCCACAGAACATGGGAATAGTACAAGAGTGCATAACTTTACCAGGCTTTGATCCACCGGGAGGCCTGGTCAAGGACCGAGTCGCGGGGGCGTTGACCCCCTGGAACACCCTCCAGGTAGACTACAGGTAGAGCACAGGAAGTGTTGTTTCTCAGTCACAGCAAGTGTTGCACCTATCACAGCAAGTGTTGCACCTGTCACAGCAAGTGTTATGTGTGTCACAGCAAGTGTTATGTGTGTCACAGCAAGTGTTGTGCGTGTCACAGCAAGTGTTGTACCTGTCACAGCAAGTGTTGTGCGTGTCACAGTAAGTGTTGTACCTGTCACAGCAAGTGTTGTGCGTGTCACAGCAAGTGTTGTACCTGTCACAGCAAGTGCTGTGCGTGTCACAATAAGTGTTGCACCTGTCACAGCAAGTGTTATGTGTGTCACACCAAGTGTTGTACCTGTCACAGCAAGTGTTGTACCTGTCACAGCAAGTGTTGTACCTATCACAGCAAGTGTTGTACCTGTCACAGCAAGTGCTATGCGTGTCACAGCAAGTGTTGTATTTCAGGCACAGCAAGTGTTGTACCTGTCACAGCAAGTGTTGTACCTGTCACAGCAAGTGTTGTATCTCAGGCACAGCAGATGTTGTACCTGTCACAGCAAGTGTTATGCATGTCACAGCAAGTATTTTACCTGTCACAACAAGTGTTGTATCTCAGGCACAGCAGGTGTTGTATCTGTCACAGCAAGTGTTGTATCTCAGGCACAGCAGATGTTGTACCTGTCACAGCAAGTGTTATGCGTGTCGCAGCAAGTGCTGTCTCCTGGCTATCACTCAATGCGTTGTTCTGCTTCTCCGGGTCACAAGGATCGTTCGACCTACTTCAACTTTCTCCGAGCGTGTGCCTCACACTTTCACCTCAGAGACACTAGGAATGTCATCACATACATCAGCTCTTGTCACAACAGCTTCATAAAAACTCGTCCAGTTGACACAAGTATAAGTGTCACACCTCTGGGTGAAGGTGTGGCGTGTGTATTCCACTACGGGTGAAGGTGTGGCATGTGTATTCCACTATGTGGTTAATATTGCCTGATACACTCATGGTCAGAGCTTATTTGATGCTGAGATCCACATGTGAATTTGCCCTCAGAATAATGTGGAAGATTTGTTATAGATTGAGTAGTTAATGGTTTGATGATGAATCAGAGACGTGTGTACATCTGGGTATCTTTACTGTAGACGTTTCGCCATCCAGTGGCTTTGTCAATACAAATTCAAGGATGTAACTGGAAGACAGCAGAACTATATACAAAAAATGAAGTAATCAGTCCCTCAGCCTTGAGGGAATTACCTATTTTTTTCTATATAGTTCTACTGTTTTCCAATGATGTCATTGAATTTGTGTTGATAAAGCCACTGGATGGCGAAACGTCTACGGTAAAGACACCCAGATGTAAATATTGTCGGTATTTATGTACAGTTAATGGTTTACTCTCAGCACTAGCAGGCGTCTGCCTATGTTAAGTACGCTCGAGGTCTACTCTTGTCAACTTCTTCAGGTTCGTTATGTAATTACTTAAATTTTATTAAGATAACAAACTGCAACATAACTAATGATGTAAATATTACACAGCTAATTGTGTGTGATTATACTGCCGAGGAGTGGTCTTGCAGAGTGCCATGTACGATCGTTGTACTCTCTCAGTCAAGTTACTGAATTCTCTAGGTAACCACGAGCCCCGACGGATTGTACTACGAGACAACAAATCCGTGGAGAAAAGGTCAAGTAGGTCGAAGGTCATGAGACTTATTAATCTGTCTATAACCCGATATTTAGTTATTTCCAATTCCTGAGACCAGTGGCGCAAAGCCGACGAATGGTGAAAAGACAGTTACAAAGAGAAACTTTATTGAGATGTTTCGCCTGTTTACAGGCTTCTTCGGTCAATACACAGGGAAGTACAAAAGGAAATTTATACAAGCGTAGCCAGGTGAGTGGCAGAGTCAGTGAGGTCACTGTGTGAGCTGAACTGCGAGGTGGACGCTCTGCAGGAAGTGCTCCAGTCCTTCCGATGACCTGTTTATGTGAAATAAGTTGTTCTTCAAGTTTAGTTGAACTGAAACCTCCTTGATGCTGTTAGATTAACGTAGCTGCCAGGCATCCGCGTTTGTCTCTGTATCCTGTTTCACCCCTAGATCTAATTCTGCCCGGGTACTGATTAAGTACTATATTTGAACGAGTTCTGGGTGTACGAGTGATTCCCTGAGCCATCGCAGGTCTGCCTGTGTAGCGATCATAACTGTCAGTAATTTGAATTCGCTCACAAACCCTAGCGGAGATATTGACATTAATCTGACATTATAAAACACCGCTTGAGTGGAAATAGTTATTGGACAACAAAGTCACGTATATTAGAGGATATCTGAATTATAATATTCAGTATTATTAATTAGCTTATATTAGGAATTGCTAATTATGTCTAATATTAAGTTTGCATAACACTATTTATGGTGTATGCTTAATCAGAGAGACTTACAATCCTGACTTATAGTGCCGAGATCATAATTATCTGAAATATTCAGTAGAGTGACAGAGAGAGAGTGCAGTGGCACCCTAGAAGATCACCTCTGCTGTAATGTCATCAAGGTAAGTTACGTAACAGTTACACCATTTGTTTAGGCTTTTAATTTTTCATAATGAATGTTAAAGAATTATATAACAAACCTAAGAAAGTGAACAAGTCTTAGCTGTGTGTAACACCCAAGATGGCTGTCCACACCAGGAGGGTGTGTCGGGGGGTCAGTGCCCCCTCGGCCAGGTCCATGACTATGGTAAGTGTAAACCGCTAATTACTAAATATATAACAAATCTTCGACATTAATCAGCCATATTGGGAACACCATTTAGATGTCATTTTGAAGACAAATGTACATGGGAAAGCTGATGTCAATTTGGACATCAATTACGCAACTAGCATTAGTGTTAATGTATAGCGGAATTAAAAGACTATCTATCTTGTCCCTCATACTGGATAATTTCCTCATATCCTCATAGTGGATAATTTCCTCATATCCTCATACTGGATAATTTCCTCATATCCTCATACTGGATAATTTCCTCATATCCTCATCCCGGATAATTTCGAGCGTCTACTTTTCTGAAAGGATTAACAAGGTGTTCTCAATATGAGAACTGTGTGAGTACAATACTTACATGATTTCTGGGTCAAAAGTGATATCTGTGACCTCCTGACGATCCTATGTGGTGACCGGTTCGTAAATAACCGTAGGTACTTCGAATTCACCCACAACCCCTCTAGCGACAGTACTTCCTACTCAGCGTCTGACATTACACACTAACATATGTTTGGTTATAGATGCTGGACAACAGCGCCTCCTATGTTAGAGAACATCCCAGTTATAATAAATATTATTAATAATTAGCTTAAAATGAGTATTGGTAATCTTAGTTTACATAACAGAATACAGCCTCTCCTCACTTAGCGACGTACTCCTTTACCGACGTGGTCTTAAGAACGGAACTCCGTCGTTAAGTGAGGAGAGGCTGTATATGATTTTGAAATTTACGAAGCTGGATCAAGCATAAAGTGGAAACAAGAGCACCTGTGTTTAACTAATAATTGCCTTTCCTCTTGAGAGGGTCCTCATCCAACAGGGTTGCTGTGCGCTTCCCCATCCCAAGCCATCCCTTAATATATATATATTTTTCCACAGGTGGTACTGGAAGGAGCTCGTGTTTGTATCATAATGACTATGATACTCATAGTGGACACCGTCAGTAAGGTCCTGATGGAGGTGCTTGAAAGGGACAGTGTCACGACTGGCACCATTATGATAATGATGCTCACAGCACAGTTCATACTGTGACAGTTCATGTTGTTCATATTGCGACAGTCCATGCTGTGACAGTCCATGCTGTGACAGTCCATGCTGTGACAGTCCATGCTGTGACAGTCCATGCTGTGACAGTCCATGCTGTGACAGTCCATGCTGTCACGGTCCAAACTATGACAGTATATAAGCCACTTCTTCGCACATATGCTGTATTCTTTTCAAGATTGATGGACTGATCACATCGACTCGAGGCTGAGGGACTGATTACCTCAAACTCCTCCTGTTCTCCTCCATTCTCCTTTGTATGAACTGATAAAGCCACTGTGTGGATAAACGTTTCTTCAACAAAGATACCAATATGTTGCATAAGTGTCTCAACCTTCAACTTGTCGGTTTTAAACCATTTATCACAGTTTAAAAAGTGACATTTCCACTGCCTCTAATTCCCCTTCGCTGGGTCATTCAGAGTTCATACATCACACCCATACAACAACGTCAAAACAAATATACTCCTGCATTCTTTTTTTCTGTTGCATCCACTGGCGAAATTATTTCTATCTCCATATTCCTCAACTTCCCTGAAGCCTTCTGTCTCTCATCTATTACATGACTTACCTCATTCTTCATAGATTCATCTGATTATACATCCATTCTCACTAAATGCATTTATTTACCCCATTTTCTTTTTAATAATATAGTTTCAGTGGTATGAATGTTTAGCCAAACTCCTGACACCTACAGTCCCACACAGTCATGTACAGGAATTAGTAAACAGACTTTGGGACAGGAATAATGTTGGAAACTATCAGATTAGGGTATTTTCACTACTGCAAATGATCATCTGAGGATTAACCGTAAACTCACGGCATTGTGTTCCAACAGTTATTGGAATGACATGGTCACATCATTGGTCACGTCACTGGTCACGTCATTAGTCACGTTATTGGTTACATCATTGGTCACGTCATTGGTCACGTCATTGGTCACATCACTGATCACATCACTGGTCACATCATTGGTCACATCATTGGTCACATCACTGGTCACATCACTGGTCATTCGTATCAAACTTACTCTACAACAAGGTCACTATCATACAGATACTGGAGTTTCACTACAGCTTGACCTTACCCATTGATTCATCTGTTCAGATCCCTCACACACCAGACGGTCTATATATTCTCACACTTACCGTGTGCTCTTCATAGACTTTGAAAAAATCTTGGTCTCCAAGCGAAGTGTTCTTCATAAATATCAATGGTTTGCAGTGTGTCAATATTTATACCTCTTATACCCGGTATGTCCAATATTTAATTTCTCATACTTTTATTCATTCCCAGTGAATATTACGTTCACGAAAAACAGCAAAGCCTTACTGGTCATATAAAGTTGCAAGGCTGCGGGAAACTATCGGTAAAGGGAAGAAGTGAGGGTTAATCTGTGAGTTAACAAGTGAAAGCTGACGTAACAAGTCACTTTCAGACCAAAAGTCAGAGTGTGTAGAGTAAAGGTAAAACTTTCTGAAATGAGACCAGATATGAAATACACCCAGTTCTTAGATAAATGGTGTAATTATTCAACAAGTGTTTGACCATTACCAAGAGCTGATAAGTGTCACTGACAGTCGCTGCTCACCTCTCCAGGTACCATCTATGATTCTCTGTGGATTATGAAAAGTTATGTGACAAGTGTTTCTTAAATACGACATTGATGAAAACAAGTCGACCAAGAACTAAATCAACTTCTTGTTCTCTAACCCGGATTAACAACGCTACCATCAGTTTTAAATTCTCCGAGACATTGTAACACTAAAAATTCACATACATTGTACAAAGCATCTGGGTAACAATGAAAAGACTACGAGTGTTTAACCAGAGATAGGAAAACCAGAAACTTGGTAGAATTAATTTTTTTAAGAGTCAACTGGAAGATCGGCAACTGGAGCTGTGTACGATTTCTTCTGTGCCTTCTGATACTCCATTGTTAAATATACACAGCCTACATAAACAAACTAAAGACAGGCTGTCGTGATAGCGGGTGCGAGGTCACTGAAGAATTATTGATCGTCGATTGCTAAACAGGATTAGTGGGCTGTGAGAAAGCCTCGGTAGAAGGGTGGCAGGAGTCAGCAATAGTTGAGGAGGACATTGTTATAATATGCTTGACAATGTGACGTTTAATGTGCATTAAAGACTACATGAACGATGATCAGTCTGTGTGTATCATATCTGTATGCTTTCATGACTTCTATTGTTTCCTCTCTTAAAGAAGGAGATGTGAGGAGTGCAAGACACAATACTCTAGAGTTAGATCAGGTTTAATTGTTGTGGAGATGTAATTGAGACTACAAAGAGCTTGTATTTTCAGTGTATTCATATATTCATTAAAAGGGAACTGTGGGTGAATGAATGTGTGGATGAATCTTATGTGGCTAGCTGGTCTAGTGGCTAACGCGACGGGCTGGAGTTTTGAGACTCTATGACCGCGGGTTCAATCCCGGCCGGGGGTATGGTTTATCCAGGACATTTATTGGGATATATATAAAAATTGGTCAGTCTTCTTGCCGAATAAGGCAAGCGAAAGTTTGTGTATGCAGCAATTTCGCAAAAATCATTCTGAACCTAACGAAAAAAAATATATTTCAGTGTGTTTGTTTATTATTAAATTATTGTAAACTTATCTAAAGTATATTTAGTTGGATTAGGCTAAATTAAATAGCGCTTGTTATAATAAGGTTACGTAAATTTTCTAAGGTTCTTTTGGTACAAAATTGTTAATTTTCAACTTAACATAAACGAAAAAAAAATGTATCTTTAAAAGTATAAGAGAAAATTTTAGAAAGGACTTAAATTTAAATATCATACCTCTTCGGCACGAAATATATATATATATATATATATATATTATATATATATATATATATATATATATATATATATATATATATATATATATATATATATTCCGGGATATACACCCCTACACGTGTACATACATTGCCGCTCTAAGTGTACATACTCCAGTATGAATATACTCTTTAGAATAAATACAAAATGAAAGTGTTACAGATGATATTTATTCACCAGGAAAGAGGACAAGTATTTCCTGACGAGGGTCTTAGTCATACGATGACCCACGTAACTAAAACATTTGACTATATATGTGAAGTCTTCCGCTGACCTACCGGTTCACTCCCTTCAAGAAGATATATTGGTGGTTTTTTGTTTGACAGGCAAAAAAAAAAAAAATCTGACACGGGTGTTAATCAAATAACGACCCATCTATTGGTCAAGAATCCGCTGGCCTATCCCAGCTACGTTGTACGGCCAAATTAAGAAACACACACAGTGGATCACTACATAGTACTATACAGGTATCCTAAATTCATTAGAGGCTATTTTCTCTTAATCTGGAAATAAGACAATGTCTTTTGACGGGAGTCTTCGTCAGTTGAAGTTCATCCACTCACTGGGTAAACATCCTCTGGCGTCCCTCAGCTGGAATCAGAGATGCGTCAAGTAATGTTAACAGTTCAGCTGCTGCAGTAAGGTTACCGCGCTAGAGAGCAACAAGGGCAATGGCACTAATTATGACATGAAAATATAACCTTAGGGGGAGCCAGGCGGTGCTCGGGTAAAAATAAACTTGAAACTTTCCCTGTTGTGAGCTGAGACAGCAGCTCCCTAACACAAACTGTTGTGAGCTGAGACAGCAGCTCCCTAACACAAACTGTTGTGAGCTGAGACAGCAGCTCCCTAACACAAACTGTTGTGAGCTGAGACAGCAGCTCCCTAACACAAACTGTTGTGAGCTGAGACAGCAGCTCCCTAACACAAACTGTTGTGAGCTGAGACAGCAGCTCCCTAACACAAACTGTTGTGAGCTGAGACAGCAGCTCCCTAACACAAACTGTTGTGAGCTGAGACAGCAGCTCCCTAACACAAACTGTTGTGAGCTGAGCCAGCAGCGCCCTAACACAAACTGTTGTGAGCTGAAACAGCAGCTCCCTAACACAAACTGTTGTGAGCTGAGACAGCAGCTCCCTAACACAAACTGTTGTGAGCTGAGACAGCAGCTCCCTAACACAAACTGTTGTGAGCTGAGACAGCAGCTCCCTAACACAAAACTGTTGTGAGCTGAGACAGCAGCTCCCTAACATAAACTGTTGTGAGCTGAGACAGCAGCTCCCTAACACAAACTGTTGTGAGCTGAGACAGCAGCTCCCTAACACAAACTGTTGTGAGCTGAGACAGCAGCTCCCTAACACAAACTGTTGTGAGCTGAGACAGCAGCTCCCTAACACAAACTGTTGTGAGCTGAGACAGCAGCTCCCTAACATAAACTGTTGTGAGCTGAGACAGCAGCTCCCTAACACAAACTGTTGTGAGCTGAGACAGCAGCTCCCTAACAAAACTGTTGTGAGCTCAGACAGCAGCTCCCTAACATAAACTGTTGTGAGCTGAGACAGCAGCTCCCTAACATAAACTGTTGTGAGCTGAGACAGCAGCTCCCTAACACAAACTGTTGTGAGCTGAGACAGCAGCTCCCTAACACAAACTGTTGTGAGCTGAGACAGCAGCTCCCTAACACAAACTGTTGTGAGCTGAGACAGCAGCTCCCTAACACAAACTGTTGTGAGCTGAGACAGCAGCTCCGTAACATAAACTGTTGTGAGCTGAGACAGCAGCTCCCTAACACAAACTGTTGTGAGCTGAGACAGCAGCTCCCTAACACAAACTGTTGTGAGCTGAGGAAGCAGCTCCCTAACACAAACTGTTGTGAGCTGAGACAGCAGCTCCCTAACATAAACTGTTGTGAGCTGAGGCAGCAACTCCCTAACAGAAACTGTTGTGAGCTGAGACAGCAGCTCCCTAACACAAACTGTTGTGAGCTGAGACAGCAGCTCCGTAACATAAACTGTTGTGAGCTGAGACAGCAGCTCCGTAACATAAACTGTTGTGAGCTGAGACAGCAGCTCCCTAACATAAACTGTTGTGAGCTGAGACAGCAGCTCCCTAACACGAACTGTTGTGAGCTGAGGCAGCAGCTCCCTAACACAAACTGTTGTGAGCTGAGACAGCAGCTCCCTAACATAAACTGTTGTGAGCTTAGACAGCAGCTCCCTAACACAAGCTGTTGTGAGCTGAGACAGCAGCTCCGTAACATAAACTGTTGTGAGCTGAGACAGCAGCTCCCTAACATAAACTGTTGTGAGCTGAGGCAGCAACTCCCTAACATAAACTGTTGTGAGCTGAGACAGCAGCTCCCTAACACAAACTGTTGTGAGCTGAGACAGCAGCTCCCTAACACAAACTGTTGTGAGCTGAGACAGCAGCTCCCTAACACAAACTGTTGTGAGCTGAGACAGCAGCTCCCTAACATAAACTGTTGTGAGCTGAGACAGCAGCTCCCTAACACAAACTGTTGTGAGCTGAGACAGCAGCTCCCTAACATAAACTGTTGTGAGCTGAGACAGCAGCTGCCTAACATAAACTTTTGTGAGCTGAGACAGCAGCTCCCTAACATAAACTGTTGTGAGCTGAGACAGCAGCTCCCTAACACAAACTGTTGTGAGCTGAGACAGCAGCTCCGTAACATAAACTGTTGTGAGCTTAGACAGCAGCTCCCTAACATAAACTGTTGTGAGCTGAGACAGCAGCTCCCTAACATAAACTGTTGTGAGCTGAGGCAGCAACTCCCTAACACAAACTGTTGTGAGCTGAGACAGCAGCTCCCTAACATAAACTGTTGTGAGCTGAGACAGCAGCTCCCTACACACAAACTGTTGTGAGCTGAGACAGCAGCTCCCTAACACAAACTGTTGTGAGCTGAGACAGCAGCTCCCTAACACAAACTGTTGTGAGCTGAGACAGCAGCTCCCTAACACAAACTGTTGTGAGCTGAGACAGCAACTCCCTAACACAAACTGTTGTGAGCAGAGACAGCAGCTCCCTAACATAAACTGTTGTGAGCTGAGACAGCAGCTCCCTAACACAAACTGTTTTGAGCTGAGGCAGCAACTCCCTAACACAAACTGTTGTGAGCTGAGACAGGAGCTCCCTAACATAAACTGTTGTGAGCTGAGACAGCAGCTCCCTAACACAAACTCTTGTGAGCTGAGACAGCAGCTCCCTAACACAAACTGTTGTGTGCTGAGACAGCAGCTCCCTAACATAAACTGTTGTGAGCTGAGACAGAAGCTCCATAACACAAACTGCTGTGAGCTGAGACAGCAGCTCCCTAACACAAACTGTTGTGAGCTGAGACAGCAGCTCCCTAACACAAACTGTTGTGAGCTGAGACAGCAGCTCCCTAACATAAACTGTTGTGAGCTGAGACAGAAGCTCCATAACACAAACTGTTGTGAGCTGAGACAGCAGCTCCCTAACACAAACTGTTGTGAGCTGAGACAGCAGCTCCCTAACACAAACTGTTGTGAGCTGAGACAGCAGCTCCCTAACATAAACTGTTGTGAGCTGAGACAGACGCTCCATAACACAAACTGTTGTGAGCTGAGACAGCAGCTCCCTAACACAAACTGTTGTGAGCTGAGGCAGCAGCTCCCTAACACAAACTGTTGTGAGCTGAGACAGCAGCTCCCTAACATAAACTATTGTGAGCTGAGACAGCAGCTCCCTAACATAAACTGTTGTGAGCTGAGACAGCAGCTCCCTAACATAAACTATTGTGAGCTGAGAAAGCAGCTCCCTAACATAAACTGTTGTGAGCTGAGACAGCAGCTCTCTAACATAAACTATTGTGAGCTGAGACAGCAGCTCCCTTACATAAACTGTTGTGAGCTGAGACAGCAGCTCCCTAACATAAACTGTTGTGAGCTGAGACACCAGCTCCCTAACATAAACTATTGTGAGCTGAGAAAGCAGCTCCCTAACATAAACTGTTGTGAGCTGAGACAGCAGCTCCCTAACATAAACTATTGTGAGCTGAGAAAGCAGCTCCCTAACATAAACTGTTGTGAGCTGAGACAGCAGCTCCCTAACATAAACTATTGTGAGCTGAGACAGCAGCTCCCTAACATAAACTGTTGTGAGCTGAGACAGCAGCTCCCTAACATAAACTGTTGTGAGCTGAGACAGCAGCTCCCTAACATAAACTGTTCTTACTTCATTCCGGCTACATAAATTAAGCAGATAAATCCACCTCCGGCAGAAGTAACTGCAAGTTGGACATTATTATTATTATTTTTAATGAATAATAATTAAAATAAAAAAATAATAATAAAAATTTAATAAAAAATAAAAAATAAAAATTTAAAAAAAATAATAAAAATTTAATAAAATAAAAATTTAATAATAAAAATTAATAATTAATAATAATAAAAATTTAAATAATAATAAAAAATAAAAATTAATAATAATAAAAAAGTTAATTATTATTATTTTTATTTTTTATTATTATTATTATTATTATTATTATTATTATTATTATTTATTACTATCATTATCTGGGGGGGGGGTTTTTTTTTTGGAAATGACCCAAAGTGGGGGGCGTACACCGGGGCCGGGTTTAGATCAGCGTTGTTATTTCTTGTAAAATGAGGACCCAAAATGAAAGGTTAGGGAAATTTTATAAAACTTGTTTAAAAGGGGTTTTTGTTAAATATTTAAAGCCCAAAGTTTATATAGGGGAAATGGTGAGAGGGGTTTCCTGAGGGAAAGGGGGATGTCATGAAACACATGTAGTAGCCAGCCGGATAAGTGGGGCCCTGGGTGATCAAATTCAGATTAAGGGGAACTTATTTGTGGGCAGGTCTATGGCCCAAATGCTAAGGGGGGGTTTCCCCCCCAAACTTTCTAGGCCAACCACGGGCCAAAAGCCAATCATGTCAACCCAAGCCACATTCACCCAAGAAGGAGCATTTGCACCCGCCCTTTTAAAGCAAAAAGTAGTCGGGTTTCCAACCCCACACCCATCATCATTTGTATCAAATTTTTAAAACTACAACTTTTTGGGTTTCCGGGCCCCCTCGGGAGATTGTTCCACTAAACCCAACAACTTTTAATTACCAAAACAATGTTTTGCTTAGGCTTTCAAAATCTTTTTTTAAATTGGGGAACCATTTTTTTGCAGCCCGTCGGGTTGGTTTTTTTTTGGGCATGTTGTTTAATCCCTTTATTTTTTCCTTTGTTTTCCTTTTTTAAACGTCATCCACCCCAAACCCCCCTAATTCAAACCCTTTCTAAAGGGGCAGATTTGGGGCCGGGCCCAGTCTGTTATTTTTTAAATTGGTTTAAATTTACTAATGCTGATTTTTTTATATAATTTACTAAAGACGGTAAAGGGATTTTTCATGCTTCTGGGGATTTTCATTTTTTTCACAAATAAATTTTACGGGCAAAAGCAAATTATCCGGGTTTTCAGTTATTTCAAAGCCCAGCCCTATCAAATTTTTTTTTTTTTTTTTTACTACCATCCCCAAAATGCGACCCACACGGCGCTAACACCCGGGTATCACTTACTGTAGGTGAACGGGGGCCAGCAGGTGTAAGGAAGCAAGTCCAACGTTCCCAAAGAATCGAACCATTTAAAACCCTCAGTATGTGACCCGAGTGCACTCCCAAAAACCGGGGCCAGGGGGCTCTCGGGTGTTTCTTTTAAAGAAGATGTATATTTAATATCAGCGCTTAAATTCAAGGGTTAATATTTGTTTTAATTTGGGGTTCTGGGTTTTCGGGAGGTTTTTTCCCACATAAATTTGTGTCAAAATTCCTCCTCATGGTCGGTATAAAAACTATAGGCTTTTAATTTTTTGAAATGTATTTTAGGGGTTTTGGGATAAACGTGGTGGATTTTAAATTAAAAAGTCTTATTTATTAGACTGATAAGGTTCAAAGTCAATATGGCTGTGTGCCCGTTTTTTTTTTCCCCAAAGTCAAGAAACTGCCCAAAAACAAATTGTAAAAAAATGTTGGTTAAAATTACTGACAATGTGTAAAAAAGGAAAAAAAACACTTTTTAAACAAATTAATTAAAAATGTCTTATTGGGCCGCAAAAGTTTTCTTTTACTTAACAGGAAAAATAATTCCTTTGTAGATAAAAAAATTTGGTTCAAAAGGAAAACCGAATGTTGAAAAAATTAAACACATATACAATTTTTGGGGTATTTTTATTGGGGAAAACGTTTCCCCAAAAAACAGTGGCTTCTTTCAGCCAAAAACAAAGGAGAAACTTGAAGAACAGGAGGAAAAAATTTTTTGGAGGTTAAGTCCTATTGGAGCTGGGAAAATCAAAAAAGGGTTTGGGGGGGATTTAAACCCCCATTCGCCCCCCAAATTTTTTGAGGGACTGTTTAACCCACTTGTTTTTCCAAAAGTTTCCCTTAAAAAAGGATAGGCCCAAAGGGGGGTGGGGGGAAAATTTCTTTTTTAAAATTTTCCCGGTTTTATTTTGTGCAATTTTATCAAAAACCCCCCTTAAACAAAGGAAACCCCACTGTGGATGGAAATACACCCCCACCACTGTGTTTACATCACCGGACCACCACTTGAAAAAATAGAAACCCCACCACTGTGAAAATAAAAACCACCCCCCCACTGTGGGGGAAATAAAACCTCCACCATGGAAAAATTACCCCACCCCCAAAACCCCTGTAAAAGGCATTTAAAAACCCTCCCCCACTTTTTTGATAAAAAATTACACCCACCACCACTGTGACCCATACCCCCCACCACAAATGATACAACCCCAAACCCCACTTTGAGAAAATACACCACCACACTGGGGATAATACCCCAAACCCCCCACTGTGATTTTTTACACCACCCCCAATGTGTGATACTTTACTCCCCAAAACCCACTGTAAATTTTTTACACCACCCACTATTTGTAAATAAACACCACCCCCCACTGTGTTCATAAAACCACCCCCCATTGTGATAAAAATACCACCTCCCACCATTTGTGTACATACACCCCCAAATACTGTGATACTTTTACACCACCCCCACTGGGGCCCATAAAAACCCCCAGTTTCCCCTCCCCCTGGAAATTAACCCCCCGGGGGGGGGGTTTTTGGGGGGGGGGGTTGGGGGGGGGGGGGGGGGGGGTTTTGTTACATACCCTTCCACCACTGTGATACAAAACCAACTCCACCATGTGAGACATACACCTCGACCATTTGTGATACTTTCACCCCCAAACCATTTGTGTTTAATTACCCTCCCCCACTGTGAAAACCATAAAACCTTTTCCCCCACTGTGAAAAATTACACCTCCACCACTGTGAAAACTTTACCCACACCCCTTTTTGTTTAAAATTCCCACCTCCACCACTGTGATACATACCCTCCACCAGTGTGAAAACATACACCCCCCATCCCCTGTGATACATAGACCTCCAAACCATTTGTGATAAATACACCTCCCCCCCTGTGGGGGAAAATACACCTCCACCACTGGAACATCCCGCTCCACCACTAAGATACAAAAAAAAACCCCTTCACCACTGTGATACCAAAACCCCTTTTCCCTCCACTGTGAACATTAAAACCTCCCCACCACGGGTGAAAAATTTCACCTTCCCACCATTTTGATACATACACCACCACCACGGGTGAGGGCTTTCCCCTTTCCACCACTTTTGAACTTTACCCCTTTTCCACCACTGTGAAAAACATACACCACCCCCACTGGGAGGCTTACCCCTTTCCACCAGGTGATACTTACACCTCCACCCATGTGATACTACACCCCCACCACTGTGAGACTACACCCCCCCACTGTGGGGGGGCATACCCCTCCACCCTGTGAACTTTAAAACCTCCACCACTGTGAACTTTACACCACCAACCACTTGGGGGCATACCCCCTTCCACCATGTGATACATACACCACCCACCACATGATGCATACACCCTCCCCCAACTGTGTTTAAAAAATTTGACCCCCAAAATAGGAAAAAATTTAATAAAAGGGGTTGATGAAAATAATAAATTTTATGAAATAAAACCAAATTGTGAGGAAAAAAATAATGTTATTAAATAAAACCAAAATGTGAGGGCAAAACCACCAAAAATTGTTTCATAATAATTTGATGAATAACCACAACGGTGTTTACATACAAAAAATCCAATGTGATGCATACACCACCCAAGTGTGATACATACTCCCCACCATGGGAAAACCTAACCCCCACCACTGGGGAATTCTACACCACCACCACGGGTGACACATACACCACCACCATTTGTGATAATTCACCCAACCACCACTGTGATGCATACACCACCCCCACTGTGATGCAAACCCTCCCCCAGGTGATAATACCCCTCCACCACTGGATGCATACACCACCACCCACTGTGATACATACACCACCCCCCACTGTGATACATACACCCCACCAGTGTGATACATACCCCTTTCCACCACTGTGATACATACACCACCACCACTGTGATGCATACACCTCCACCACTATGATACATACACCACCACCATTTGTGATGCTTTACACCTCCACCACTATGATACATACACCTCCACCACTGTGATGCATACACCTCCACCACTGTGATACATACACCTCCACCACTGTGATACATACACCACCAACCCACTGTGATACATACACCACCACCACTGTGATACATACACCTCCACCACTGTGATACATACACCACCACCACTGTGATGCATACACCTCCACCACTGTGATACATACACCACCACCACTGTGATACATACACCACCACCATCATCCTTTGGGGATGATACTAGGATCTGCATGGGGCTGCCCATCTGCTGGGGACGGGGTTTAAACCTCCAAAAGATAAAAACAAATTTTCCCCGGGGGAAAAACGGAAAACAATATGATGTTCAATGAAAAAATTTTAAAAAATATCCGTTAGGGAAAACTGGAGGAGAAAATTTCTAGAAAAAGGGGATACTACTGACCCCGGCCCATAAAATAGAGCGGAAAAATAATGTAAGGGCCCGGGGAGTAGTAATGTTCTGAAGATCTCCCCTTTCAAGGATCAAAAACAGGCCAGATCGCACGGCAAAAAAAATGATAAAAGGATAATGAAAACTTTCAAAACAGAGATCCCAACCCCAAATGATAAATCCTTTTCAAATCACTTGTTTTCTTAGCCCCTGGAATACTGCTTTCATTAACTTTCCCCCATTCAAAGCAGGTAAAAATCGCAGATTTTTGGAAAGAGTTTCAGAAACCCCTTTACTGAGGGAATAAGTTCTTTTCAAGAAACCCTTTAAAAACTTGGGAACGTTTGGGAACACTTGATTTTGTACCCCTTTGGGAACGCAGGAGGGGGGGGTTTTATCATAATCTACATTTTTGGAAAATTTTGGGAAGGAATGGCCCCCAAATCTGCCCCACAGAAATCACTCCCTACAAAGTAAAAGGGGGCACGATGCAAACCCCCCCAATAAAAAGAAAGGGGGGGCCATTGTACACTAAGAGAAAACACCTTAAGGGGTGGGGGCCCCCCAAAAACTGTCAACAGCCTCCATCAACATTGGGGGAATTGTCAAAAAAACCCCGGGCCCTGCCTTCAAGAGAGAGCTGGACAGATACCTAAAGCCCAGTGGGGGTTCCCCACCGGGGTTTGGGCTCTACTTTTGGCCTGCGTGGGGCCAGCAGTAACGGGCCTATTTGAGAGGCCCTGTTTCCATGGGGGAGGGGGGGTTTCATGGACCGGGCCCGGGGGGGGCGTTATCCCCAAAAAATAACCCCCCCAAGGTAACCATGTGATGCATACACCCCCACCACTGTGATACATACACCTCCACCCGTGATACATACCCCAAACCACCACGGGGATGATACACCTCCACCACTTTTGATTACATACCCCCTCCACCACTGTGAGACATACACCCACCCCCACTGTGATGCATACCCCTCCACCCCCGTGTACAAAAACCTCCACCACGGGGTGAGACTTTCCCCACCACCACGGTGTTGCATACACCCCGAACTGTGATACATACACCTACCACTGTGAGACATCCCCACCAAAACTGGGGATGCTTTACATCTCCCCCACGGTGATCCCAAAAACCCCTCCCCCCAACGTAAATACTTACCCCTATCCCACTGTGAGACATACCCCTCCACCCCCTGTGAAACATAAAACCCCCACCACTGTAAGTTTTTACACCACCCCCCTTTTTTGATCCCATACACCTCCACCACTGTTTTGAATACACCTCCCCCAAAGGACCAAACACCCCCACCACTGTGAGACATACACCACCCCCACTGTAAAAGCAACACCTCCCCCACTGTAAATGCTTACAACTCCCCCACTGTGATACTTTAACACCTCCCCACTGGGATAAAATTCACCCCCACCACTGTGATACATACACCTCCCCCACTTTGAGCCCATAAAACCACCACCCCCCTGTGACCCCATACACCCCCCCACGTGGTTTCATACCCCTCCCCACTGTGATGCATAAAACCCTCCCCCCACTGTGAACTTCCCCCCCCAAACTGGGGAATACTTTCACCCCACCACTGTGATAATACACCCCCCACCACTTTGAGAAAATACACCCCCAACCCCCACTGTGATACATGACCCCTCCCCCACTGTGATACATACCCCCTCCACCACTTGATACTTACCCCTCCACCCACTGGATGAATACCTCCCCCCACTTGATGCATAACCTCCACCACTGTGAGAAATACACCCCCCCCACTGGGGAACATAAACCACCACCACGTGAACATACCCCCACCACCACTGTGAACATTCCCCACCCCCCCTTTTGGGGAGTCATACACCCACCACCACTGTGATGCATAAAAACTCCACCACGTGAGCTTTCACCTCCCCCCACTGTGAGACATACCCCCCCAAATACTGTGATACATTACACCCACCACTGGAAAATTACACCACCCCCCACTGTGATACATACACCACCCCCACTGTGATCATACCCCAAACCCCCATTTGTGTACATACCCCCAACCCCCACTGGGAAACATAAAAAAAAACCCCCACTGTGGGGGCATAAAACCTCCCCCACGGGGAGGACATAACCCTCCACCACTGTGATACATACACCTCCCCACTGTGAACATACACCTCCCCCCATTTGTGAAACATACACCTCCACCCCCTGTGATACATACACCACCACCACTGTGAACTTCACCACCACCACTGTATACATACCCCAAACGCTACGGTGAGAATACACCCCCAAACCACTGTGATACATCCCCCACCCACAACTGTGATAAAACCACCACAACTGTGATAAAACACCCCCACCACTGGAAACTTACCCACCACCACTGTTTCATACACCCCCAACCACTGTGGGGACATTTACCACCCCCACTGTGAAACATACCCCAAACCACCACTGTGTGCGTACACCACCCCCACTGTAAGAATACATCACCCCCACTGTGATAATACACCCCCCACTGGAGCCCTACACCAAACCCAAATGTGAGCATAAACCTCCACCACTGTGATACATACACCACCCTCCCTTTTGTCCCATACACCCCCAACCACTGTGATAATACACCACCACCACTGGGGGAAAATACCCCCCCACCACTGTGAACATACACCCCACCACTGTAAAGCATACCCCCCCACCCACTGTGATACAAAACCCCACCACTACTGTGATATGACTCACAAATCGTAAAGAAAACGTTTTGCAAAAAAACCATCCCCCGGCGGGGATTGCCCCGCGGTAAGAGTCTGAAAACTCCACCCGTGGGCGTTACCACTAAAGAGCAAAGCCAAAATTTAAGATTCGCCCAAAACTAGGTAATTTTTTCACCATGGGAAGGGTTAGCACAGGCACCACTGTGACCCCAAATTGTGGCTAGCGGGTTTTCTAGTGGCTAACGCAAACGGGCGGGATTTTTTGAGACTCCTGACAGGGGGTTAAAATCCCGGGCCGGGGGTTTTGGTTTGACTACTGGTTACATACACCACCACCACTGGGGATACATACCCCCCACCACTGGGGAGACATAAAAACCACCCCCCACTGTGAACATACCCCCACCACCACGTGAACTTATCCACCACCACTGTGAAAAACCCACTATCACTGTATACATAACCCCCAAAACATGTGATACAAAAAACCAAACCCCCACTGTAACATACCCCACCCCAAACCTGTGAAAACATACACCACCACCACTGTGATACATACACCACCACCACTGTGATACATACACCTCCACCACTGTGATACATACACCACCACCACTGTGATGCATACACCTCCACCACTGTGATACATACACCACCACCACTGTGATACATACACCTCCACCACTGTGATACATACACCACCACCATCATCCTTTGCGGATGATACTAGGATCTGCATGAGGCTGTCATCTGCTGAGGACGCGGTTAACCTCCAAGAAGATATAAACAAAGTTTTCCAGTGGGCAACGGTAAACAATATGATGTTCAATGAGGACAAATTCCAACTACTCCGTTATGGAAAACTGGAGGAGATAATTACTAGAACAGAGTATACTACTGACTCCGGCCATACAATAGAGCGGAAAAATAATGTAAGGGACCTGGGAGTAGTAATGTCTGAAGATCTCACTTTCAAGGATCACAACAGTGCCACGATCGCACGTGCAAAGAAAATGATAGGATGGATAATGAGAACTTTCAAAACGAGAGATGCCAAGCCCATGATGATCCTTTTCAAATCACTTGTTCTCTCTAGTCTGGAATACTGCTGTACATTATCATCTCCATTCAAAGCAGGTGAAATCGCAGATCTGGAGAGTGTACAGAGATCCTTTACTGCACGTATAAGTTCTGTCAACCACCTTAACTACTGGGAACGCTTGGAAGCACTTGACTTGTACTCGTTGGAACGCAGGAGGGAGAGATATATCATAATCTACACTTGGAAAATCTTGGAAGGAATGGTCCCAAATCTGCACACAGAAATCACTCCTACGAAAGTAAAAGACTGGGCAGGCGATGCAAAATGCCCCCAATAAAAAGTAGGGCGCCATTGGTACACTAAGAGAAAACACCATAAGTGTTCGGGGCCCAAAACTGTTCAACAGCCTCCCATCAAGCATTAGGGGAATTGTCAATAAACCCCTGGCTGCCTTCAAAAAAGAGCTGACAGATACCTAAAGCCCAGTCCCGGGATCACCGGGGTTTGGGGGTCTTTACGTTGGACTGCGTGCGGCCAGCAGTAACACCTAGTTGATGGGGCCCCTTTGACCCAAATGGGGAGGGCCCGGGTCATGGCCCGGGGGGCCGGGGGGGGGCGTTGACCCCCGGGAAAAACCCTCCAGAAAAACCCACTGTGATGCATACCCCTCCCACTTTTATACATACACCCCCACCACGTGTTTACATCACCCCCACCACCTTGTTTCCAAAAACCCCTCCACCACGTGATAATACACCTCCCCCAAATGGGAAAACATACACCCCCAAACCACTTGATGCATCCCACCCCCCCACCGTGTTACTTTAACCTCCACCACTGTGGACATAAAACCACCCCCACTTGATGCTTTCACCTCCCCACCGGAACTACACCCCACCACGGTGAACATACCCCACCAAAACTGTGATGCAAACTTTCCCACCACTGTATACATACACCTCCCCCAAATGTGATACTTTCACCTATACCACTGTGAACATCCCACCTCCCCCACTTTGATACATACCCTCCCCCACTGTAGACATACCCCAAACCCACCACTGGGGGATGCATACACCTCCCCCCTTGTAAATGCAACACCCCCACCACTGTGACGCACAAAACCTCCACCACTTTGAGAATCACCACCCCCATTTGTGTAAAAACCCCTCCACCCCCCTGTGATCAAACAACCCCACCACTGTGATACAAAACCCCTTTCCACCACAAAAAATACATTTCACCTCCACCCCCTGTTACATAAAACCTCCACCATTTTTGAGACATACCCCCCCAACCACCACTGTGATCCCATCCCACCTCCACCCTGTGATGCTTACAACTCCCCCACTTTGATACATACACCTCCACCATTTGGGGATACAAACACCTCCCCCACTGGGGATACAACACCTCCACCATGTGATGCAAATCCCCACCCGTGATCCCATACACCCCCCAAACCACTTGAACATACCCCACCACCACTGTGGTACTTTTACACCCCCACCACGGGGAACTTACCCCACCCCCCACTGTGAGAAAAAACACCACCACCACTGAAAACCCTTTCCCCCACCACCACTTTTGTTTCATAAAACCCCCACCACTGTGATGTTTACCCCTCCACCACGGTGAGACAAACCCCCCCATACTGTGATACTTTCCCCCCACCACTGTGTTACATACCCCCCACCCTGATACAACCCCACCCCCACTGGATAAAAACACCACCCCCCAATGTGTTTACATACACCCCCAAACCACTGTGATAATACACCACCACCACTGGATGCATACACCTCCACCACTGTGAGACATACCCCTCCACCACTGTGTTCATCACCCCACCACGTGAACATACCCCCTCCCCCCACTTTGATACATTACACCTCCCCCACTTTTGTAATACACCCCTCCCACTGTGATACTTTCACCACCACCACTGTGAACATAACCACCGGCTACTGTGAGACTACCCCTTTCCCCACTGTGAAAAACATAAACCCACCACCACTGGAACCCCCCACCACTACTGTGATCCCAAACACCCCCAAACCACTGTGAAAAACTTTAAACCCCCAAACCACTGTGATACTACACCACCCCCATGTGAGACTTTCCCCCCACCCGTGATACATCCACCACCACCACTGTGGGACTTTTACCCCACCCCACTGTGAGACATACATCACCCCCAAAGGTGTCATAAAACCACCACCACTGTGAGAGAAAACCCCAAACCACTGTGATGCTTTTTACACCCCCACCATGTGTTACTTTACCCCAAACCACTACTGTAATACTTTCCCCCACCCCCAAACTGTGTTTACATACACCACCACCACTGTGGGACAAACCCCACCAAAAACGTGAGACATAAAAACCCCCACCCCACTGTGTTGCAAAATTACCCCCCCCAAACTGTGTTTACTACACCACAACTACTGTGATATACTAAACAAATCGTAATGACACGATTGCAAAAAAACCTACCCCCTGGGATTAAACCCCGGGGTTTCAAAGTCTGAAAACTCCACCCGTCCCCGTTACCCCACAGCCCGACAAAGCCACAATAAATTCGCCCCCAACTGGGTATATTTTTTCCCCCATGGGAAGGGTTACAAAACACCATGTGACCACAAATGGGGGTTTAGGGGTCTAGTGGCTAACGGGGACGGGTGGGTTTTGGGGACCCCTTTTCCGGGGGTTTCAACCCCGGGCCGGGGTAGGGTTTTGACTACTGTGTAAATACACCACCACCACTGTGATACTTTTCACCACCCCCACTGTGGGACATACACCACCACCACTGTGAAAACATAAAACCCCACCACTGTGAAAACTTTTAAAACCACCCCCACTGGAGACACACCACTATCATTTGTGAGACATACACCACCACCACTTGATACATACATTTCCCACCACTGTGATCCCAATACCCCCACCATCACTGTAAACCCACACCCCACCACTGTGAGAACCCCCACCACTGTAGACACTCCCCCACCACTGTGAGGCATACACCCCCCCACTGTGATACGTATACCACCCCCACTGTGAAAATACACCCCACCACTAGGGAACTTTTACCCCACCCCCAAATGTGATACACACACCACCCCCAAAGTGGGACATAAAACCCCCATCACTGTGGGGCCCTTTTTACCCCACCGCCCTGTGATACACCACCACCCCCACGGGGAAAAATCCCACCACCAGCCCCTTTCTGTGGTACAACGCCACCACTGTCATACATACATCACCACCATTTGTGAGAAAATAAACCACCACGTGAGAAAAAATACCCACCACCACCACCACCCCCACTGTAAGGACTTTACACCCACCCCACTTTTGAGACAGGGGTTGGGCAGGCACGCCACTGTCTGGGGGTGCTGACCTGGGGTTGTTGCAGGCTCGCCACTGTCTGCGGCCCCTGACCTGTGATTTTGCAGTGCCACGCCACTGCCCGCGGTGCCTGACTGTGAGTTTTTTCCCAAGTGCGCCCACGTTTGCAATCCTTTGCCCTGTGAGTGTTGCAGCGCACGCCGGGGGTTTGGGGTGCCTGACCTGTAAATGTTTGCAGTGCACCTATTGTCTGGGTCCCCCTGACCTTGATTGTTGCAGTGACGCCCTTTTTTGCGGTGCCTGCCCTTTTTGAGTGTTGCAGTGCACCTTTTGTCTGTGGTCCCTTGACCTTGATGTTGCAGTAAACGCCACTGTTTGGGGTCCCTGACCTTTGGGTGTTGCAGCGCACCCCAACTATCTGCGGTGCCTGACCTTTAGTTTTGCAGCGCACGCCACTGTCTGCGGTGCCTGCCCTGTTTAGTTGTTGCAGCGCACCCCACTGCCCTGCGGCCCCCCTGACCTTTTAGTGGCAGCGCACCCCCATGTCGGGCGGTCCTGACCTGTGGGATTTTGCAGGCACGCCACTGTCGCGGTGCCTGATCTGTGAGTTTTTTGCAGCGCACAGCCTTTTCTGCTCCCCTGACCTTTGGGGGTTGCACCCCACCCACTGCCTGCGGGGGTTTACCTGTGAGTGCTGCAGCGACGCCACTGTCTGCGGTCCCTCCCTGTTTAGTGTTGCAGCGAAACGCCAATGCTGGGGTGCCTAACTTTTGGGAGTGGGGCAGCGCAGCCACTATCTGGGGGGCCCTGACCTGTGAGTTTTGCAGCCCACCCCACTGTCTGGGGTGCTAAACCTGTGAGTGTTGCAGCGCACCCCAAACTACTGCGGTGCCTACCTGCTAGGGGTTGCAGCGCACGCCAATGTCTTGGGGGTGCCTAAATTTGAGTGTTTTCAGCGCACGCCACTATCTGGGTGCCTGACTGTGAGTGTTTGGGGAAAAACCCCCACTGTCTGCGGTGTGACCTGTGGTGCTGAAAGCGCACACGACCTGTCGGGGGTGCCTGACCTGTATGTTGCGGGCCCCCCCAAACTTTTCTGCGGCCCCCCTGCCCTTTGTAGTGTTTGCGCGCCCCCGACTGTCTGGGGGCCCCCGGGACCGTGAGTGTTGCACCCCACGCCATTTGCCCGGGGGGCCCCTGCCCTGTGATGTTGCAGCGCACCCACTGCCCTGGGGTCCTGCCCTGTGAGTGTTCGCCCCGCCCTGTCTGGGGTGCCTAAACCCTGTGAGTGTTGCAGGCACGCCCTGCTGCGGTGCCTGACCTGTGAGTTTTCAGCCCACGCCACTGTGTGTGGTGCCTGACCTGTGAGTGTTGCAGCGACCGCCATGTTGCGTGCCTGACCTGTGAGTGTTGCAGCGCACGCCACTGTCTGTGGTGCCTGACCTGTGAGTGTTGCAGCCCACGCCACTGTCTGCGGTGCCTGACCTGTGAGTGTTGCAGCCCACGCCACTGTCTGCGGTGCCTGACCTGTGAGTGTTGCAGCGCACGCCACTGTCTGCGGTGCCTGACCTGTGAGTGTTGCAGCGCACGCCACTATCTGCGGTGCCTGACCTGTGAGTGTTGCAGTGCACGCCACTATCTGCGGTGCCTGACCTGTGAGTGCTGCAGCCCACGCCACTATCTGCGGTGCCTGACCTGTGAGTGCTGCAGCGCACGCCACTGTCTGCGGTGCCTGACCTGTGAGTGCTGCAGCCCACGCCACTATCTGCGGTGCCTGACCTGTGAGTGTTGCAGCGCACGCCACTATCTGCGGTGCCTGACCTGTGAGTGTTGCAGCGCACGCCACTGTCTGCGGTGCCTGACCTGTGAGTGTTGCAGCGCACGCCACTGTCTGCGGTGCCTGACCTGTGAGTGTTGCAGCGCACGCCACTATCTGCGGTGCCTGACCTGTGAGTGTTGCAGCCCACGCCACTATCTGCGGTGCCTGACCTGCGAGTGCAGCAGCCCACGCCACTGTCTGCTGTGCCTGACCTGTGAGTGCTGCAGCCCACGCCACTGTCTGCTTCTGTCCGCGTCCCTGCCAGAGGGTCAACTATGATTACATTTGCATCTGTATTAATAAACAGCAGTCGTCTCCACCAGCGCGCGCCAACGGTTGCTTCTTGTTGCGTCTCGGCCATCAAGGAACACCACCACTGAACGGGTTACCATGGCAAAACACTGTGTTGGGTGATTTCTCCTGGCGAACGTAATCAAGAAAACAACTTTCCGTCCAGGAGTGACCTGGCTGTCACCTGGAAAGTGGACCCACATAGCGGCTATATTAGTGGTAGTAGCGGTAGTAATGACGCCACCCGTGGCCTTCATTCTTCTATGGACGGCGACGCTCTCTCTTTGTATTACGTTCTTGAAGGAGCCGTGTGTCGCTCGTTGTCTTCCTTAAGAAAAACGTGCCTAGAGCGGGTATTAGTCACGTAATACATAACTGAGAAGGTTTAAATGTGGGTTAGACATGCTTAGGAAAACCAAGTAGGCATTTTGCAACTCTCCTCTTTCTCGTATTCCTGTTTTCTGATGAAAAAAATATTGGATAGATCATTGTACAGGATAGGAATGGGTTTACGACAAACTCCAGTGCATGACTAGACTGACGACTTACCAGTGATGGTAGGTAAAGGTCACTATTACAATGATCGAGGTATATCTAAGAGCAAGAGTCTTGTTCCAAGGCAAGTAGCAGTTACAAATACAAAATATGGAACTGGACACGCCTCAACTGGAATCACCTCTGTGTTAACGTTAGGTCAGACTCGTCAGGAAACAGGACAAGTTTTTCCTTACTCGGATTTTAGTCATATGACGACCCACAGCTGGAGCTTTTGGTCATCTGACTGAGACCTTCCACTGGCTTACCGGTCCACCTCTTTAAAAATTATGATTATGATTATAAACATTTAATTATCTACGTTAAGTTCTTTAAAGCTCTCACGGAGAAAGTTGTCAGAGACAGCTGTGTTAAACACAGTGTGTTACATGTACGGTATCTTGATCAAATGTTCCTTCATTATAAAGTGAAGTCACTGCTACCTCTTTAAAAAGGAAGGAGGTTTCCTTATTCCCTTATTTTATAAACGGGAAAATTTTTTCCCTTTTTTAAAAAAAGGGAGGTCCCTTAAAGTTTATAAACAGGGAATTTTACGTGGATTTTTCATTTCATAAACTGAGGGTTCCTTAAAAATAAATCATGAGGTTCCTATTTTCTTAATTAAGGATTCCTCTTAAACTTGAAAGTAAAAATTTTCTTCATAAACCCCCGGGATTTTTTAAAAAAATTAAGGAATCGGATCCTTTAATTTCTGGGGGGGTCACTTATAGGGTCATTAAAGGATTCCTTAATAATACATGATCACTGAGAATTCACTTGATACTTATCTATAACAGTGAGAGTCACGACTGGATTCTATTCATGATCATGATGGTTTCTCTTCATATATCATGGATCATATGACTGGATCCTTCATTACATGATTCATTTAGGATCCTCTCATTTAAATAGAGTCACTGATGGATTCCTTTATATTATATTCATGACGGTCTCATTAACTGGAGATCATGTGATCACATAAAGTGATTCACTGACTATTTCATTAAAAGTGAGGACCTACTGATGTATATCACATGATATCACTGAGATCCTTATTCTAACTGAGAATCACTTGATTCACTATTATAACTGAATACATACATCATACTGATACTCATTACGTGGATCCTATATGTCTCATACTGAGAGCCTACTGGATCTTCTTAAATTCATAACAGATCGAGTTCATTAAGGACATACTGATCTCGATTATAATGAGCATGAGATCATCTGATCCTGAGAATTCCTTCATTATAACATGAGACTGACTGATCTTATTATAAAGTAGTATGATGTGGATTGTGATAATCAAATGAAGATCATATGGATTCCTTCATTAAAAGTAATACTGTGGATCATAATGATTACATCATTAATAGTCACTGACTGAATTCTCATTAGTAACTGAGAGATCCCTTATTATACATGAGGTCATGATGGTCCTTATATAACACTGGTATTCCATATGAACGGGATTCCTTAAACATGAGAGTCACGGATTCTACAGATACGTGATTCCTTCATTATAACAGTGAGAGTCAATCTGATTCTATATAAGTGAGTCCATGACTGCATTCACTTCATTAACATGTGAGTTACTGAATTCCTTACATAAAAGTGGATTCACTATATCATAAAGTATGGCTCTACGGATGATCCTCATTCATAACAGTGAGCACATGATCCTTCATTATACAGTACAGTCTGACTGATTCTTACTTTAAGTCAACATGACTGATCCTTCTTATAACAGTGAGACTGACTGATTCCATATTACATAAGTACGAGTCACTTCATATCATTAGAGTAACGATGATCACTACAGGAACCTCATTTACATGAAGTTACTGAACCTGGATATATACTGATTATCACTACGTATCATGTGTCATTCATTAACAGTGAGATCACTGACTGATTCCTTCATTAAAAGGTAGATATGACGATCTTCATGTTAGAGATCATATGAATTCATGACGTATTACTCGTCAAGATTATAATCTAGCATCCTATTACGATAAGCTAAGGATCAAAGATAAAGAAATAGTGAAGCTAGTATTTTATAAGAATCATATATAATGATATAACAACGAGTATCATTACTATGATTAAATGTCTATCAGTACTAATACGCATAAAATACCTGATATATAGTAAAACTAACATGATAATGAATAATAACAACATCAACAAACTACACATACAACATATAAAAACACACAACATATACTCATTACACACACACACAAACACAAAACGTCACCAACAAAAATCCAGCTACACAACAATCAAACACACTAACAATACAAAACCACACACATCGTAAACAACACAACACAACAACACACAACACACACTACAGACCATACCTACCACACACACTAATTACACACCACAAAAACCTCACACACCAAACTAACAAACACAATACTTGACATACAACAAAACAAACATACTATATAATACATACACACTACCACAACAACCATCAACACACTGAAATCACTACCTACGATATATAACTAACAATAAAATAAACAACAATAACGTACAACACAACCACAACATACAACTAGAATCTAACCATTCTACCTCACAATTAAAACGTCCAAGTGCACGTTATGTATAAGAAAACTATGTACAACTATCGATCATAATATATTACTATCATATAATCAGATACTATATATTATGTATTCTGATAATACATATAATAATAAATATACTAATTATTAATCATATAAATAATATACTATATTCTCATTATAAGTATATCACTATGATTCTATCATATAACATAAGTTCACTGAATAGATTTATATAACAAGTCATGACTGGATTCTTCATTAAACAGTGAGAGTCACTGACTGATTCCTTCATTATAACAGGAGTCACTGACGATATCCTTCATTATACAAGTGTAGAGTCACTGACTGGATTCCTTCATATAACAGTGAGATCACTGACTGGATTCCTTTTCATTATAACAGTGAGAGTCACTGACTGGATTCCTTCATTATAACAGTGAGAGTCACTGACTGGATTCCTTCATTATAACAGTGAGAGTCACTGACTGGATTCCTTCATTATAACAGTGAGAGTCACTGACTGGATTCCTTCATTATAACAGTGAGAGTCACTGACTAGATTCCTTCATTATAACAGAGTCACTGACTGGATTCCTTCATTATAACAGTGAGAGTCACTGACTGGATTGCTTCATTATAACATTGAGAGTCACTGACTGGACTCCTTCATTATAACAGTGAGAGTCAGACTGGATTCCTTCATTATAACAGTGAGTCACTGACTGGATTGCTTCATTATAACAGTGAGAGTCACTGACTGGATTGCTTCATTATAACAGTGAGAGTCACTGACTGGATTCCTTCATTATAACAGTGAGAGTCACTGACTGGATTCCTTCATTATAACAGTGAGAGTCACTGACTGGATTCCTTCATTATAACAGTGAGAGTCACTGACTGGATTCCTTCATTATAACAGTGAGAGTCACTGACTGGATTCCTTCATTATAACAGTGAGAGTCACTGACTGGATTCCTTCATTATAACAGTGAGAGTCACTGACTGGATTCCTTCATTATAACAGTGAGAGTCACTGACTGGATTCCTTCATTATAACAGTGAGAGTCACTGACTAGATTCCTTCATTATAACATAGTCACTGACTGGATTCCTTCATTATAACAGTGAGAGTCACTGACTGGACTCCTTCATTATAACAGTGAGAGTCACTGACTGGATTCCTTCATTATAACAGTGAGAGTCACTGACTGGATTCCTTCATTATAACAGTGAGTCACTGACTGGATTCCTTTTTTTATAACAGTGAGAGTCACTGACTAGATTCCTTCATTATAACAGTGAAAGTCACTGATTAGATTCCTTCATTATGACAGTGAGAGTCATTGACTGGATTCCTTCATTATAACAGTGAGAGTCACTGACTAAATTTCTTCATTATAACAGTGAGAGTCACTGACTGGATTCCTTCATTATAACAGTGAGAGTCACTGACTGAACTCCTTCATTATAACAGTGAGAGTCACTGACTGGATTCCTTCATTATAACAGTGAGAGTCACTGACTGGATTCCTTCATTATAACAATGAGAGTCACTGACTGGATTCCTTCATTATAACAGTGAGAGTCACTGACTGGATTCCTTCATTATAACAGTGAGAGTCACTGACTGGATTCCTTCATTATAACAGTGAGAGTCACTGACTGGATTCCTTCATTATAACAGTGAGAGTCACTGACTGGATTCCTTCATTATAACAGTGAGAGTCACTGACTGGATTCCTTCAGTATAACAGTGAGTCACTGACTGAATTCCTTCATTATAACAGTGAGAGTCACTGACTGGATTCCTTCATTATAACAGTGAGAGTCACTGACTGGATTCCTTCATTATAACAGTGAGAGTCACTGACTGGATTCCTTCATTATAACAGTGAGTCACTGACTGGATTCCTTCATTATAACAGTGAGAGTCACTGACTGGATTGCTTCATTATAACAGTGAGTCACTGACTGAATTCCTTCATTATAACAGTGAGAGTCACTGGCTGGATTCCTTCATTATAACAGTGAGAGTCGCTGACTGGATTGCTTCATTATAACAGTGAGAGTCACTGACTGCATTCCTTCTTTATAACAGTGAGAGTCACTGACTGGATTCCTTCATTATAACAGTGAGAGTCACTGACTGGATTCCTTCATTATAACAGAGTCACTGACTGGATTTCTTCATTATAACAGTGAGAGTCACTGACTGGATTGCTTCATTATAACAGTGAGAGTCACTGACTGGATTCCTTCATTATAACAGTGAGAGTCACTGACTGGATTCCTTCATTATAACAGTGAGAGTCACTGACTGGATTCCTTCATTATAGCAGTGAGAGTCACTGACTGGATTCCTTCATTATAAACAGTGAGAGTCACTGACTGGATTCCTTCATTATAACAGTGAGAGTCACTGACTGGATTCCTTCATTATAACAGTGAGAGTCACTGACTGGATTCCTTCATTATAACAGTGAGAGTCACTGACTGGATTCCTTCATTATAACAGTGAGAGTCACTGACTGGATTCCTTCATTATAACAGTGAGAGTCACTGACTGGATTCCTTCATTATAACAGTGAGAGTCACTGACTGGATTCCTTCATTATAACAGGAGAGTCACTGACTGGATTCCTTCATTATAACAGTGAGAGTCACTGACTGGATTCCTTCATTATAACAGTGAGAGTCACTGACTAGATTCCTTCATTATAACATAGTCACTGACTGGATTCCTTCATTATAACAGTGAGAGTCACTGACTGGACTCCTTCATTATAACAGTGAGAGTCACTGACTGGATTCCTTCATTATAACAGTGAGAGTCACTGACTGGATTCCTTCATTATAACAGTGAGTCACTGACTGGATTCCTTTATTATAACAGTGAGAGTCACTGACTAGATTCCTTCATTATAACAGTGAAAGTCACTGATTAGATTCCTTCATTATAACAGTGAGAGTCATTGACTGGATTCCTTCATTATAACAGTGAGAGTCACTGACTAAATTTCTTCATTATAACAGTGAGAGTCACTGACTGGATTCCTTCATTATAACAGTGAGAGTCACTGACTGAACTCCTTCATTATAACAGTGAGAGTCACTGACTGGATTCCTTCATTATAACAGTGAGAGTCACTGACTGGATTCCTTCATTATAACAATGAGAGTCACTGACTGGATTCCTTCATTATAACAGTGAGAGTCACTGACTGGATTCCTTCATTATAACAGTGAGAGTCACTGACTGGATTCCTTCATTATAACAGTGAGAGTCACTGACTGGATTCCTTCATTATAACAGTGAGAGTCACTGACTGGATTCCTTCATTATAACAGTGAGAGTAACTGACTGGATTCCTTCATTATAACAGTGAGAGTCACTGAACTGGATTCCTTCATTATAACAGTGAGAGTCACTGACTGGATTCCTTCATTATAACAGTGAGAGTCACTGACTGGATTCCTTCATTATAACAGTGAGAGTCACTGACTGGATTCCTTCATTATAACAGTGAGAGTCACTGACTGGATTCCTTCAGTATAACAGTGAGTCACTGACTGAATTCCTTCATTATAACAGTGAGAGTCACTGACTGGATTCCTTCATTATAACAGTGAGAGTCACTGACTGGATTCCTTCATTATAACAGTGAGAGTCACTGACTGGATTCCTTCATTATAACAGTGAGAGTCACTGACTGGATTGCTTCATTATAACAGTGAGTCACTGACTGAATTCCTTCATTATAACAGTGAGAGTCACTGGCTGGATTCCTTCATTATAACAGTGAGAGTCGCTGACTGGATTGCTTCATTATAACAGTGAGAGTCACTGACTGCATTCCTTCTTTATAACAGGGAGAGTCACTGACTGGATTCCTTCATTATAACAGTGAGAGTCACTGACTGGATTCCTTCATTATAACAGAGTCACTGACTGGATTTCTTCATTATAACAGTGAGAGTCACTGACTGGATTGCTTCATTATAACAGTGAGAGTCACTGACTGGATTCCTTCATTATAACAGTGAGAGTCACTGACTGGATTCCTTCATTATAACAGTGAGAGTCACTGACTGGATTCCTTCATTATAACAGTGAGAGTCACTGACTGGATTCCTTCATTATAACAGTGAGAGTCACTGACTGGATTCCTTATTATAACAGTGAGAGTCACTGACTGGATTCCTTCATTTATAACAGTCACTGACTGGATTCCTTCATTATAACAGTGAGAGTCACTGACTGGATTCCTTCATTATAGCAGTGAGAGTCACTGACTAGATTCCTTCATTATAACAGTGAGTCACTGACTGGATTCCTTCATTATAACAGTGAGAGTCATTGACTGAATTCCTTCATTATAAACAGTGAGAGTCACTGACTGGATTCCTTCATTATAAACAGTGAGAGTAACTGACTGGATTCCTTCATTATAACAGTGAGAGTCACTGACTGGATTCCTTCATTATAACAGTGAGAGTCCACTGAACTGGATTCCTTCATTATAACAGTGAGAGTCACTGACTGGATTCCTTCATTATAACAGTGAGAGTCACTGACTGGATTCCTTCATTATAACAGTGAGAGTCACTGACTGGATTCCTTCATTATAACAGTGACACACTGACGGATTCCTTCATTATAACAGTGAGAGTCACTGACTGGATTCCTTCATTATAACAGTGAGAGTCACTGACTGGATTCCTTCATTATAACAGTGAGAGTCACTGGCTGGATTCCTTCATTTATAACAGTGAGAGTCACTGACTGGATTCCTTCATTATAACAGTGAGAGTCACTGACTGGATTCCTTCATTATAACAGTGAGAGTCACTGACTGGAATTCCTTCATTATAACAGTGAGAGTCACTGACTGGATTCCTTCATTATAACAGTGAGAGTCACTGACTGGATTCCTTCATTATAACAGTGAGAGTCACTGACTGGATTCCTTCATTATAACAGTGAGAGTCACTGACTGGATTCCTTCATTATAACAGTGAGAGTCACTGACTGAATTCCTTCATTATAACAGTGAGAGTTACTGACTGATTCCTTCATTATAACAGTGAGAGTCACTGACTGGATTCCTTCATTATAAACAGTCACTGACTGGTATTCCTTCATTATAACAGTGAGAGCCACTGACTGGATTCCTTCATTATAGCAGTGAGAGTCACTGACTATGATTCTTCATTATAACAGTGAGTCACTGACTGGATTCCTTCATTATAACAGTGAGAGTCATTGACTGAATTCCTTCATTATAACAGTTGAGAGTCACTGACTGGATTCCTTTATTATAACAGTGAGAATCACTGACTGGATTGCTTCATTATAACAGTGAGAGTCACTGACTGGATTCTTTCATTATAACAGTGAGAGTCACTGACTTGATTCCTTCATTATAACAGTGAGAGTCACTGACTGGATTGCTTCATTATAACAGTGAGAGTCACTGACTGGATTCCTTCATTATAACAGTGAGAGTCACTGACTTGATTCCTTCATTATAACAGTGAGAGTCACTGACTGGATTCCTTCATTATAACAGTGAGAGTCACTGACTGGATTCCTTCATTATAACAGTGAGAGTCACTGACTGGATTCCTTCATTATAACAGTGAGAGTCACTGACTGGATTGCTTCATTATAACAGTGAGAGTCACTGACTGGATTCCTTCATTATAACAGTGAGAGTCACTGACTTGATTCCTTCATTATAACAGTGAGAGTCACTGACTGGATTCCTTCATTATAACAGTGAGAGTCACTGACTGGATTCCTTCATTATAACAGTGAGAGTCACTGACTGGATTGCTTCATTATAACAGTGAGAGTCACTGACTGATTCCTTCATTATAACAGTGAGAGTCACTGACTGGATTCCTTCATTATAACAGTGAGAGTCACTGACTGGATTCCTTCATTATAACAGTGAGAGTCACTGACTGGATTCCTTCATTATAACAGTGAGAGTCACTGACTGGATTCCTTCATTATAACAGTGAGAGTCACTGACTTGATTCCTTCATTATAACAGTGAGAGTCACTGACTGGATTCCTTCATTATAACAGTGAGAGTCACTGACTGGATTCCTTCATTATAACAGTGAGAGTCACTGACTGGATTCCTTCATTATAACAGTGAGAGTCACTGACTGGATTGCTTCATTTATAACAGTGAGAGTCACTGACTGGATTCCTTCATTATAACAGTGAGAGTCACTGACTGGATTCCTTCATTATAACAGTGAGAGTCACTGACTGGATTCCTTCATTATAACAGTGAGAGTCACTGACTGGATTCCTTCATTATAACAGTGAGAGTCACTGACTGGATTGCTTCATTATAACAGTGAGAGTCACTGACTGGATTCCTTCATTATAACAGTGAGAGTCACTGACTGGATTCCTTCATTATAACAGTGAGAGTCACTGACTGGATTCCTTCATTATAACAGTGAGAGTCACTGACTGGATTCCTTCATTATAACAGTGAGAGTCACTGACTGGATTCCTTCATTATAACAGTGAGAGTCACTGACTGGATTCCTTCATTATAACAGTGAGAGTCACTGACTGGATTCCTTCATTATAACAGTGAGAGTCACTGACTTGATTCCTTCATTATAACAGTGAGAGTCACTGACTGGATTCCTTCATTATAACAGTGAGAGTCACTGACTGGATTCCTTCATTATAACAGTGAGAGTCACTGACTGGATTGCTTCATTATAACAGTGAGAGTCACTGACTGGATTCCTTCATTATAACAGTGAGAGTCACTGACTGGATTCCTTCATTATAACAGTGAGAGTCACTGACTGGATTCCTCATTATAACAGTGAGAGTCACTGACTGGATTCCTTCATTATAACAGTGAGAGTCACTGACTGGATTCCTTCATTATAACAGTGAGAGTCACTGACTGGATTCCTTCATTATAACAGTGAGAGTCACTGACTAAATTTCTTCATTATAACAGTGAGAGTCACTGACTGGATTCCTTCATTATAACAGTGAGAGTCACTGACTGAACTCCTTCATTATAACAGTGAGAGTCACTGACTGGATTCCTTCATTATAAACAGTGAGAGTCACTGACTGGATTCCTTCATTATAACAATGAGAGTCACTGACTGGATTCCTTCATTATAACAATGAGAGTCACTGACTGGATTCCTTCATTATAACAGTGAGAGTCACTGACTGGATTCCTTCATTATAACAGTGAGAGTCACTGACTGGATTCTTCATTATAACAGTGAGAGTCACTGACTGGATTCCTTCATTATAACAGTGAGTCACTGACTGGATTCCTTCAGTATAACAGTGAGTCACTGACTGATTCCTTCATATAAACAGTGAGAGTCACTGACTGGATTCCTTCATTATAACAGTGAGAGTCACTGACTGGATTCCTTCATTATAAACAGTGAGAGTCACTGACTGGATTCCTTCAGTTATAACAGTGAGTCACTGACTGAATTCCTTCATTATAACAGTGAGAGTCACTGACTGGATTCCTTCATTATAACAGTGAGAGTCACTGACTGGATTCCTTCATTATAACAGTGAGAGTCACTGACTGGATTCCTTCATTATAACAGTGAGAGTCACTGACTGGATTGCTTCATTATAACAGTGAGTCACTGACTGAATTCCTTCATTATAACAGTGGAGAGTTACTAGGCTGGATTCCTTCATTATAACAGTGAGAGTCGCTGACTGGATTGCTTCATTATAACAGTGAGAGTCACTGACTGCATTCCTTCTTTATAACAGTGAGAGTCACTGACTGGATTCCTTCATTATAACAGTGAGAGTCACTGACTGGATTCCTTCATTATAACAGAGTCACTGACTGGATTTCTTCATTATAACAGTGAGAGTCACTGACTGGATTGCTTCATTATAACAGTGAGAGTCACTGACTGGATTCCTTCATTATAACAGTGAGAGTCACTGACTGGATTCCTTCATTATAACAGTGAGAGTCACTGACTGGATTCCTTCATTATAACAGTGAGAGTCACTGACTGGATTCCTTCATTATAACAGTGAGAGTCACTGACTGGATTCCTTCATTATAACAGTGAGAGTCACTGACTGGATTCCTTCATTATAACAGTGAGAGTCACTGACTGGATTCCTTCATTATAGCAGTGAGAGTCACTGACTAGATTCCTTCATTATAACAGTGAGTCACTGACTGGATTCCTTCATTATAACAGTGAGAGTCATTGACTGAATTCCTTCATTATAACAGTGAGAGTCACTGACTGGATTCCTTTATTATAACAGTGAGAGTCACTGACTGGATTGCTTCATTATAACAGTGAGAGTCACTGACTGGATTCTTTCATTATAACAGTGAGAGTCACTGACTGGATTCCTTCATTATAAACAGTGAGAGTCACTGACTGGATTCCTTCATTATAACAGTGAGAGTCACTGACTGGATTCCTTCATTATAACAGTGAGAGTCACTGACTGGATTCCTTCATTATAACAGTGAGAGTCACTGACTGGATTCCTTCATTATAACAGTGAGAGTCACTGACTGGATTCCTTCATTATAACAGTGAGAGTACTGACTGGATTCCTTCATTATAACAGTGAGAGTCACTGACTGGATCCTTCATTATAACAGTGAGAGTCACTGACTGGATTCCCTTCATTATAACAGTGAGAGTCACTGACTGGATTCCTTCATTATAACAGTGAGAGTCACTGACTGGATTCCTTCATTATAACAGTGAGAGTCACTGACTGGATTCCTTCATTATAACAGTGAGACACTGACGGGATTCCTTCATTATAACAGTGAGAGTCACTGACTGGATTCCTTCATTATAACAGTGAGAGTCACTGACTGGATTCCTTCATTATAACAGTGAGAGTCACTGGCTGGATTCCTTCATTATAACAGTGAGAGTCACTGACTGGATTCCTTCATTATAACAGTGAGAGTCACTGACTGGATTCCTTCATTATAACAGTGAGAGTCACTGACTGGATTCCTTCATTATAACAGTGAGAGTCACTGACTGGATTCCTTCATTATACAGTGAGAGTCACTGACTGGATTCCTTCATTATAACAGTGAGAGTCACTGACTGGATTCCTTCATTATAACAGTGAGAGTCACTGACTGGATTCCTTCATTATAACAGTGAGAGTCACTGACTGAATTCCTTCATTATAACAGTGAGAGTTACTGACTGGATTCCTTCATTATAACAGTGAGAGTCACTGACTGGATTCCTTCATTATAACAGTCACTGACTGGATTCCTTCATTATAACAGTGAGAGTCACTGACTGGATTCCTTCATTATAGCAGTGAGAGTCACTGACTAGATTCCTTCATTATAACAGTGAGTCACTGACTGGATTCCTTCATTATAACAGTGAGAGTCATTGACTGAATTCCTTCATTATAACAGTGAGAGTCACTGACTGGATTCCTTTATTATAACAGTGAGAATCACTGACTGGATTGCTTCATTATAACAGTGAGAGTCACTGACTGGATTCTTTCATTATAACAGTGAGAGTCACTGACTGGATTCCTTCATTATAACAGTGAGAGTCACTGACTGGATTCCTTCATTATAACAGTGAGAGTCACTGACTGGATTCCTTCATTATAACAGTGAGAGTCACTGACTGGATTCCTTCATTATAACAGTGAGAGTCACTGACTGGATTGCTTCATTATAACAGTGAGAGTCACTGACTGGATTCCTTCATTATAACAGTGAGAGTCACTGACTGGATTGCTTCATTATAACAGTGAGAGTCACTGACTGGATTCCTTCATTATAACAGTGAGAGTCACTGACTGGATTGCTTCATTATAACAGTGAGAGTCACTGACTGGATTCCTTCATTATAACAGTGGAGTCACTGACTGGATTGCTTCATTATAACAGTGAGAGTCACTGACTGGATTGCTTCATTATAACAGTGAGAGTCACTGACTGGATTCCTTCATTATAACAGTGAGAGTCACTGACTGGATTCCTTCATTATAACAGTGAGAGTCACTGACTGGATTCCTTCATTATAACAGTGAGAGTCACTGACTGGATTCCTTCATTATAGCAGTGAGTCACTGACTAGATTCCTTCATTATAACAGTGAGTCACTGACTGGATTCCTTCATTATAACAGTGAGAGTCATTGACTGAATTCCTTCATTATAACAGTGAGAGTCACTGACTGGATTCCTTTATTATAACAGTGAGAGTCACTGACTGGATTGCTTCATTATAACAGTGAGAGTCACTGACTGGATTCTTTCATTATAACAGTGAGAGTCACTGACTGGATTCCTTCATTATAACAGTGAGAGTCACTGACTGGATTCCTTCATTATAACAGTGAGAGTCACTGACTGGATTCCTTCATTATAACAGTGAGAGTCACTGACTGGATTCCTTCATTATAACAGTGAGAGTCACTGACTGGATTCCTTCATTATAACAGTGAGAGTCACTGACTGGATTCCTTCATTATAACAGTGAGAGTAACTGACTGGATTCCTTCATTATAACAGTGAGAGTCACTGACTGGATTCCTTCATTATAACAGTGAGAGTCACTGACTGGATTCCTTCATTATAACAGTGAGAGTCACTGACTGGATTCCTTCATTATAACAGTGAGAGTCACTGACTGGATTCCTTCATTATAACAGTGAGAGTCACTGACTGGATTCCTTCAGTATAACAGTGAGACACTGACGGGATTCCTTCATTATAACAGTGAGAGTCACTGACTGGATTCCTTCATTATAACAGTGAGAGTCACTGACTGGATTCCTTCATTATAACAGTGAGAGTCACTGCTGGATTCCTTCATTATAACAGTGAGAGTCACTGACTGGATTCCTTCATTATAACAGTGAGAGTCACTGACTGGATTCCTTCATTATAACAGTGAGAGTCACTGACTGGATTCCTTCATTATAACAGTGAGAGTCACTGACTGGATTCCTTCATTATAACAGTGAGAGTCACTGACTGGATTCCTTCATTATAACAGTGAGAGTCACTGACTGGATTCCTTCATTATAACAGTGAGAGTCACTGACTGGATTCCTTCATTATAACAGTGAGAGTCACTGACTGAATTCCTTCATTATAACAGTGAGAGTTACTGACTGGATTCCTTCATTATAACAGTGAGAGTCACTGACTGGATTCCTTCATTATAACAGTCACTGACTGGATTCCTTCATTATAACAGTGAGAGTCACTGACTGGATTCCTTCATTATAGCAGTGAGAGTCACTGACTAGATTCCTTCATTATAACAGTGAGTCACTGACTGGATTCCTTCATTATAACAGTGAGAGTCATTGACTGAATTCCTTCATTATAACAGTGAGAGTCACTGACTGGATTCCTTTATTATAACAGTGAGAATCACTGACTGGATTGCTTCATTATAACAGTGAGAGTCACTGACTGGATTCTTTCATTATAACAGTGAGAGTCACTGACTTGATTCCTTCATTATAACAGTGAGAGTCACTGACTGGATTGCTTCATTATAACAGTGAGAGTCACTGACTGGATTCCTTCATTATAACAGTGAGAGTCACTGACTTGATTGCTTCATTATAACAGTGAGAGTCACTGACTGGATTCCTTCATTATAACAGTGAGAGTCACTGACTGGATTGCTTCATTATAACAGTGAGAGTCACTGACTGGATTCCTTCATTATAACAGTGAGAGTCACTGACTTGATTCCTTCATTATAACAGTGAGAGTCACTGACTGGATTCCTTCATTATAACAGTGAGAGTCACTGACTGGATTCCTTCATTATAACAGTGAGAGTCACTGACTGGATTGCTTCATTATAACAGTGAGAGTCACTGACTGGATTCCTTCATTATAACAGTGAGAGTCACTGACTGGATTCCTTCATTATAACAGTGAGAGTCACTGACTGGATTCCTTCATTATAACAGTGAGAGTCACTGACTGGATTCCTTCATTATAACAGTGAGAGTCACTGACTGGATTCCTTCATTATAACAGTGAGAGTCACTGACTGGATTCCTTCATTATAACAGTGAGAGTCACTGACTGGATTCCTTCATTATAACAGTGAGAGTCACTGACTGGATTGCTTCATTATAACAGTGAGAGTCACTGACTGGATTCCTTCATTATAACAGTGAGAGTCACTGACTGGATTCCTTCATTATAACAGTGAGAGTCACTGACTGGATTGCTTCATTATAACAGTGAGAGTCACTGACTGGATTCCTTCATTATAACAGTGAGAGTCACTGACTGGATTGCTTCATTATAACAGTGAGAGTCACTGACTGGATTCCTTCATTTAACAGTGAGAGTCACTGACTGGATTCCTTCATTATAACAGTGAGAGTCACTGACTGGATTCCTTCATTATAACAGTGAGAGTCACTGACTGGATTGCTTCATTATAACAGTGAGAGTCACTGACTGGATTCCTTCATTATAACAGTGAGAGTCACTGACTGGATTGCTTCATTATAACAGTGAGAGTCACTGACTGGATTCCTTCATTATAACAGTGAGAGTCACTGACTGGATTGCTTCATTATAACAGTGAGAGTCACTGACTGGATTCCTTCATTATAACAGTGAGAGTCACTGACTGGATTCCTTCATTATAACAGTGAGAGTCACTGACTGGATTCCTTCATTATAACAGTGAGAGTCACTGACTGGATTCCTTCTATATAACAGTGAGAGTCACTGACTGGATTCCTTCATTATAACAGTGAGAGTCACTGACTGGATTCCTTCATTATAACAGTGAGAGTCACTGGACTGGATTCCTTCATTATAACAGTGAGAGTCACTGACTGGATTCCTTCATTATAACAGTGAGAGTCACTGACTGGATTCCTTCATTATAACAGTGAGAGTCACTGACTGGATTCCTTCATTATAACAGTGAGAGTCACTGACTGGATTCCTTCATTATAACAGTGAGAGTCACTGACTGGATTCCTTCATTATAACAGTGAGAGTCACTGACTGGATTCCTTCATTATAACAGTGAGAGTCACTGACTGGTTTTCCTTCATTATAACAGTGAGAGTCACTGACTGGATTCCTTCATTATAACAGTGAGAGTCACTGACTGGATTCCTTCATTATAACAGTGAGAGTCACTGACTGGATTCCTTCATTATAACAGTGAGAGTCACTGACTGGATTCCTTCATTATAACAGTGAGAGTCACTGACTGGATTCCTTCATTATAACAGTGAGAGTCACTGACTGGATTCCTTCATTATAACAGTGAGAGTCACTGACTGGATTCCTTCATTATAACAGTGAGAGTCACTGACTGGATTCCTTCATTATAACAGTGAGAGTCACTGACTGGATTCCTTCATTATAACAGTGAGAGTCACTGACTGGATTCCTTCATTATAACAGTGAGAGTCACTGACTGGATTCCTTCATTATAACAGTGAGAGTCACTGACTGGATTCCTTCATTATAACAGTGAGAGTCACTGACTGGATTCCTTCATTATAACAGTGAGAGTCACTGACTGGATTCCTTCATTATAACAGTGAGAGTCACTGACTGGATTCCTTCATTATAACAGTGAGAGTCACTGACTGGATTCCTTCATTATAACAGTGAGAGTCACTGACTGGATTCCTTCATTATAACAGTGAGAGTCACTGACTGGATTCCTTCATTATAACAGTGAGAGTCACTGACTGGATTCCTTCATTATAACAGTGAGAGTCACTGACTGGATTCCTTCATTATAACAGTGAGAGTCACTGACTGGATTCCTTCATTATAACAGTGAGAGTCACTGACTGGATTCCTTCATTATAACAGTGAGAGTCACTGACTGGATTCCTTCATTATAACAGTGAGAGTCACTGACTGGATTCCTTCAGTATAACAGTGAGAGTCACTGACTGGATTCCTTCATTATAACAGTGAGAGTCACTGACTGGATTCCTTCAGTATAACAGTGAGAGTCACTGACTGGATTCCTTCATTATAACAGTGAGAGTCACTGACTGGATTCCTTCATTATAACAGTGAGAGTCACTGACTGGATTCCTTCATTATAACAGTGAGAGTCACTGACTGGATTCCTTCATTATAACAGTGAGAGTCACTGACTGGATTCCTTCATTATAACAGTGAGAGTCACTGACTGGATTCCTTCATTATAACAGTGAGAGTCACTGACTGGATTCCTTCATTATAACAGTGAGAGTCACTGACTGGATTCCTTCATTATAACAGTGAGAGTCACTGACTGGATTCCTTCATTATAACAGTGAGAGTCACTGACTGGATTCCTTCATTATAACTGTGAGAGTCACTGACTGGATTCCTTCAGTATAACAGTGAGAGTCACTGACTGGATTCCTTCATTATAACAGTGAGAGTCACTGACTGGATTCCTTCAGTATAACAGTGAGAGTCACTGACTGGATTCCTTCATTATAACAGTGAGAGTCACTGACTGGATTCCTTCAGTATAACAGTGAGAGTCACTGACTGGATTCCTTCATTATAACAGTGAGAGTCACTGACTGGATTCCTTTCATTATAACAGTGAGAGTCACTGACTGGATTCCTTCATTATAACAGTGAGAGTCACTGACTGGATTCCTTCATTATAACAGTGAGAGTCACTGACTGGATTGCTTCATTATAACAGTGAGAGTCACTGACTGGATTCCTTCATTATAACAGTGAGAGTCACTGACTGGATTCCTTCATTATAACAGTGAGAGTCACTGACTGGATTCCTTCATTATAACAGTGAGAGTCACTGACTGGATTCCTTCATTATAACAGTGAGAGTCACTGACTGGATTCCTTCATTATAACAGTGAGAGTCACTGACTGAATTCCTTCATTATAACAGTGAGAGTCACTGACTGGATTCCTTCATTATAACAGTGAGAGTCACTGTCTCTACTTCAGGTATACAGAGGAGAGAAAAACAGCGAGAAGACGACAGTATTTTATTAATCAGATAATAACAGCGCTGAGAATCAGTATCAGTACAATGATGTACATTGTGTACATCAAGAGTGATATTAATTACGCTGCCTCTGTACTCTTGAATCTTGGTAAAATATAGTTTGAGAATAATTATAAGTTACGAACTGACAGTATTTGTAACTGAAGATAATAAACCAGCAATCCATCGCTAAGACAAACACACACACACAAAAAAAAATCGGGGCCAGGAGCTATGAATCGACCCCTTCAACCACAATTAGGTGAGTACACACAACAGATCAAATGTCTTAGGGAAAAGTGGCTTTGAGTAATGGTAACAAAACATATACAGCAAACACACATACACACTCATACACCCCAACACACACAACACACACACACACACACACACCACACACTACACACACACACACACACACACACACACACACACACACACACACACACACACACACATACACACACACACACACACACACACACACACACACACACACACACACACACACACACACACAACACACACACACACACACACACACACGACTCGACCCGCAACCTCAACAGTGAGTACAACTAGGTGAGTCACACTCGTGCTGGTCACTAGTACAGACCGCAAATATCTTCTAAGGCCACGTTATTAAACACTTATATGTGGCCCTCCACGATAATACCGTCCCTCAAGGTGCTTATCTTGGATTATATATATATATATATATTTATTATATATATTATTATATATATATATATATATATATATATATATATATATATAATATAATATATATATATATATATAATATATATATATATAATAAATATACATAACACACACACACACACATACAAGGACAGTCACAGGGACGGGTGAGAATGTTATTGTTCAAGGCCTGAACAGAGTACTGAACAATGCAATATATATATAGTTTATTTGAAGTTATGTTACAAGACAAACTAATACACTGATACTACTTACTTATAAGCTCCAGTATTTTCGATACTCCTAAGGTCATCACTATCTTAGGATTCACTGTCGTGTAGTGATCCTTTATGTAAGAAGAGAAGACTTAACTGGGGTAGCAGAGTCTTAACTACTGAGCGGATCATCATCATCAGATTAAGACCCGCGCCAGAAGATGCCGTGTTGTTACCTGAAAAACAAAACACCACACCATGACAACATACAAAGAGCTGCCGTTGTATCAAGGACTCAAGGCCCTTCTCCCACAAAGCAACATACCATCCTTAACATAAGTGCCGTCTACAGTGGTGCAAGTTACAAATGAATCCAAAAGTTTATTTACATAAAAACAAATTACATTTATTTAAATAATCACAGTTAAGTGATTCCATATACACGAAAGCCCGAAGGCTCTTCATACATGTAAAGTTATCCTTGCTTCCACCTAATTTACAGGAATATTTGTTCCTGCATTATATTCACTAAACATTATATTCACTAAACATTATATTCGCTAAACATTGCATTCACTTAACACTTAACATATAGTTCAAGTTTTCTTATATCGAAGGAGTCGTATACATCCCGCATATAGTCACAACATTTGCTAAGACAAACAGTTGACTGCATCTCGTAACATCTAGAATGTTCCTACATGTGCCATTAAAACCCAGCTGTTCTCTGTGCCCAGCTGTTCTCTGTGCCCAGCTGCTCTCAGTGCCCAGCTGCTCTCAGTGCCCAGTTGTTCTCTGTGCCCAGCTGCTCTCTGTGCCCAGCTGCTCTCTGTGCCACGTCAGGCAACCTTCCAGATTCCAGGCTGAGCGCCGGATAGATGGACACTCGTGCACCTGCTTCCACGTGATGTCACACACTTCATCCACTGATAACATCCACATGAAGATATCCATCCATTGATGAATATCCATATCTTTTAAGCACAAATATGTAACGTAATATACCATATTTAAATCCCCACACGATGTATATAAAGTATCTGTCACAGACTTTCCACATTTCTATACTGTAGTACAGTGTTTGCTGTACACTGGCATGGAACTTATTTTTCACGAAGTCTCCTCAGATGCTCTGCCAATTATACAACTCCAATAAGCTCTGCAACAGGGTATATGCAAGAGTTGCTAATATAATTACTCGCAACATCTGATCGATAACCTTCCCAATCCTTCTTCCTATATCTCTTTCCCAACTTTTCACATACTTTCCCTAGACCCCCATACTTGAATGTGCCCGGCTGCACCACAGCACGTTTCGTCACACTCAAGACTCTTATCCTCTGGTGAATGAGTGTCATCCCTTCTATCCTCGTAAGCTGTCACTACAGTTCCAGTAAGTAACTGGCATTTTGTCATCCACACGAACCTGCGGACACCGCCTGCATTTTTTTTTTCACCACTGTACGAGTCGTGATAACACATTCCCCACACGGAATGATCTATTATAATAATTTTAAATAACACACTCATCACCACTACCCCCCCCCACCACACACACACCACCGCCACCACCACCACCACCACCACCACCACCACCACCACCACCACCACCACCACCACCACCACCACCACCACCACAAACCCCAGCCATCACTACTGCTATATACTCTGGCATTAAGTTGTGTTTCCAGGAAAAACGGGAATTCCGCATGTGAGGTAGTGAGTGAGTGAGGACTGGCACCGTTGTGTGACCAAGACAGCGATACACATCTTAACCCTCACTTGTCTACACACTCAGTCTGTCTTCTTAAGTTATGCCTCTAATCATTATTATAGTCACAGGTAAACAATAACTCAGTGTGTTCCTAAGAAGGATCTGAGAAGCTCTATTTACAATAATCAAGATTATCTTGAAGGAGTCATGATTCAGAGTGCCACAGCGAGTTCACTATTAATCTGCAATAAAGTCGAGTACGTACGTATATTTTATTTCACTAAACAATAGTTTACAGTTGATGCAGAAAATGTGACATTATTAATATACTTCTTAGAAAACTCCTGGTTATACTGAACAAGAAGAAATTTGCTAAAAATATTATACTGAGGAGCGTTATAGATAGGAGTGGAAGCAAGTCGTTTTTTATGACTTGACGTGCTGTTGGAGTGCGAGCGAGGAAACTTTTATGAAGGTATCGAAAGGAACCAGTTAGCCAGACTTAAGTCCTGGAGGTGAGATATGAGGTGCCTGCACTCTGAAGGAGGCGCGGAGATGCTGAAGTCCGGAGGAGCATCTGAGCTGTGCTGTTACTATGCTTCTGACAAGACAGAGATTGAATGAATGACGGTGAAAGTATTTCTTTTCTTCAGGGTCACTTTACCTCTGTGGAAAATAGTGTGTTAGAAACATACATCCATGCATACATGTATACGTACATACATACATACACATATGCATGCATGCATACGTACGTACACCTATTCAAGTACTTTAAGAAATTAAAAAAGCTGAAAAAGGTTTCCAACAAGACTAGTCCCGGAGGTAAGGGGTATGTCCTATGAGGAGAGGTTAAGGGAACTCAACTTGGTAACACTGGAGTACAGGAGGGATATGGCGAACGTGATAACGATATACAAAATACTGAGAGGAACTGACAAGGTGGACAGAGGCAGAATGTTCCCGAGGTGGGACACAGCAGCAACAAGAGGACATAACCGAAAGTTGAAAACTCAAATGATACACTGGGATGTTAGGAATTATTTCTTCAGCTTCAGGGTTGTCAGAAAGTTGAACAATCTGGAGAGTAAAGTAGTAGAGACGGAATCCATACATAGCTATAAGATGCACGCCGTGAGGGAATGGTCCTAGTAGCGACTAGTGAACAGTTGGGGGCCAGGAGCTGTGATTCGACCTCTCCAACCACATATAGTTAAATACATATATATATATATTATTTTTTTTTTTTTTATTTTTTTTATTATCACACCGGCCGATTCCCACCAAGGCAGGGTGGCCCGAAAAAGAAAAACTTTCACCATCATTCACTCCATCACTGTCTTGCCAGAAGGGTGCTTTACACTACAGTTTTTAAACTGCAACATTAACACCCCTCCTTCAGAGTGCAGGCACTGTACTTCCCATCTCCAGGACTCAAGTCCGGCCTGCCGGTTTCCCTGAATCCCTTCATAAATGTTACTTTGCTCACACTCCAACAGCACGTCAAGTATTAAAAACCATTTGTCTCCATTCACTCCTATCAAACACGCTCACGCATGCCTGCTGGAAGTCCAAGCCCCTCGCACACAAAACCTCCTTTACCCCCTCCCTCCAACCCTTCCTAGGCCGACCCCTACCCCGCCTTCCTTCCACTACAGACTGATACACTCTTGAAGTCATTCTGTTTCGCTCCATTCTCTCTACATGTCCGAACCACCTCAACAACCCTTCCTCAGCCCTCTGGACAACAGTTTTGGTAATCCCGCACCTCCTCCTAACTTCCAAACTACGAATTCTCTGCATTATATTCACACCACACATTGCCCTCAGACATGACATCTCCACTGCCTCCCGCCTTCTCCTCGCTGCAACATTCATCACCCACGCTTCACACCATATAAGAGCGTTGGTAAAACTATACTCTCATACATTCCCTCTTTGCCTCCAAGGACAAAGTTCTTTGTCTCCACAGACTCCTAAGTGCACCACTCACTCTTTTTTCCCTCATCAATTCTATGATTCACCTCATCTTTCATAGACCCATCCGCTGACACGTCCACTCCCAAATATCTGAATACGTTCACCTCCTCCATACTCTCTCCCTCCAATCTGATATTCAATCTTTCATCACCTAATCTTTTTGTTATCCTCATAACCTTACTCTTTCCTGTATTCACCTTTAATTTTCTTCTTTTGCACACCCTACCAAATTCATCCACCAATCTCTGCAACTTCTCTTCAGAATCTCCCAAGAGCACAGTGTCATCAGCAAAGAGCAGCTGTGACAACTCCCACTTTGTGTGTGATTCTTTATCTTTTAACTCCACGCCTCTTGCCAAGACCCTCGCATTTACTTCTCTTACAACCCCATCTATAAATATATTAAACAACCACGGTGACATCACACATCCTTGTCTAAGGCCTACTTTTACTGGGAAAAAATTTCCCTCTTTCCTACATACTCTAACTTGAGCCTCACTATCCTCGTAAAAACTCTTCACTGCTTTCAGTAACCTACCTCCTACACCATACACTTGCAACATCTGCCACATTGCCCCCTATCCACCCTGTCATACGCCTTTTCCAATCCATAAATGCCACAAAGACCTCTTTAGCCTTATCTAAATACTGTTCACTTATATGTTTCACTGTAAACACCTGGTCCACACACCCCCTACCTTTCCTAAAGCCTCCTTGTTCATCTGCTATCCTATTCTCCGTCTTTACTCTTAATTCTTTCAATTATAACTCTACCATACACTTTAACCAGGTACACTCAACAGACTTATCCCCCTATAATTTTTGCACTCTCTTTTATCCCCTTTGCCTTTATACAAAGGAACTATGCATGCTCTCTGCCAATCCCTAGGTACCTTACCCTCTTCCATACATTTAATTAAATAATTGCACCAACCACTCCAAAACTATATCCCCACCTGCTTTTAACATTTCTATCTTTATCCCATCATCCCGGCTGCCTTACCCCCTTTCATTTTACCTACTGCCTCACGAACTTCCCCACACTCACAACTGGCTCTTCCTCACTCCTACAAGATGTTATTCCTCCTTGCCCTATACACGAAATCACAGCTTCCCTATCTTCATCAACATTTAACAATTCCTCAAAATATTCCTTCCATCTTCCCAATACCTCTAACTCTCCATTTAATAACTCTCCTCTCCTATTTTTAACTGACAAATCCATTTGTTCTCTAGGCTTTCTTAACTTGTTAACTCACTTTCCCAAAAATTTTCTTATTTTCAACAAAATTTTTTGATAACATCTCACCCACTCTCTCATTTGCTCTCTTTTTACATTGCTTCACCACTCTCTTAACTTCTCTCTTTTTCTCCATTATACTCTTCCCTCCTTGCATCACTTCTACTTTGTAAAAACTTCTCATATGCTAACTTTTTCTCCCTTACTACTCTCTTTACATCATCATTCCACCAATCGCCTCCTCTTCCCTCCTGCACCCACTTTCCTGTAACCACAAACTTCTGCTGAACTCTCTAACACTACATTTTTAAACCTACCCCATACCTCTTCGACCCATTGCCTATGCTCTCATTAGCCCATCGTATCCTCCATAGCTGTTTATATCTTACCCTAACTGCCTCCTCTTTTAGTTTATAAACCTTCACCTCTCTCTTCCCTGATGCTTCTATTCTCCTTGTAAACCCATCTACCTTTTTCTCTCAGTGTAGCTACAACTAGAAAGTGATCTGATATATCTGTGGCCCCTCTATAAACATGTACTCCTGAGCTAATCAAAAGTCTTTTATTACCAATACATAATTTCCCAAAAATCTGTCATTTCGCCCTACACATATCGTGTAACTTTTTTCGTGTGGCCTGGAGGTGTGAGTGACGCAGAAGGTGACCTGGAGGTGTTGATTGACACGAAGGTGACTCTGGAGGTGTGACACACACGCATGGGAGCGCTCTAGTGGTGTGAGTGACACATGGTGACCTGGAGGTTGAGTGACGCATGGTGACCTGATGTGTGAGTGACGCATGGAGTGACCTTGAGGTGTGAGTGACGCATGGTGACCTAGAGTGTGAGTGACGCACAGGTACCTGGAGGTGTGAGTGCGCGGGCATGGGGACCTAAGGTGAGAGTGACGCATGGTACCTGAGAGTGTGAGTGACGCATGGTGACCTTAGAGGTGTGAGTGACGCATGGTGACCATGGAGGTGTGAGGTGTCCACATTGTGACCTAGAGGTGTAAGTGACGCATGAAATGACCTAGAGGTGTGACTCATGGTGACCAAGAGGTGTAAATGACGCATGGTGACCAGGAGGTGTGAGGTGTCACATGGTGACCTAGAGGTGTAAGTGACGCAAGGTGACCTGTGCGCGTGGTGCCTCATGTGACCGCTCTAGGTTGAAGTGACGCAGGTGACCTGGAAGGTGTGAGTGACTCATGGTGTTTCATCTCACACCTGCTGTGAGCCTGAAAACCCTCAGTGATGAGGCGAAACGATGCACAAATGAAAGGACTGCTCTGGCATTATCGTGTCATTTGCCACAACTGTCGATAACTTTGTTCACTTTCTCCAGCAAAATCCGAACAGAAACAAGGAACTTATTTAATATTACACTAATGGTAATATAATGACCCACGATTTGAAGATTATGACGCAATGTACAATCTTGATAATATCGAGTATAACAGTGCAGACAGTATAGTAGCTTGACGTCGAAGTCGTGTCTACACACAGTCCTGACCGTCTGAAGGACTTGAGACACAGACTGCATCTAACGATCTTCAATCCTGAGACGTATGTTCTTGATCTTGTTGCGTCGTTCACCATTAACGCAAAAAACACATAACAACACTTTTAGTTGGGGCCACACGTAGACATGCAAGTTAGACTTATATAAATCCATGCCTACGCATTTCACGATTTCTGCGATTATACATCGACAGGCAGCGCAATTACACACACACTTCTGACCTAACATTGCTCACATGCTAAATATAATAAATATCTACAGACTAATACGTAGCATCTCTATATCTAATACAATCAACGTGTCACGCATGTATGTCAGATGCATCAACCGTATTTATGGCCAAAAACGATTCACAGTGACAACACACATCACACAGTTGGATTGATCACGAGATATTATAGGTTCAAACGCCTTCTCTTGGCCGATAACTTAATTTTTTTTTTTTTTTGGGGGGGGGGGGGAGGGGGAATTAAATATGTCTTACAAAGATTCATGTTAAATAAAAGAACTTTACAACTACAAAATATATTCCAAAATGTACGTGACTGGAGGCAATAATAAAGAAAAACGTCAGATTCTACAAATTTTTCATTTAGAAAGTTTTAATGACTAAATTCAGCTCCATTATATCCAGAACACAATACACCACAGAAAAGTTTCCCTTGCCAGATGTTTCCATGTAGACAGACTGAACTTGGCAGTCAACGCTGTTCTTCCTGATCCACCCTCGTGGTGAACACACACCTCCGTGTGAACACACACCTCGTGTGAACACACACCTCGTGTGAACACACACCTCGTGTGAACACACACCTCGTGTGAACACACACCTCGTGTGAACACACACCTCGTGTGAACACACACCTCGTGTGACACACACCTCGTGTGAACAACACCTCGGGGTGAACACCACACCTCGTGTGAACACACACCTCGTGTGAACACACACCTCGTGTGAACACACACCTCGTGTGAACACACACCTCGTGTGAACACACACCTCGTGTGAACACACACCTCGTGTAACCACACACCTCGTGTGAACACACACCTCGTGTGAACACACACCTCGTGTGAACACACACCTCGTGTAACCACACACCTCGTGTGAACACACACCTCGTGTGAACACACACCTCGTGTCACCACACACCTCGTGTGAACCCACACCTCGTGTCCCCAAACCACCTCGTAGTGAACACACACCTCGTGTGAACACACACCTCGTGTGAACACACCCTCGTGTAACCACACACCTCGTTGTGAACACACCTCGTGTAACCCCACACCTCGTGTCACCAACACCTCGTGTGAACACAACCTCTTTGTCACCACCACCTCGTGTGAACACACACCTCGTGTGAACACACACCTCGTGTGAACACACCTCGTGTAACCCACACACCTCGTGTGAACACACACCTCGTGTAACACACACCTCGTGTACCAACAACCTCGTGTAAACCCACCCCCACCCCCTCGTGTGAACACACCCTCGTGTGAACACACACACCTCGTGTAAACACCTCGTGTAACACACACCTCGTGTGAACACAACACCTCGTGTGAACACAACCTCGTGTAACCACACCTCGTGTGAACACACACCTCGTGTAACACACACCTCGGGGTAAACACACACCTCGTGTAAAACCCCACACCTCGTGTACCACACACCTCGTGTGAACACACACCTCGGGGTCACACACCTCGTTCACCCACACCTCGTGTGAACACACACCTCGGTCACCACACACCTCGTGTGACACACACCTCGTGTGAACACACACCTCGTGTCACCCACACCTCGTGTGAACACCACCTCGTGTAACACACACCTCGTATACCACACACCTCGTGTGAACACACACCTCGTGTGAACACACACCTCGTGTCACCACACACCTCGTGTGAACACACACCTCGTGTGACACACACCTCGTGTGAACACACACCTCGTGTGAACACACACCTCGTGTGACCACACACCTCGTGTGAACACACACCTCGTGTGAACACACACCTCGTGTCACCACACACCTCGTGTGAACACACACCTCGTGTCACCAAACACCTCGTGTAAAACACACACCTCGTGTAACCACAAACACCTCGTAACACACACCCCCGTGTGAACACACCCCTGTGAACCACACACCTCGTGTGAACACACACCTCGTGTCACCCACACCTCTTAACACACACCTCGGTGAACCACACACCTCGTGTGAACACACACCTCGTGTCACCACACACCTCGTGTGAACACACACCTCGTGTGAACACACACCTCGTGTGAACACACACCTCGTGTGAACACACACCTCGTGTGAACACACACCTCGTGTAAACCACACCTCGTAACACCACACCCTCGTGTGAAACACCCCACCTCGTGTCACCACCCCCACCTCGTGTCACCACACACCTCGTGTGAACACACACCTCGTGTGAACACACACCTCGTGTGAACACACACCTCGTGTGAACACACACCTCGTGTGAACACACACCTCGTGTAACCACACACCTCGTGTGAACACACACCCCCGGTTAACCACACACCTCGTGTAAACCCAAACACACCTCGTGTGCACAGGAAAACCCACACACCTCGTGTAACCACACACCTCGTGTAAAACAAAACACCTCGTGTGAACACACACCTCGTGGAACACACACCTCGTGTAACCCCAACCTCGTGTAACAACACCTCGTGTAACCACACCACCCTCGTGTGAACACACACCTCGTGTCACCACACACCTCGTGTGAACACAGGAAACCTCGTGTGAACACACACCCTCGTGTAAACACCACACCTCGTGTGAACACACACCCTCGTGTCACCACAACCTCGTGTGAACACACACCTCGTTGAACACACACCTCGTGTAACCACACACCTCGTGTGAACACACACCTCGTGTGAACACACACCCCCGTTGTGAAACACACACCTCGTGTGAACACACACCTCGTGTGAACACACACCTCGTGTTGAACACACACCTGGGTGTCACCACACCTCGTGTAAACCCACACACCTCGTGTCACCACACACCTCGTTTTGAGCACACAACCTCGTGTGAACACACACCTCGTGTCCCCACACACCTGGGTGTGAACACACACCTCGGGGGAACACACACACCCTCGTGTCCCCACACACCTCGTGTGAACACACACCTCGTGTGAACACACACCTCGTGTGAACACACCTCGTGTCACCACACACCTCGTGTGAACACACACCTCGTGTGAACACACACCTCGTGTAACCCCCACACCTCGGTGAACACACACCTCGTGTGAACACACACCTCGTGTCCCCAAACACACCTCGTGTGAACACACACCTCGTGTCCCCACACACCTCGTGGAACACCACACCTCGTGTGAACACACACCTCGTGTGAACACACACCTCGTGTGAACACACACCTCGTGTAACCACACACCTCGTGTCACCATACACCTCGTGTGAACACACACCTCGTGTCACCACCACCTCGGTAAACACACACCTCGTGTGAAAAACACACCTCGTGTGAACAAAACCACCTGTGTCACCACACACCTCGTGTGAACACACACCTCGTGTGAACACACACCTCGTGTAACCACACACCTCGTGTGAACACACACCTCGTGTGAACACACACCTCGTGTGAACACACATCTCGTGTGAATACACACCTCGGTGAACACAAAACCTCTGTAACACACACCTCGTGTGAACACACACCTCGTGTCACCACACCTCGTGTGAACACACACCTCGTGTCACCACACACCTCGTGTGAGCACACACCTCGTGTGAACACACACCTCTTTGTAAACCACACACCTTGTGTGAACACACAACCTCTGTGAACACAAATCGTGTCGCCAACACACCTTCGTGTGAACAAAACACCTCGTGTGAAACAACCTCGTGTGAACCACACCTCGTGTGAACACCCCTCGTTCACCCACACACTCGGTGAACACACACCCCCCGTGTCACCACACACCTGTTGTGAAACACACACCTCGTGTCACCACATACCTCGTGCACCAACACCTCGTGTCACCACACACCTCGTGTGAACACACACCTCGTGTCAACACACACCTCGTGTCACCACACACCTCGTGTCACCACACACCTCGTGTGAACACACACCTCGTGTCACCACACACCTCGTGTCACCACACACCTCGTGTCACCACACACCTCGTGTCACCACACACCTCGTGTGAACACACACCTCGTGTCACCACACACCTCGTGTGAGCACACACCTCGTGTGAACACACACCTCGTGTCACCACACACCTCGTGTGAACACACACCTCGTGTCACCACACACCTCGTGTCACCACACACCTCGTGTCACCACACACCTCGTGTCACCACACACCTCGTGTCAACCACACACCTCGTGCCCACCACACACCTCGTGCCACCAACACCTCGTATCACCACACACCTCGTGTCACCACACACCTCGTGTCACCACACACCTCGTGTCACCACACACCTCGTGTCACCACACACCTCGTGTAAACCACACACCTCGTGTCACCACACCCTCGTGTCACCCCACAATCGTGTCACCACAAACCTCGTGTCACACACACCTCGGTGTACATTAATACCCAATCTATCTTATTTAATTTTTCTTCATCACTTAATCTCACTTTAATTCCAGCTGCCTTTAAAACTATGTAACCACAAAAGCCTACCCATTAAATCTCAGTGTATATACAATGAAAGATATACACCATCGGTGTATGGATATCTCTCGGTGAATGTACTTTGATTCTAGTATTTTACCCAGGAAACAGGAAAATAATGAGTCCTAACTATAATTTTTAAAGGGGTGGACGGGTAAGCCGGCGGAAGGCCTCGGTCAGATGATCTAAGGCTCCACCGGCGGGTCAACAAATGACCCGCGTCAGGAAACGCTAGTCTTGTTTCTTGACAAACCTTATGTAACCTGACCTAACAGGAACGTGTCTTGTGATAGGGATCTTTGCCAGGTGATGACACGTTAAGTGCCTAAGCAATAAGTATATTCGTACCTACGTTGGGCATTAGTGTTTAAGCAGGTGCTGGCTTACTGATGCAATTTATTTGCAGTTAAGCGTCTGCTGGTTTCCACTCCACTCCATCTATAAGAGAATAATTGCATTTTCGTGTTCTAGTAATGCTTTCTTAAGATATATGACCTATCTGTTACACGGGGGACATAAACGCTGCAAGTCACATATACACTATCAGTTAGGAATAGTTTATTCTCTGTTACTGGGATTAAAATAAACTCTGCGTATGTACTGAAGTATAAGCCCCTCTAAATGTATATAAAATGCTGCTGTCATCGCTTACACATCAGGAGAAATAAACTCCGTAGTGTCCAATAAGTTTAGAGCCAGTGAACAACGGTACAATGAGGTCTTGGTATACACCAAGCAGCCCAGCATGAAGGCCACACTAATAGTCAAAACAAGTGGTGGTGGCCGCAGGGGATACCTACACTCATTATGGTCATCAACATTCCCGAGAAATTTGTTCTAAAATTATTTGCAATCACGAATGGCCACTTTCTTTTCTGCCTCTTATATTGCATTGTATATAAATATTCTGTAATAGGACACCTTTGAACAGCATATTACTAAATCATAAGAACTTGTAAAAGTTCTAGGACGCCCCTGTGTGTTGATACATTGTTGTTAATGTGTTGGAAACTACTGGTGCATGACACCTATGACTGGCTTGGTAGCTGATAAAAAACATAAAGGCATAACACTAACACATAGGAGAGAGAAGCTTATGATGAGGTGTCAGACCTACTTGGTCCATTTACAAAGTCACTGATACCCAGAACAGGTGAGCCAGCGGTAGTTGAATCAACTAGCAGCGGGTCATTATATAACAAAGACACTTGACAGGAGAAATTTCCTGGCTAATAACATTGTTAGAACTAGTCTCTGATATGAGTTAAAGTGGGATAAAAGTTCTTAAAGCTTATAAAAATAACCGAAATACTAATAAATGTGTCTTGAAGTCATTAAATTTCTGGAACATCATCAATGAATCTAAGGGAAACTTCCAGTTTAATATTTGGTACCGAACCATATACTTAACTACCGTTTGTGTTGGGCAATTGGACATAGTGAATTAGATGTAGTGAATTAGACGCGTGAGTTAGACGTAGTGAATTAGCTGAGAGTAAGAGCCAATTTAAAGGCCATTGAATCTTTGAAGCTTGTGAAACCTCTGGATTAAATCTCATTCCGACACCAATGTTCGTTTTCCCGTGGGAGTTACCTGATGGTAGTGAAACGTTCTTGATCTGCAGAACTGGAGCTACTCTTACGTAGAGGAAACCGGATTTCCTTCCACTTCCCAGGCACTGTATGATTCCTACGGGTTTAGCGACTGCCATGAAAATAATAATAATAATAATAATAATAATAATAATAATAATAATAATAATAATAATAAATTCATAGGTAACCTTTGTTCGTGCCCAAATGATGCCTTTGTTAACACAGTTTATTAGTTTATTACTGATAATATTACACCCTTTTTCCTTCCTGCTGGGTCAGGTGTACCTCGGTATAAGTATCAGCATAGTTGCTGAATCCCCTTACATGTGTTGTATAGATTAACTGAGCATTATAGTACCATCCATGTGCTTTATATAGAAGATCCCTAGACCTGTGACTGTATGACGTCACGGGGTGCAGCATGAGTGAGTGGGTCGCTCTACCTCGCCCTCACTCCACGCTTAGACATACAAGCAGTAACATGGCAGGCTGGGCCCCCTTCCTTACCACAGTTTGACAATATATATAGCGTTACCATCCACAACTGTGTTTATCTTCAACCATCATATCTCCTTCCGAACCCCCACGACAAATTGGGAAAACAATTCACTAAGAAGAAAATAAAATGGCACACAAAGAATAAAATCTTCCTGGAGCAGGAATCGAATCACACCAGACCATATGGGATCTGTTCTTTCTTATTGGAGGAATGAACAAACTCGGTGGAGTGGATGACTCTCCCCGGTTGAAAAAATAGTGCTATAACATGCAATATGAGCAATGGAGAAAGGATCTATCCAAAAGTACTGCACAACACTACTTAAAATTTCTACAAGAAGAATTTTAATGGCAACACAATGTTTGCAAAAAGAATTATTGCAAAATGAGTCAATGATGCAATGATAAAAAATTACACACACAAGAAAATACAGTTTACAGAAAAAAAAATATGTCATCAAGGAATGAACTGAGTGAACACTTTAACTCTTAATTGCAGCTTAAGCAACACAGACTGAACAAACAAAGAATGATTTACTTTAAAACAAGAACTTAAAAATTGCACTAAGAGTGAATTTGTTCAATGAAATGTCAAAATAATAGATGCAAAAACACAGAACAAAAAAAAGTTTGAACACTTACAGTGATGCAGAACACAACACATCAATATAACCACAATACTAGAATTTTCTTGTTATGAAACTTGAGGTAAGAAAAATTTGGAAAATAATTGAATTGCTTGCAACAAAATAATGACACTATTGTCTGTGGAGATAAGACAAATAGACACAGGTTAAATGAAATGAATTAACACAAGAATGTTCAACACAGAGAAAAAATAAAATAAAATGGCAAAAGAATACACAAATGCTGGGAAGAAAATTAATATAACTGAGACAACACTGAGTTATGATGCAGGATACAAGGTAACAAATTACTGAATTACTTCACTGCAATACTGTGAACACAAGATAATTGTGAAGTGTAACACAACTCTATACTGCTTATATGTTGCACACAACAAGGAAAAACACTAAGGTACTTACTTCAAGTATATAAAAAAAGAAGCACAACACAACAGACATAAAATAATAACACTGAATTAAGAAGAGAAAAAAAATATTGCAAACAATATATAATAAACACTGAGTCTAATCGAGTCACTGAATGTCACTAAGAAATCACTGGAAAAACAAAAAGAAATGTCTCAACACTCGCAAATGTCTCTATGAAAAAAAACATTATCGCTGTAGAGACGTGTTGAAGAATAAGGTTGATGGTAGTGAAGGGTAGAGGTGGTGACTGGTGGCTGACTGCTTTCGCTGCTACTCCACATGTGATCGTAGAATTTTGCACTTAAATCGACGATGGACCAACACAGGAGGCTTTTAACGATGGTGCCACTGATGAAAAACACACTCTGGCTCTTGACCCCCTATGTGGTCCTTAAAATATGGTGCTAGAAGCCGTAATAAGGGTACAAAACAGTGGTAGTGGTTGGGTGAGGCGGCTGAGGCAGGGCGGTGGTGACACAGCGTGGTGACTGGGCCTATGGGATGAACGGCGTAAGCCTCTCTGGGGACACCCTCACTAGGCGCGAAAATATTCTAAGCCGGGCTGGCTTAAAAACAAACCCACGAAATACCACAACACCACAGGGATGATAAAGCACTCAGAATGGCTTGGAACTTGAAGCACGAAGCGAATGAGGAAGACTGTACCCACGTGGCTTGCTTGAGTACTGGGTTAAGACACTTGGGTTAGTTGCTGGCTGGCTTAACCTTTCACACAGAATGGCTTGATAACTTCTAACGATGAGCACAGCAGGGGTGGAAAGCTGGCTTGGCAGGCAAAGGCTGGATGGTGTAAGGCTAGGCTGGACTGGACTTGGTCTGACTCCCCCACCACAGACTGTCGTGCTGGTTTGGCTTATTTTGCAAACTCAGGTCAACCCGTCGGGAGTGATGCAAATAAGCAGATAAGACACTAATACAAGGAGACTGACCAGTGAATAATGTAGAGGCTGGTAGATGCTTGGTCGGGTAGTGGCTTGAGGTAGGTCGAGCGTTACCCTTCTCGGCAGGCCTAGCGTCACAAGATGGCAACCGGTTCAGTAGAAATTTATCTCCAGAAATCGCTGTAATCGTCAGAATTACATCCCACCGCTGTCACCAATTTGTCGTGGGGGTTTGGAAGGAGATATGATGGTTGAAGATAAACACAGTTGTGGATGGTAACGCTATATATATTGTCAGACTGTGGTAAGGGAAGGGGGCCCAGCCTGCCGTGTTACTGCCTGCTAGTATGTCTAAGCATGGAGTGAGGGCGAGGTAGAGCGACCCACTCACTCCACGCTTAGACATACAAGCAGGCAGTAACACGGCAGGCTGGGCCCCATCCCTCATCACAGTCTGACAATACATATCGCTACCATCCAACGAGTGTGTTTACCTTCAACCATTATATCTCCTTACGAACCCTCACGACATAAGATGCCAGGTCAGGTGTACCTCGGTACATGATGCCAGGTCAGGTGTACCTCGGTATAAGATGCCAGGTCAGGTGTACCTCGGTACAAGATGCCAGGTCAGGTGTACCTCGGTACATGATGCCAGGTCAGGTGTACCTCGGTATAAGATGCCGAGGTCAGGTGTACCTCGTACAATGCCCAGGTCAGTGACCACGTACAAATGCAGTCAGTGTACCTCAGCTAACAGAGCCAGTCAGGTGACCTCGACATGATGCCGGCAGTGACCTCGGTACAAGATAAGTCGTCACTATACTTGCTATCAGAGACACACAAATCATGCACCCAGCTAAAGCCTCAGTGCACGCTGAGCGAGGCATGCGAGTTTTTTGTTATCAAGGAAGAGTGAATGTCTCTTGACATGCAACTTCTGAAGTGAACGCTGTTCAAGACAGTAACGTGGCAAGACCGTTCACTGTGTCATAAACCTCTGTTCGCAAAGATTCTGACAAGCACCTAAACTACTGTGAACGTTTGAAATCCTTTGAACTTCTCTCCTTAGAACGAGAAAGATACATGATAATGAAGATACATGATAATGAATCTTTCTTACCTAAGTTCTAAGGAGCCCTCCTGTATACATGATAATGTATACAGGAGGCTCCGCTTATACAGCAGGTTAGGTTCCGGGGTTCTGATGTAAAGCCAAAATCACAGCAAATTGAAATATAACCTTTTTTTTCACTTTTAAATGCATATAAAATCCTGAAACCATATTTACACTATCATATTTTGAGAGCAATAGAGCTAGGCCTAAAAAAAAATGCATATACAGTACACACATTACTTACCTTAAAAAAATATATATTCGTCGTTAGCTATTAGTGAGTGGTGACTATATATACTGAAGGAATATATATGAACAATGGGTATAATTGAAAACCGCTGTTTTACCGACACGCTCTAAAGCAAAGTGCTGTAAAGCGGGGCCAGCCTGGATCTGGAAAATCCTGGAGGGAGTGTGGCCTGGTGGTTAACGCTCTCGCTTCACACGGCGAGGGCCTGGGTTCGATTCCCAGCCAGAGTAGAAACATTGGACGTGTTTCTTTCCACCTGTTGTCTATGTTCCCCATCAGTAAAATGGGTACCTGGGTGTTAGTCGACTGGTGTGGGTCGCATCCTGGGACACTGACCTAAGGAGGCCTGGTCACAGACCGGGCCGCGGGGGCGTTGACCCCCGGAACTCTCTCCAGGTAAACTCCAGAACTCCAGACCTTCACACTGACGCCACTCTATATGGAAGCAAGAGACTTGGGAAACCGTGCTAAATAACTCCATTGAAAAAAGGGTGCCTTGAGTCCACCAGGAAAGAACTGGAGGGAACTTGACGACTTCCTCAAGTCAGTTCCTGATTAGCTTGGCGTGTGGTGCATACGTTGGACTGCATGTGGCTGACACCAATAGCTTGGTCCATCAGGGTGGCAGTCAGGAGGCCCTGGTCTGAGTCTGAACACACTGGACGATGTTCTCTCCTGTGAGAAAAATACACAAAACCTGGAAGAAGAAAATAAGATTCAAGTAGCCACTTTAAGGTCGTCCTCTTTGGGAAACCTAATTACTTATCTGCTTGCTTGCTTACTTATGTACTTACTTATGTACTTACTTTCTTGCTTGCTTATGTACTTACTTGCTTGCTTACTTATGTACCTACTTTCTTGCTTACTTATGTACTTGACTTTCTTGCATTATTATGTATTACTTACTTGCTATACTTATGTACCTACTTTCTTGCTTACTTATGTACTTACTTTCTTGCTTACTTATGTACTTACTTACTTGCTTACTTATGTACCTACTTTCTTGCTTACTTATGTACTTACTTTCTTGCTTACTTATGTACTTGCTTGCATACTGATCATTATTATTATAATGATAACTAAGCGCTAAACCCTAAGCCCTGGTCAGTCTTAGAAAAGAGTTTGGCTTGTTTTTGGGAATGAAATTGGGAAAATTGAAATGTTATTTTATGTGATAATTTCTGAGTGCCTCATCAAAGTTATCAACTCTGATAACTTGATAACGAGCATCTTCTGAGTGGTTTCATACTTGATGTGCTGGGGTAATTTAGGATATTGGTCTTCCTGGGATAACAAGAAAATGCTTCTTCTGTTAAATGGAAGTTTTCAATTAGTTTGGGCTCTGTATTTCTTAATCTGTCATTTTTATTTAAAAAATTTGGATATCAGTTTCCAGTTTAGTTTAATATTTTTCTTGTGCAGCTCATACCCATGGTGTGAGCGGTAGTTAAAAGTTTACAGAGGCACATAATGGGTCCAGGGACTGTATCTCAACATTGCAGAGGTACATAATAATAATAATAATATAATAATAATAAATAATAATAATAATTAATAATAATAATAATAATAATAATAATAATAATAATAATAGTAATAATAATAATAATAATAATCATAATAATAATAATAATAGTAATAATAGATAATAATAATAATAATAATATAATAATAATAATAATAATAATAATAATAATAATAGTAATAATAATAATAATAATAATAATAATAATAATAATAATAATATAATAAAAATAATAATAATAATAAAATAATAATAATAATAATATAATAATAAATAATAATAATAATAAATAATTTAATAATAATAAAAATAATAATAATAATAATATAAAAAAATAATTAATAATAATCAGAATTTAATAATAATAATAATAAATAAAATAATAATAATCATAATGAAAATAATAAATAAAAATAATAATAAAATAGTAATATTAATAATAATAATAAGAATTAATAATGAATAATAGTAAATATAAGAAAAATAATTAATATAATAATAATAGATAGACTAATATATATAATAATTAATAATAATAATAAAATAGGTAATAATATAACATACAAGGTACATAAGAATAATCACAAATAATACATATAATTTACAGATACATACATTACAAGGTGCAATGACCCAGGAACTGCGTACCTACAACATTGAAGTACGGTCTATTATGGGTCTGGAATTAGGCTAACTTTAAGATGGCCCACACCAGTCCGGAACTGACCCCAGACCATTTACTGAAGGTAACATGGAACACGTCCAGGACTGTACTTAACATTAACAAGTACATAATGTTTCCACCTGCATCGGGACTGTACCCCAACATTACAGAAGGTACATAGTGGGATCACGAACTGTATCTCAACATTACAGAGGCACATAAAGGTCCAGACATGACCTCACATTACAAAGTACATAATACAGAGGTCAGAGTCCAGGGACTGTACCTCACATTACAGAGTACATAAGGGTCTAGAACTGTAACCTCAACTAAAGAGCACATAAGGTCTCAGGACTGTCGCCTCAACATTAAAAGGTACATAATGCGTTAAAGGACTGCCTAATATGGGTCCAACAGGCCTGCTGCAGTAATCCTCACTTTCTATGTTTTAATTAAGAGTACATATGGGTCAACGACTGTACCTCAACATTACAGAGGCACATAATGGGTCCAGGGACTGTACCTCAACATTACAAAGGTACATAATGGATCCAGGGATATAAATAAGGTTTTGAGAACCTGCCTAATATGGTCCAACAGGCCTGCTGCAGTGTTCCTCCTTTCTTATGTTCTTAAAAGTTTTGTTAATGGGATGGACTGTAAAGGACCTGCCTAGTATGGGCCAAGAGGCCTGCTGCAGTAATCCTCCTTTCTTATGTTTTTATTACAGAGGTACATAATGGGTCCAGGGACTGTACCTCAACATTACAGAGGTACATAATGGGTACCAAGGACTGTACCTCAACTTACGAGGTACATAATGGGCCCAGCCTGACTGCATAACCTCAACATTAGAGTCATTAATGGGTCCAGATTGTACCTCAACTTTTTATTACAGAGGTACATAATGGGTCCAGGGACTGTACCTCAACATTACAGAGGTACATAATGGGTCCAGGGACTGTACCTCAACATTACAGAGGTACATAATGGGTCCAGGGACTGGACCACAAGTTTTGATAGCTGAACAAGTTACAGTGGTAATGAACTACATGTTTATATCTAGTTAAAATCGTAATGACCTAATTTACGTCTACATAAATAACTCATTAATAACTCATTAGTTTCCATGTGATGCATTGTGAATGTTTCTTCTTGATTTGCTTGAAATGTTCAGTGATAGGATTTTAAATAGAATTAGAAACTGATGCCGCACACTGCACTATTCTTATCGCACGAGTCGAGGTACAGCATCTGTAGATGCCTTCTTTCCCCATTACATTGTAAAAACCTCCAAACTTCAGAACACCCGTGACTTAACCTGATTCTTTTTTCCCCTTCTCCCTCTTCTCGTTTCCTCTTTCCTCTTTTTCCTTTGGGTTTTCTTTCTTCTGCCTTGGGCATTTGTTCTTTTGTTATTTCCCCTCCTCTGTTTTCTTGCTCCTATCCTCCATGGGCTCCTAGCTCCCTTGCAGTGCTCTCTTTCTTAGTATTTGACTGACTCCACTACTGCTACTACCACCACCACCTCAACCACTACCTCTCTTGTCCCCTCCCTGTCTGCTGCCCTATATATACTCACTTCTCTCCTTTCTGTTAGTGCGACTTTCTAAATGGTCCAAGTAGGACCGAAACGTCGCAAGCTCCTCTACTATGTTCAGGTTATTTGTGTATCACTCCTACAACTACCACCACCATAATAATTACACTCACTATCACTATCATCACCCATACATCCACATCCACCGTCATCACCCCTTATTCCGAATAGCCCCCACTTCCACCCATATAAACACCACTCATATAATCATCATTCTCACATATAACTACCACCACCACTACAACTAACGATACAATCACTGTCACCACCCAAGAACTACAGTTTGTTAAATTCTCAGTAGTTCAGTTGCAGAACAAAGCCTGACTTTTAAAAAGAGATTGGACAGATATATGAGTGGGAGGGGCTGGGTTTGATTGGTGCCATTGGGTACGGGGGTAAATTCTTGGGTAGCTTTGGGTAGGGGTGGTTTTGATAAGGACCTGCCTTGTATGGGTCAGTAGGCCTTCTGCAGTGTTTCTCCATTCTTATGTTTTTTTCATAGCACCTGACGTCTCCTACCACCACCATCAATACCAATACCACCACCAATACTACCAACATTCCCACTATCGCCACCAGTACCATCATTATCACCACCACTACTATCTGTTATGTCAACTTGTATCCAATTCTGAGCACAATGAATACTAGAAAATAAATATAATATCTCTTTACAGTATATAAGAGAGAGCGCACACCAGGCTTACGTTAACATTCATGTCAAGTGCCATATGGCACTAAGTGGCATCGTTCACCCTCTAGACTGGAAGTGAAACGGGTAGTGGGAGGGAGGGAGGGAGGAAGGAATGGAGGGGATTTCCTAAACCTGGCATGTAGGTCAACTACGGGACAGGTTACTGGGAGATCAGGGGTCAGGGGTGAAAGTCGTAGCTCGACCTCGCCAGGTGTGTCGAGGTTGTAATGTATGAGTGATGGATGTCTCAGTCTCTCCACTGACCTGTTTCTTCATCTCATGGCAAGTGACCCACACTGAAATATTCAGAGACTATATTATGTGTTCTCTCCCATTTGTGACTGCGAGGGTCGATTCACGGTTCTTGCTCGGCATCTCCACCATATATAACTGATCACACAATTTTCTACCCTACTGGGCCCTATGAACATCAAAAGGAGCATTCAGGAACCTGCAAGAAGAATCCTCCAAAACCTTATACAGACACAGGTTTAGGCTAATCATTGAATATGTGGTCCCAGCATGAAGCTCACAACTGGTCAAGTAAGTGAAGAAAGTGGAAAAGGTCCAAAGGTTTTCAACCAGGTTAAGGTCCGAACTTATATAACCAGGAAAGTACCGGGAATGGAGGAATGCACTATGAGAGGTTGAGATGACTTAATAAATCGTAATGACACGATTGCAAACAAACTATACCAGGAAGGGGATAGAACCCGCGATCAGAGAGTCTCAAAACTCCAGACCTACGCGTTAGCCACTGGACCAGCTAGCCACAATAAGATTCATCCAACTAGGTATATTTCTACACTATAGGAAGGTTCGCATAGGTACCACTGTGACCACAAATGAGGTTGAGAGAACTAAACCTGACGAACTTAGAGCAAAGAAAGATTTGAACGCTGCATACAAAATCTTAAGAGGAATTGATAGGGACAGACTAATTGAATTACGAGGACCAGGATCAAGGGGACAAGTGGAAACTGAAGGCAGAGATGAGCAATAGGGATGTAAAGAAGCATTTATCTAGTCTCAGGGTGGATATGACCTAAAAGACTGAGTGGTGGAGGCAAACTCGATACACAGTTACAAGAGAAGAAATGATAAGAGGCCAGAAGTCCGTGATGCTGATTCAGTTGATCTAGAAGACACACAGACACATACACACAGGCCTAGTGTCTAATCGACATGTGCCTAGGACGAAATGGCAACTAACGCACACGCACGCATGTACGTAAGTCAGACACTGGCCAGCCCAGCAAGCGTAACTCAAGGTAATTGCTCCATTGCTTACGACCTTTAGAGGTAATTGCGTTTACAGAAACGCTCTTTACGATCCTCATTGCTTACGTCTCACAACTCACAGATGGTGGCAAGTACTTCAGCCCTGAGCCCCTCGGGGTTGAAGGCTGTCAGAGGAATTTACTTCTTAGGAAAACTTAATTATATACTATATCATCTGTGTTTTAACTCAAAACACACTAGAACGATTGATAACTCACAAAGAAAACTCATAACTCACAAGAGGAACCCATAGCTCGCATGAGGATCTCACACCTCATAGAGAGAATTAATAACTCACAATTAGAACTTTTAAAATGGAGTTTATAAACCGGTATTTGAAATATTCATCGCAGTAATAAATTCCTAAAACCGAAATGGAGTTCACGACTCCAAAATGGAGTTCACGACTCCAAAATGGAGTTCACGACTCCAAAATGGAGTTCACGACTCCAAAATGGAGTTCACGACTCCAAAATGGAGTTCACGACTCCAAAATGGAGTTCATGACTCCAAAATGGAGTTAACGACTCCAAAATGGAGCTCATAACTCCAAAATGAAGTTCATGACTCCAAAATGGAGCTCATAACTTCAAAAGGGAGCTCATGACTCCAAGACGGAGCCTATTATTCAAAAATGAAGCTCCTAGCTCCAAAATGGAGTTCATGACTCCAAAATGGAGTTCATGACTCCAAAATGGAGCTCAAAACTCCAAAATGGAGCTCATAACTCCAAAATGGAGCTCATAACTCCAAAATGGAGCTCATAACTCCAAAATGGAGCTCAAAACTCCAAATGGAGTTCATGACTCCAAAATGGAGCTCATGACTCCAAAATGGAGCTCATGACTCCAAAATGGAGTTCATGACTCCAAAATGGAGTTCAAAACTCCAAAATGGAGCTCAAAACTCCAAAATGGAGCTCATAACTCCAAAATGGAGCTCAAAACTCCAAAATGGAGCTCAAAACTCCAAAATGGGTTCATGACTCCAAAATGGAGCTCAAAACTCCAAAATGGAGCTCAAAACTCCAAAATGGAGCTCATAACTCCAAAATGGAGTTCATGACTCCAAAATGGAGCTCAAAACTCCAAAATGGAGCTCATAACTCCAAAATGGAGTTCATGACTCCAAAATGGAGCTCAAAACTCCAAAATGGAGCTCAAAACTCCAAAATGGAGCTCATAACTCCAAAATGGAGCTCAAAACTCCAAAATGGAGCTCAAAACTCCAAAATGGAGTTCATGACTCCAAAATGGAGTTCACGACTCCAAAATGGAGTTTCACGACTCCAAAATGGAGTTCACGACTCCAAAATGGATTTTCACGACTCCAAAATGGAGTTCACGACTCCAAAATGGAGTTCACGACTCCAAAATGGAGTTACACGACTCCAAAATGGAGTTTCAGGGACTCCAAAATGGAGTTAACGACTCCAAAATGGAGCTCATAACTCCAAATGAAGTTCATGACTCCAAAATGGAGCTCATAACTTCAAAAGGGAGCTCATGACTCCAAGACGGAGCCTATTATTCAAAAATGAAGCTCCTAGCTCCAAAATGGAGTTCATGACTCCAAAATGGAGTTCATGACTCCAAAATGGAGCTCAAAACTCCAAAATGGAGCTCATAACTCCAAAATGGAGCTCATAACTCCAAAATGGAGCTCATAACTCCAAAATGGAGCTCATAACTCCAAAATGGAGCTCAAAACTCCAAAATGGAGTTCATGACTCCAAAATGGAGCTCATAACTCCAAAATGGAGCTCATAACTCCAAAATGGAGTTCATGACTCCAAAATGGAGCTCAAAACTCCAAAATGGAGCTCAAAACTCCAAAATGGAGCTCATAACTCCAAAATGGAGTTCATGACTCCAAAATGGAGCTCAAAACTCCAAAATGGAGCTCATAACTCCAAAATGGAGTTCATGACTCCAAAATGGAGCTCAAAACTCCAAAATGGAGCTCAATATTCGGAAGTATAACTTGAACATATTAATTAAAAGAAAAATTAACTATAAGATTGATCTCTGTAGTAAAAAAAACTGCACAATTTGAAATAGAATGAGAAGATGAAAATAGAATTTAGCTTATAACTCATAATTTGGAATCATGACTCACAAATTCATATCATAAAGTACATTCTTCAGTCGGAAAGGAATTCACAACTCTGAAATTAATCTCACTACTCATAAACTGTACTCTGCGACTCATAAATGGAACCCAGGGAAAAGTCGAAATGCTCAAAAAATGATCCTGTAACTGAAAAAAAAGTCGTTATTCCTCATTCGTAGAATTCATAGCTGGGTAGCAGAGCTCACAATACGAAAATAGAATTCAAGGTTTCTTAACTTAACACATATACCGTTTGTGTACACTATAAAGGGGTTTTTAAGTTCTCACAACTCACGTATTATAACCAGTTATTTTTAACCTCTAAGCTCAAATTCCTTAAAATTAGTACAAAAACTTTTAAGCCAGGAACTAAATTCGTAAATGGGACTTGTATTGGTATGACACTGTGTGCAACAGATATATATATATATTTCTTCCGAAACGTATCGTCTACACAGTAGGCTTCTTCAATGGAATACAGAGGCAGTAGAAACAGTGTAGATGTAAAGACTTTGTAGTCAGTCCATCACCCTCGAAATATTAATTTTGAGGTAATCAGTCCCTCAGCCTGGAGAAGACTGCTGCTCCGTAGTCTGGAACAATGTCTTCGACGAAATAAAAGACTAACCGGAAGACAGGGAGAAGCAGGTGGCTGTGTAACCCAACCTTACCTAACCCAACCCATAGGTTGGGTTAGGTAAGGTTTTTTAGGAAACAAGACAAGTGTTTCCTGACGCGGGTCTTAGTCATATGACAACCCGCAGCTGGAGCTCTTGGTCATCTGACTCAGGCCTTCCACTAGCTTACAGGTCCACCCCTTTAAAAATTATGGAATTAGATTCGAATCCCATGGCTCAAAATTGGGACTCGGGAAAGGAACTTGGCTGAATCTCGTCTCTAACCCGTACCTGATCTCTAGCGTATTTCTATCTACGTATTTTCATCAATATTCTTATTTCTCTGCACACATTTTCATCAGTAACTTATTTTATGTGTCAGCACTTTCAAGTTGCTTATAGTGGATCCTGTTTAACTTGAATATCACTTGTAACGGATTGTCTTCATTTTCAGCGCGATTTTTTTTAATTTCCTGGCATTTTGTAAACAAGTGACTTTTCGTGTCTATTATCAATAAAATTTTGATTTGTCTTCCAACATACCAGACAAATGTTGTCAATTTGTCTATATTGTCAACATTTTTTTTTCTAATGCTTACCGTGAAGGTAATTTATGTGCCATGAGTCCTCACACTGTGTGTGTACTCAAAATTGTACACACGATTTATGAGTACGAAGAATTTTTTTTTTTGTATGTACTCATGCTAAACAATGTTCATTCATATGTACTGAGTTGGTATTTCGTTTATGTATTGACGTAGTGTGCACAAACGCTGTGTGCATCTAATGTGTATACACATGTGTATTGTATATATATATAATAATATAATATATATAATAATATATATATATATATATATATATATAAAATATATATAATATATATATATATATATATAATATATATATTTTATATATATATATATATATATATAATATATATATATATAATATATATATATATATATAATATATATATATATATATATATATATATATATATATATATATATATATATATATATATATAATATATAATAGAGGTGAAACTGGATCAGGGGAAAAATGTGCTGAGTTATGTTACACATAACGGTAGAACGATGGTGTGTGGGGTGCCCGCTAGTCTGCGTACCTTGATGACCTCGCTCTCCCTGAGAAGAGAGGGGGGGGGGGGTAAGGAGGCTGTACTCACCTATTTGTGGTTTCAGGGGTCGATATTCAGCTCCTGGCCCCGCCACTTCACTGATCGCTACTAGGTCTTCTCTCTCCCTGCTCCAGGAGTTTTATCATACCTCGTCTTACAATTATGTATGGTTCCTGCCTCCACTACATCACTTGCCAGACTATTCCACTTCCTGACTACTCTATGACTGAAGAAATACTTCCTAACATCCCTTTGAGTCATCTGAGTCTTCAATTTCCAATTGTGACCCCTTGTTTCTGTGTCCCATCTCTGGAACGTCCTGTCTCTGTCCTGTCCTGTCTCTGTCCATGTCTTCCCTAACCCTCCAGTCATCCAGTGTCATCAGGCCGATTTTCCTTAACCTTTCTTCGTAGGACATTACCCTTAGCTCTGGAACTAGCATTGTTGCAAACCTATGTACTTTCTCTAATTTCTTGACTTGCTTGACCAAGCGTGGGTTCTAAATTGGAGCTGCATACTCCAGTATGGGCCTAACGTACACAGTGTACAGTCTTGAACGATTCCTTACTGAGGTATCGGAACGCTACTCTCAGGTTTGCCAGGCACCCATATGCAACAGCAGTTATCTGGCTGATGTGTGCTTCAGGAGACATGCTCGCTATTATACTCACCCCAAGATCTTTTTCCTTGAGTGAGGTTTGTAGTTTTGGCCACCTAGCCTATACTCCGTCTGCGGTCTTCTTTGCCCTTCCTCGATCTTCATGACTTTGCATTTGGCGGGTTAAATTCGAGTGGCATGAATGACTCCTTACCTAGATGTCAAAACGCTCTTCTTAGATTTCCTAGACTTGCATTTACTGCATCAGTATGATACTCATCCCAAGGATCTTCTTGACTTTGTAGCCTTTGCCCCCGAGCCTGTACTCCATCTGCGGTCTTTTTTGTCCTTCATCAAGCCTCATAACTTTACATTTGGTGGGATTAAACTCCAGGAGCCATTTGTCAGACCAGGCCTATAGCCTGTCCAGATTTCTTTGCAGCCTTTCCTGGTCCTCGTCCACTTGCATTCTCCTTATTAGTTTCACGTCGTCTGCAAACAGGGATGCTTCTGACTCGATCCCTTCTGTGATGTCATGTATGTAAGAAACAGCACCGGCTTTAGGACTGATCCTTATAGAACCCCACTCGTCACATGCCCCCATTTCGACACCTCGTCACAGACTATCACTCACTGTTTCCTTCCTGTCAGGTATTCCCTGATTCATTGCAGTGCTTTCCCTGTTAACCCTGACTACTGTTCTAGTTGTTGTACCATTCTTTGATGTGGAACTGTGTCAAGAGACTTCTTACATTGTCAAAGAACTCTAGTAGGTCTGTGACACAGGGTTTTTCATTCCAGAAACAGTGCTGGCTGTCATGTATGAACCTACTCCTTTCTAGGTGCTCCATCAATCTCCTCCTGATAACCTTCTCCATAACTGTACATACTATAAATGTCGCTGACACTGGTCTGTAGTTTAATTCTGCCTGTCTATCTCCTTTCTTAAAAATTTGGACTAAATTTGCTGTGTTCCACGCCTTTGGTAGTTGCCCGGTTCTGATAGTCTTGTTGAAGACTGTTGCCAGCAGCACACACACAGCACCTCTGCTACCTTTCTCAGGACTCACGGAGAAATATTATCTGGTCCCGCCACCTTCGAGGTATCCAGCTCATATAGCGGTTTCCTCAACTCCTCCCCGATTGTGTGTATAGTGACCAACACTTGCTGGTGCACTCTCTTGCTTCAGATTGCTGGAAGCATGTCTGTCTCTGAGAATACCTCCCTAAATCTCAGGCTGAGCTCTTTAGACTTCCTGGTCATTCCTTGTGGACTCCTTTCCTTTCTTCATCAACCTGATTACCTGGTTCCTGACTTTTTCTTTTCCTCCTGATGTGGCTATATAACTTTGGGCCAAATTTGGTTTTCAGTGCTGTCATTCTTAAATGGCCGTTGAACCTCTCTCCTTATCCATGCACATTCATTTCTGGCTCTTCAGCTCAACTCCATGTTTTTCTGAGTGTTTTGCATTCTATACTTTTTCTATACACTCTGGGTTTCCCATTGTTTCTACTGCCCATGGGTATGAATTTCTCCTTTGTCTTCCTGCACTTTCTGGCCACATGTTCCATCATTTCGTTCACTACCTTTCCCTCAAGTTCTTTTCCACTGCACCTCATACAGGAAGTGCCTCATGCCTGTGTAATTCCCTCCTTTCAAGTATGGCTACTTCCCTCTTCCTCATGCTCCACTGTTAGTTCCACAAGATATTCGAAACTCAGAACCATGTGATCACTGGCGCCGAGAGGCCTGTTATATGTGATATCCAGTATGTTGGAACCACTCAGGGTGAATCTCAGGTCCAACCTTGCTGGTTTATCTGTCTGTCTGCCTGTCTGTCTCTCTCTGGTTGTGTCCCTAACATCTTGGCACATGAAGTTCTCTATTACTACCTTCAGCATCTTATCCCTCCATGTGGCTCTAGGTTTTCCTAGTCAGTCTCCCTGTGGTTAAAGTCCTCCATGACATAACTTTGCCCTGCACATGTAGGCTTTTCTGGCTGCCTCAGACAGTGTATCCACCATTGCTCTGTTGATTTCATCATACTCTTCTCTTGGCCTCTTGCTATTTAGTGGTTGGTTGTACATCACTGTAATCATCACTTTGGGACCACCGGTCTTAAGCGTGCCTGCTTATGAAGTAATTGATTTCCTTTCTGTCTATTCTTCCTATCTCAAAACTGCACCAGTTTCTAATGAGCCTTATCTGTTCCCTCTGTACTTCCTCAGAATCTGATAGCCAGCCAGGAAAATCACATCTGTTATATCCGTAAGCTTTCTCTCCGTGAGTGCCAAGATGTCTGGAGATACCTCCATAATTCATTCATGCCACTATTTACTCTTATTTGCTATTCCATCTGCACTGATGTACCATATGTTCAACTTTTTTTTCCATTACTGTATCCTGGTTTATGGGTTCTTGGATGCTTGGCCCTTGCCCATGGGCCGAGGGGAAGGAGTTAGTATAGGTTGAGGGTATGGAAGGTGGTGGGATTTTGAGAGGCTGCTGTGAGGATGGTGTTTGTGCTGAGGGAAATAGGGACTGTAGGTGTGGAATGTGGTTTATTTTGGTTTATTGTGCTTGGGTGGGGGGTTATAGGGGTTGAGGGGGTTCTGTGAGCGGTTGTGCTTGGCAGTCTTCTGAGGGCTGAGCTTCCATGCCCGTTGGTGCATGCTCTGTTATTCCTGTCTCTGCCATCTATGTGCCCTCTTAGTTGCTTTCATTTCTTTCTTGTTCTGTCCCAATCAAGGAACACCTGGTAATAATCTTCCGTCTCTTAACCGTGGTTTCTGCTGCATTATCCCATCTTCTATTGTTTCTGTCGTGAAGGTCAATTTGACTGGGCAACTTTTACCCCCTTGAGTACCTCCCAGTCTGAAATTTGACACCCAAAACATGCTCTCCCTGCCCGTTATTGTGATATGGTTAATCTCCATTTGTTCTGCCTGTCATATTTTGTTGCATGTCCTCTCTTCACCCTCCTGAAGCAGGTGAATGATCAGTGACCTCTCTCTCCTCTTCCCACTTCCTTTCTTTCTATATCTCAGTCTCTGAATTGAATAACTTCTTTGCTCTTTGCCTTGTCTTCTGCACCTCCAGGTTATCTGGAAAATTTTCTGCAAAGGTCTTCTTCGTTCCTTTCCATCCACCAGTCCCCTCTCCTTCTGATACTGTTCCTGCTCCCATCACATTGCTCATTTTCTCCCTCAGCTCCTCAAGGCACTGTATCTGTGTCTCGGCAGCTGCAGTTCATCCCTCCCATTTCTTGTTCTATGTAGACACCTCCATTGTTTTGCAAAACTCATTAAACCTTTTTTTTTTCTCCACTCTTCGTCCATCATACATCTAAATGCTGCGTGGGCGTGTGCTCACCAAGCTGTGCTTGCGAGGATCGAGACTTAGCTCCTGGTCTCATCTCTTAGACTAATGTACTTTCATCAGGACCACTGATTTTTAGCGTTTTTTGTCATATATATGTCGTGCCGAATAGATAAAACTGGTCAATTAACAAGAACTAGTTTAAAATTAAGTCCTTTCTAAATTTTTCTCTTATACTTTTAAAGATATTTTTTTCATTTATGTCATTGTAAAACTTATAATTTTGTACCAAAGAACCTTAGAAAACTTACCTAGCCTTATTATAACAAGCGTAATTTAATTTAGCCTAATCCAACCAAATATATTTTAGATAAGTTTAAAGTTATTTAATAATACATAAACACAATGAAATATATGCAAACAAGGGTATCTCTGATTCTATCCCTTCTCTCATGTCATTCACGTACACAAATACTCCCTGGTCATTCCTTGTGAGCTCTCCTCCTCTCTTCTTTAGCGTGATTACCTGATCCTTTACCGCTCTCTTCCTCCTGAAGAGGCTGTATAACAACTTAACATAGAATGCTAAAAGCCGATCCAATGTCACTCATAAATTGTCAGTGAGTGAGCCCCTTACCCACCATGTTCATCCCTGGCTCTTCTGCTGGCTTGCTAACTTGGGTGTGGGTATCCTGCAGCAGCAGCTTGAGTATGGCTGCCAGTATAAGCACCCAGACATACTAATGGTTTCCTCAGACTTCCTGAGCAGAATACTGGATTTATTTAGCATCACTTTTTACTAACAAGGAATTTTAAAATAAACTCGTTATTCCTCTGTAACCAAGTACGTAAATTTCCCGTCCATAACACATGCAGGAACACTGTAAACAATGAGATGAACTTCAAGGTTTCACACGGAACAAGTCTTCTCTCAACCTATAGACTATAAATTTGAATATATAATATCATTGAGTGTGGAAAGACGATCACAGCCTACCATGACCTCCCATATACTCACAGCCTACCATGACCTCCCATGTACTCATAACCTACTATGACCTCCCATGTACTCATAGCCTACCATGACCTCCCATGTACACTCATAGCCTACCATGACCTCCCATGTACTTGCAACCACACTTACACCCAGCCATGGCAACCCATTCACTTAGAACTATGATGAGTAAGATATATGTGCAGAAGTTGGGTATTTGAACGTTGAAAAGTTTCTCCTACACAGTAGGCTTCTTCAGTCAAATACAGAGGCAGCAGGTGTAGTAACGAAGATGATGTAATCATTCCATCAACCTTGAAATAGTATTTGAGGTTGTCAGTCCCTCAGCCTGGAGAAGAGATCAGCTTCATGGTCTGGGAGAGGTATGAAGCAGGAGAATGGAGTCTTAAATGCTGTTGATGATGAGGAACTCAACACCTCAAATACTGTTTCTTAAAGGTTGGAGTGATGACCTCATCTTTACTTCGCTACTACACTTGCTGCCTCTGTATTTGACTGAAGAAGCCTACTGTCTGGACTAAACGTTTCATCAGTAAAGATTCCCAATGTTGCACATGTCTTACTCATCAACTTGTCTGTATTTTATACCATTTTCAACATAGAAGTATGCCAACACCTCGCCAGAACCACCAGAAACTACGCCTGCACCTTCTCTAACAACGGCACTCAACCACACCTAAGTCACAGGTAAATAATGAAGCACACCAGCAGAACACAACCACGCCCTCAACCCTTCCTTTCAACTTGCCTCTCGGACCACGCCCACCCGCCCACTCCCTCACCCAGTAGCAATTATATATTACAGACAGACACCAGTGAGTGCTATATATGGGAGCTTCAAGGCCGCCGCCTCCCTCAAGACTCAACAGAAAGTAACCTTCCTTCAACATGCAACTTTCTCTGCTATTTGCAGGCACCTCCAGGCTAGGGTTGGTCTGAAGTCAGCAACATCGTGCAATATGACAGTAAAATAGCTGCAGGGGTAAGAAATTATTTCATTCCTGAGTCACGGAAGGCAACACAGAGTGTCCCTCAGTGTTAGTGTCTGGTCGGGTAATAACGCTGTCACTCAGTGTTACTCTAATGTAGTAATAATAGTAATGGGGAGTGTTAGTAATAATGTCAGTGTTAGTGTAGTGTAGTAGTAATGTTGTCAGTGATATTCTAGTGCAGCAACAATGGTGTCAAGGTGTGTGTGTGTGTGTGGTGTGTGTATATTGTGGTGTGTGTGTTTGTGTGTGTGGTGTGTGTGTGTGTGTGTGGTGTCAGAGGAGCAAGAGAGTCAAGTTATCATTAAACTGACAGGTGGAAGACCTGGGTGAACCAGGTGACAAATTTTCAGAGACTCTGAAAGTGTTCATGGGAAAATTATACCCAATCAGACTGACCCTCAGAACAGAAATAGCACGAGATAAGATCATTAAACTGCAGAAACTATTGAGGTAATCGAAAATACATACTTGTGCGCACGTCGCTCGGGATAAGACAGAAAAGGAGACGGAACAACTTCAAGAAAGAATGAAAAGAAAAACACCCGAAACATGAATGAGAGCCAAGGAATGCATATACAAGTATGGAAACTCAGCCCCAGAGTACCACCATGCACAGCCCCATGTAGACTCCCGATCAGACTCTATCCCCCCATCCTTCCCACTCAAACACAACAACTCATAACAAGCCATGTCCTAACCCATTTTCCAATCCCCAAAGAAATAAATCACCCCTGGGCAACTCCCCTTTCAAAAACCAACCCAAAATCCCCACTTCCCTCACTCCCCCCTTCCCCCATCCCTTTTCCTGCCCCCCCTTTCCACACAAAAAAATTTCCCCCCCTCCCCTACCCCCCCTTAAACCCCACCCCCTCCCCACCTAAAATTTAAATCTGGAGGGGGAAAATTGGAACCATCACCACCACCGTGCCAGGAACACAACCGGGAGAGAGATCCTATTTAGACGTGAAAGCGCCGATTCTGGCTCCGTACAACAAAATTTAAAATAAATTGCAGAACATAAAGAAAAAGGATGATCAACCTGATCCATTTAATAAAGTTAAATCTTACAAAAAAAAATTAAGAGCCGGCTCAGACCGAGCCCCGGGGGTGTTAACCCCAAAAAACCCTCCCGGGTAAAAAATTTCTTTTGAAAGCCGTAAGTAAAGGGGAATAAATAAATGAATGAAAGGGAAGAAATAAAAAAAAAGTAGAAAAAAAAGGGCACTTAAGATTTTCCAACGAAGAAACTAAAATTTTTCAACAGGATAATTCCGTTTGTAAAAGGGGAAACACCTGAACTTTAAATTTTGGTAATGGGACCCGGATAAGAGTCAAAAAAACCCCAAATCGAGTCTTAGTTAACCCCCCGGGGCATTTTAAAAGGGTTGGAACTTTTGATTGTAACGCCAAATCAGCCGGGCTTTGGGGCTTTTTGGGCTTAGGGGCTGTTCCCAAAGGTTCCTCTCCGAGATTTAAAGTGCAAAATAAATTTTCCCAAAAATTTTTCTCAGGAAATCACGGAAAAATGAAAAACCCTGAAATTGATGTTTGGGTTTTCCCCTTTCCTGCCTTTTTTAACGTCAAAAAACCCGTGACGCTAAACAAAAAGGGTTGACTGCGGGCCGGGGTGTGAGGATTTTCTGTCGAGGTTTGTTTAAATGCTGTCGGGGTGTGATGACGGCTGTCGAGGTGTAATGACTGCTGTCGAGGTGTAAATGACTTCTGTCGAGGTGTGATAAACTTCTTTTCGAGGTGTGTTTGACGGTTTTCGGGGTGTGATGACTTCTTTCAGGATGATGACTTCTGTGGGAGATGTAAATGTTTGCTGTCGAGGTGGGGATAAATTCGACGAGGGGGAAAAGACTGCTTTTCGGGGTGTGATACGGCTTCGGTGTGATGACTGCTGTCGAGGTGTAATGACTTCAGTCGGGTGTGTTACGCTGCCCGGGGTGTATGACTTCGGGTCGAGGTGTAATGACGCTGTCGAGGGGGTAAATCTTTTTCCCCCGGGGGTGTGATGACTTCTGCCCCAGGGGGTGTTTGATTTGTGTCGGGGTTTTGGGGATGATTTCTGTCGAGGGTGTTTACTGCGTCGAGGGTGAACTTCTGCCCAAAAGGGTGATGACTTCGTCGATTGAAAATGACTTCTGTCGGGGTGGAGACTGCTTTGGGAGGTGTGTGATTTTCTGTCGAGGTGTGATACTGCTGCCGGGGTGTGAAATTTCCCTGTCAAGGTTATATTTCCTGTCGAGGTGTGATAAACTTCTGTCGAGGGGATAAACGGCTGCCCAAGATGTGATACGCTTTCGAGGTGTGATACTTCTGTCGAGGTGTGATGACTTTTTGCCGGGGTGTGTTTACTGCTGTCGAAGTGTGTAAATTTTCTGTCGAGGTGTATGACTGCTGCCGAGGGTGATGACTCCCTGCCGAGGTGGATGCCCTTTCTGTCGAGGTTTGAGGGACTGCTGCCGGGTGTGATGCCCTGCTGCCGGGGTTTGATGACTGCGCCGTTTTTGGGGATGACCCCGTCGAGGTTTTGATGACTCGATGGGGTGTGATGACTTCTGCGAGGAAATGAAACTTCTGCGGGGTTGTGATGACTGCTGCCGGGGTGTGTTTAATGCTGCCGAGGTGTGATGACTTCTGTCGAGGGGAATGACTGCGCCCGGGTGGGGTTTAAACGCTGTCGGGGTGGAAGACTGCTGCGAGGGTGATAAACTTCTGCGAGGTGTAGACTCTTTGGGAGTTTTGTTAACTTTTTGTCGGGGTAATGACTGTTTGTCGAGGTTTTGATGACTTCTGTCGAGGTGTAAATGACTTCTGCGAGGTGATGACGCTGTCGGGGTTGTGAGCCTTCGGTCGGGGTGTGTTTACTGCTGCAGGTGTGATGCCCTTTTTTCCGGGGTGTATGATTTCCCTGTCGAGGTGTTGCTTCTGTCGAGGTGTGAGGGCCCGCTTTCGGGTGTATGACTTCTTTCGAGGTGATGAACTGCTCCGGGTTTGATACTTCTGCAAGGTTTGATAAATTTTCCCTGTCGAGGTGGAGGGACACTGTCGAGGTGTAAACTGCGCCCGAGGTGATGACGGGCTGCGGGTGTAAAGATTTCTGTCGGGGTTTGGATGACTTCTGCGGGGGGTTGATGACGTTTCCCGAAGGGAATGACTTTTTTCCCGAGGTGTGTTTAAACTGCTGCCGGGGTGGGGTGACGGGTGCCCGAGGGTAAAGCCCTTCTGTCGTTTTTTGATGACTGTTGCCGAGGTGTGTTTACGCGGGCCGAGGGTGATAAATGCTCCCGAGGTGTGATGATTTCTGTCAAGGGGGATGCCCTGCTGAAGAGGTGGGGATGCTTCTGCGGGGTGTGATAAACTTCTGTCAAAGGTTGATGATAGCTGCCGAGGTTGAAAGACTCTCCCCGGGGTGTAAAGATTTCTGTCGAGGGTGATGACGCTGCCGGGGTGAAGATTTCCCGGCCCGGGTTGTGATGACTTTGTCAGGTTAAAGCCCTTCTGTCGGGGTGTATGACGCGTCGAGGGTAAATGACTGTTTGCGAGGTGTGATGACTTTTTTCGAGGTGTAAAGCCCTGCTGCCCGAGGGGTGATGATTTTCTGTCGGGGTTTGGTTTAAATTCTGCCCGGGGTTGTAAAGCCCGCTGCGAGGTGTAAATGACTGCTGCCCGGAGGTGGTTTACTGCGTCAAAGGTGGATGATTTCTGTCGGGGTGGATACTGCTGCCCGGGGTTTGTGTTTACTTCCCGCCCGGGGTGTAGCTGCTTCGAGGAGTGGGGAAGTTTTTCGGGTCGAGGTTGATAAACTGCGGGTCGAGGTGTTTGACTTGTCGAGGTGTGAGATTCTGTCGGGGGTTGATGACTGCTGTCGAGGTGTGATCCCTCCCTGTCGAGGGTGAGACGCTGTCGGGGTGGTTTAAACTTTTTTCGGGGTGTAATGACTTCTGTCGAGGTGTGATGACTGCTGCGAGGTTGATGCCCTTCTGTCGAGGTGTGATACTTCTGTCGGGGTGTGATTACTGCGGTCGAGGGGTGATGACCTGCGGGGTTTGGGAATGACGGCGCCGAGGTGTTTTATTTTCTGTCGGGTGTGATGCTGCTGTCGGGTGTGATGACTTCTGTCGAGGTGTGTTTACTTTTTGTCGAGGTGGGGAATGATTTGCGGGTCGGGTGTAAAGACTTTTTCCCGAGGTGAAAAATAAAAGCTGTCGAGGTGGGATGATTTCGTCGAGGTTTTGATGATTTCTGTCGGGGTGTAAAGACTTCTGTCGAGGTTTTAAGACTCTTTTCGGGGGTGTGATAAACTGCTTTAAGGTGTAATGACTCTGACGAGGTGCAATGACTGCTGTCGGGGTGTATGACGCTGTGGGGGGTGTAAAGATTTTCTGTCGAGGTGTAAATGACTTTCGCGAGGTGGGATGACTTCTTTTCGAGGGTAAAAACTTCTGTCGGGGTGGATGACTGCTGCGGGGTGGGGTTTAAATGCTGCCCGAGTGTGTTGACTTCTGTCGAGGTGTAAATGACGCTGCGAGGTGTAATGACTGCTGTCGAGGTGTGTTTGACTGCTGCGGGGTTTGTGATCCCTGCTGTCAGGTGTAAAGCCCTTCTGGGGTGTAAATGACTGCTGTCGAGGTTAAATGATTTCTTTTCGGGGTTTGTGATACTTCTGTCGAGGGGGATGCCCGCTGTCAAAGGTGTGTGACTGCTGTCGGGTGTAAGACTCGTCGAGGTTTTAGACTGCTGCGGGGGTTTTAAAGACTGCTGCCGAGGTATAAATGACGCGTCGAGGTGTGATAAACCTTCTGTCGGGGGGTTGATGACGCGTGGGGGTTTGGATGACTTCGTCAGGGTGATGACTTCTGCGAGGTGTGATACTGCGTCGATGTGAAGCCCTGCTTTTTAAAAGGTGAAAAATGACTGCTGTCGGGGTGTAAAGATTTCCGTCGGGGTTTGTAAAGACCCCCTTCGAGGTTAATGACAGCGTCGGGTGGGATGACTGCTGTCGAGGTGTGGAAATTTCTGTCGAGGTGAAAATGATTTTTTTTGCTGTCGAGGTGTATAAACTGCTGTCGAGGTGGGGATGACGTGTCGGGGGTTAAAAATTCTGTCGAGGTGTAATGACTGCTGTCGGGGTTTGATACTGCTGTCGAGGGTGATGCCCTTCTGTCGGGGTGGGGAAACTTCTGTCGATTTGTGTTTGACTGCTGTCGAGGGGGGATGCCCTCGTCGAGGTGGTTTGACGCGCCCAGGTGGAGCCCTTCTGCGAGGTGTGATGACTTCTGCCGAGGTTTTATGATGCTGTCGGGTGTGATGACTGTTTCGAGGTGGGATGACTGCTTCGAGGTGGGGATGACTCGTCGAGGTTTTAATACTGCTGTCGGGGGTGTGATGCCCTTCTTCGGGGGTTTTTGATGACTTCTGTCGAGGTGTGATATTTCCCTTCGAGTGTGATGATTTCCTTTCGAGGTGGGGAATTGACTTTTTGTCGGGGGTTATGATGACTGCTGTCGAGGTGTAAATGACTTCTGTCGAGGTGTGATGATTCTGTTCGAGGTGTGTTTGACTGCTGTCGGGTGTGATGACCTGCTGCCGAGGTGTGATATTTGCGCCGAGGTGTGATGATTTCGTCGGGGTTTGGATACTTCGTCGAGGGGGTGATGACGGCGCCGGGGGTTGATGATTTCGCGAGGTGTGATGACTTTTTCGGGGTTTGAGACTGCTGCCGAGGTGGTTTGCCTCGCCAGGTGTGATAAACTTCGGGTTGAGGTGTGTGACCCCTGCCCGGGGAAAAAAGACTGGCTGTCGGGGTGGGGATGACTGTTTGTGGGAGGTGGATGACTTCGTCGGGGTTTTATGATTTCTGCCGAGGTGTGTGATTTGCTGTCGATTTGTGATGCCGCTGAAGGTGAAGCTGCAGCCCGAGGTGCAATGATTTGCTGTCAAAGGTGTAGGGCCCTGCTGTCGGGTGTATGACTTCGGGTCGAGGGGGGATGATTTCTGTCGAGGTGGATGGACTTCTGTCGGGGTTGATGACTGCTGTCGAGGTTTTATGACTGCGCCCGAGGTGTAATGACTGCTGTCGAGGTGAAATAAATGCGTCGAGGGGAAAAGGACTGCTGTCGGGGTTTGTGATGATTCTTTTCGGGGGTTGAAACTGCTGTGGGGGTGTGATGACTTCTGTCGAGGGGGTGATAAACTTCTGTCGAGGTGTAAATGATTTGCTGCCGGGGTTGATGCCTCCCTGTAGAGGTGAAATGACGGGCTGTGGGGGGGTGTGTTTACTTTTTTTCGGGGTTTTGATGACTCCCTTTTCGAGGTGTAATGACTGCTGTCGAGGGTGAAGACTGCGGGTCGAGGTGGATGACTTCCCCCCGGGAGGGAAATTTGCTGTTTGTCGAGGGTGATGACTGCTGTCGAGGTGTAAAGACTGCTGTCGAGGTGTATGACTTCTGCGAGGTAAAATACGCTGCCCGAGGGGGTTATGCCCCGCTGTCGAGGTGTGATAAACTTCTGCGATTTGTGATGACTTCTGTCGAGGGGGTGAAAAACCGGCTGCGAGGTTGGGACTGCGTCGAGGTGGGATGATTTTCTGACAGGTGTGATGACTCCTGTCGATTTGTGAGGGACTTCTGCCCAGGTGTGATGACTGCTGTCAGGTGTGAGACTTCGCCCGAGGTGTGATGATTTTTCTGTCGAAGGGTTTAAAGACTGCGGCCCGGGGTTTGTGATGACTGTGTCGAGGTGTTTGCCGCGAGGTGGGAAACGACTTCTGTCGAGGTGTAAAGACTCCCGTCGGGGTGTGATGACTTCTGCCCGAGGTGTGATGATTTCTTTTCGGGGTGTGATGACTTCTGTCGAGGTGGATGACTCCTGCGGGGTTTGTGATTACTGTTTGCCCGAGGTATTTAAAAACTGCTTTTCCGAGGTTTGATGACTTTTTTCGGGGTGTGAGGGACTTCTGTCAAGGGGGGGATAACTGCTGTCGATTGTAAATGACTGCGCCGAGGGTAAAGATTTCTGCCGAGGTGTGTTTGATTTCCCTGTCAGGTGTGATGATTTTCTGCCCGGGTGGTGACTCTGCCAAATTTTGTGATACTGTTTGCCGAGGTGGTAGAATTCTGTCGGGTGTGATGACTTCTTCGAGGTTGATGACTTTTTTGGGGGGAAGGGTGATAAATTCTGTCGAGTTGTGATGACTCGCCCGATTGTGATGACATCTGTCGAGGTTTTAAAGACTTCGTCGAGGTGTGATGACTTCTTTCGAGGGGATGACTTCTTCGGGGTGTATGACTTTTTTCCCCGAGGTTTTATAAATTCTTCGGGGTGGGGAGACTTCTGTCGGGGTGTGATGACTGCTGTCGAGGTTTTGATGACATTTTGTCAGGGGGAAAAGACTGCTGTCGGGTGTGTTTGACTGCGTCAAAGGGGGGATGCCCTTCTGCGGGGTTTGTAAAGACTGCTGTCGGGGTGTGGGTTTGACGCTGCGAGGTTTTTGATGATTTCTTCGGGGTGTGATGACTGCTGTCGGGGTTGTGATGCCTGCTGCCCGGGGTGGGGATGACTTCTTTTCGAGGGGTGGGGACTTCGTCGGGGGTGGGGAAGACTTCTGCCCGAGGTGTGAACTGCGGGCCGAGGTGTGATGACTTCTGTCGAGGTGAAATTTAATGCTGTCGAGGTGGATGACTCTGTGAGGGGGGTGGCCCTTTCTTTTGAGGTGTGTTACTTCTGTCGATTTGTGATGACGCTGTCGAGGTGTGATGACTGCTGTAGAGGAAAATGACGGTTTGTCGAGGTGAAATGCCTGCTGTCGAGGTGGATGACGGTTTGTCGGGGTGTGATGCCCTTCTGCCCGAGGGGGTAAAGATTTCTGTCGGGGTGGGGGATGATTTTCTGTCGGGTGTGATAAATTCTTTTCGGGGTGGATACTGCTGCCGAGGTAAATTTGACGGGCGCGAGGTGTAATGACGCGCCCCGGAGGTGTAAGACTGCTGTCGGGTTAAATGACTGCGGTCGAGGTGGTTTAAACTTTTTGGGGAGGTGTGAGATTTTTTTTTCGGGGTTTTTAATGACTGTTTCGAGGGTGAACTCTGTGGGGGTTAAAAGACTTCTGTTCGGGGTGTAAAAGATTTTTGTCGGGGGTGGTAAACCGGCGTCGAGTGTTTTTGACTGCTGTGGGGGGGTAAAACTGCTGCGAGGGTAAATGACTTCTGCCCGATTTTGGATGACGCTGTCGAGGTGAAAAGACGCTGCCGGGGTGAAAAACGCTGCGGGTGTGATGCCCCTGTCGAGGTTTAATGACTGCTGCCCGAGGTGTGATGCCTGCGCGAGGTGTAAAGACTGCTGTCGGGGTGGATGATTTCTGTCGGGGTAAAATTTACTGCTGCCCGGGGGTGTGTTTGTTTGCTGTCGAGGGGGTGTGACTTCTGTCGGGTGGGTGATTTCCCTGTCGAGGTGTGATGACGCGTCGAGGTTGATAAAACTGCTTTAAGGTGTAATGACTGCTGTCAGGTGTGATGCGCTGCGATTTTGGATGACTTCTGTCGGGGTGTAATGACTGCGGGTCGAGGTTTTGATACCTGTCGGGGTTTGATGACTTCTGTCAGTGTATGACTTCTGTCGAGTGTGTTTGACTGCTGTCGGGGTGGGGATGCCCGCTGTAAGGTTAAATTGCCCTGCTTCGAGGGCAATAAATGCTGTCGAGGTGGGGATACGCTGTCGGGGTGTGATAAACTTCTGTCGGGGTGGGAAATGACTTCGTCAAAGGTGTGATGATTTCGGGTCGAGGTTTGAGACTGCTGTCGAGGTGTGTGACACTGTCAGGGGGTAATGACTGCTGTCGAGGGGGAAAAAGGACTGCTTCGAGGTGGATAAACTCTGTCGAGTGGGGAAAAATGTTTTTTTTTGGGAGGTGTGATGACGGGGGGGTCGGGGTGTGTTTCCCTTCTGTCGAGGGTGATGACTTCGTCGGGGTGTGAGACTGCGTCGGGGTGGATGACCTGTAGAGGTGTAATGACTGCTGTCGGGTGGATGACTTTTTGTCGAGGTGGGGGATGACTGCGTCGAGGTGTAATGACTGCTGTCGAGGTGTGATGACTGCTGTCGGGGTTTGGGGTATGATTTTCTGTCGGGGGGAAAAGACGCTGTCGAGGTGTATGACTGCTGCCCGAGGTGTAAAGATTTGCGTCGAGGTGAAATTTGACTTCTGTCGAGGTGAAATGACTGTTTGTCGAGGTGTGTTTGACGCTGCCCGAGGTGTGATAAAACTTCTTTCGAGGTGTGATGACTTCTGTCGAGGTGGATCCCAGCTGCCCGATGTGGATGACTGCGCCCGGGGGGTTTTAAAGACTTCTGCGGAGGTGTGATCCCGCGTCGGGTGTGATGACTTCTGCCCGGGGGGTGATGATTTGGCGTCGAGGTGTAAATGATTTCCCTGTCGAGGTGTATGACTTTTTCGGGGTTTGGGGATGACTGCGTCGGGGGTTATACTGTTGCGAGGGTGATGACTGCTGTCGAGGTTGTGATGATTTTCTGTCGAGGTGTGATACGGGCTGTCGAGGTGTGATGACTTCTTTCGGGGTTTTGTGACTTCTGTCGGGGTGTAAAGATTTCTTTTCGGGGTGTAAAGACTCCTGTCGGGGTTTGTAAATGACTTTGTCGGGGTAAAAAGACGCTGTCGGGGTGTGATGATTTCGCCCGGGGTTGATAATTTCTTTGGGAGGTGGATGACGGGCTGCCCGAGGTGTGATGACGGGCTGCCGAGGTGTGATAATGTTTGGCCAAAGGTGTAAAGATTTCTGTCAGGTGGGGATGATTTTCTGTCGAGGTGTGATGACTGCGCCGAGGTGGAGGGACTCTCCCGGGGGGAAAGATTTCGTCGGGGTGTGATGACTTCTGTCGAGGTTGTTTACTTCTTTCGAGGTGGATGATTTTCTGCCGAGGTGTAAATGATTTCCCTCCCGAGGTGTATGTTTTTCTGTCGAGGTGGATGATTTCTGTCAGTTTTAGACTTCTGTCGGGGTTGTTTGACTTCTGTCGGGTTGATGTTTCTGTCGAGGTGTGAAAAATTCTGTCGAGGTGTGATGACTTCTTTTTGGGATTTTGTGTTTGATTTGCGTCAAAGGTGAAAATGATTTCTGCGAGGTGTGATGCCCTGCTGTCGAGGGTGATGACTCCCTGCAAAGGTGATGTCTTCGTCGAGGGTGATGACTGTTTGTCGAGGTGTATGCCCTGTGTCGAGGTGTAAAAGACTTCGGGTCGAGGGGGTGATGACTGCGGGTCGAGGTGTGAGACGGGCTGTCGAGGTTTTAAGACTTCGTCGGGTTGATGACTTCTGTCGAGGGGGTATGACTTCTGCCCGAGGGTGATGACTGCTGCCCGAGGTGTGATGATTTCCTGCAAAGGTGTAATGACGCTTTCGAGGTGTATGACTCCCGTCGGAGTGTGATTCTTTGTTTCTTTGAGACTTCTGTCGAGGTGGATGACTGCTGCCCGAGGTGTGATGCCCCTTGCTGAAAGAGGTGTAAACTGCTGCGAGGTTAATGCCCTGCTGTCGAGGTGTGATGACTGCGCGAGGTGGGGGAAGACTTCTGCCCGAGGTGTGATACTTCGGGTCGAGGTGTGTTTGACTTCTGTGAGGTGTAAAGACTTTGTCGGGTTTGTGTGACTGCGCCGAGGTGTGATGACTGCTGTCGAGTGTAATGACTGCTGCAGGGGGAAATGACTGCTGCGAGGTGTGATGATTTCTGCGAGGTGGTTTGATTTTCTGTCGAGGTGTGATAAAACTTTTTTCCGAGTGAAAATACTGCTGTCGAGGTGTGATGACGCTGCGGGGGTGAAACTTCGTCGGGGTTTGATGATTTTCTGTCGAGGGTGGGGACTCCCGTCGAGGGGGTAAATGCCGCTGAAGGGGTTTAAATTGCCCGCTGTCGGGGTGTATGACTTCTGTCAAAGGTGTGTGCCCTGCTGTCGGGGTTGTAATGACGGCCCTGTCGGGGTGTGATGACTGCTGTCGAGGTGTGATGACTTCGTCGAGGTGTAAAAAAACTGCGGTCGAGGTGTAAATGACTGCTGTCGAGGTGTGATGATTTCCCTTTCGGGGTTTTAAGATTTTCCTGTCGGGGTGTAAAAAAAACGGGCCGAGGTTGTTTGACTGCGTCGAGGTTTTTATGACTTCTGTCGAGGTGTGAAGACTTCTGTCGGGGGTGGATACCCCTGTCGAGGTGTGATGACTGCTGTAAGGTGTAATGACTGCTTTCGGGGTGGATGATTTGCGTCGGGGGTGTGATGACTTCTGTCGGGGTTTTAATGACTGCTGCCCAGGTGTAAATGACGGTTTGCGAGTGGATGATTTTCTGCCCGAGGTGTGATGACTTCTGTCGGGGTTTGTGATGACTGCTGTCGAGGGGGTGATGACTGCTGTAGGGGTTTTAATGACTGCTGTCGAGGTGAAATGACTGCTGCCCGGGGTTTAATGATTTCCCGTCGATTTTAAATAAATTTCCCTGTCAAAGGTTGTGAGGGACCCCGCCCGGGGTTTTAAATGCCTGTTGCCCCGATGTTAATGACTGCTGTCCGAATTGTAATAATTTCTGTCGGGGGTGTGATGACTGCTGTCGAGGTGTAATGACTGCTGTCGAGGTGTAATGACTGCTGTCGAGGTGTAATGACTGCTGTCGAAGTGTAATGAATTCTGTCGAGGTGTGATGACTGCTGTCGAGGTGTAATGACTTCTGTCGAGGTGTGATGACTGCTGTCGAGGTGTGATGACTGCTGTCGAGGTGTAATGACTTCTGTCGAGGTGTGATGACTGCTGTCGAGGTGTGATGACTGCTGTCGAGGAGGGATAACTGTTGTCAAGGCTTTTCCATACGTTTTATCTAGTATAGTGAACCTGGTGCAAGAACCCTCTTGTTGATGTAACTTATCTCTGTATTTCTTAGTATAGTGTTGTAACCCCCGTGGCCACACTTGAGCAAGGTCAGGTGTGTTTACATGAATATCAGGCACAGGTCTCCAGCACACAGTGAACACCACTGTGTGTGTAAACACGCGCTCACTTCCATTACAAGGATACAAATTAACAAAGTGCTCTTGGCAGGAAGTTGTGTAAATATTGATGATAAACGAAAGATTTGTTGGTATGCTAATGAAAGCCAAGGAAAATTAATATTTTTTGTTGTTTTGTGGCGTTCACACACCCGGGAGCACACCTGTACGTGTAGGGGAGTATTTTGTTTGTAAGGAAAATGGAAGAGTTTCTCCTGACGAGAATCTTCAGTCATTTGAATAATTAAATATCACATGACGAGATGTTTACCTGCATATGAGAATGTGTGATAGAGGAAGTGAAGATGTGTGGATACAGAAGCCAAGCATATGTGAAATTATTAAATTAATGGATTACAAGGCACCAGAGGTTGACAGTATTTAGTTTACAAAATAAACGAAGTTTGTGACTAAATATGAATACCATTATGTCCACAGTACAGAAAATCCAATAATTGATGAACATCACTCGACTGGAATCTGCTAATGTCACCATTATCTATAACATTATAATGAGAACTGCAACAAGAACAGTCAGCGTGTTTGGCATTCCAGCAAGCAGAGTAAACAATCTTACAAGGTAACTTTACATGGATTTATGAAAACATATCTTGCCTGACTTGCTTTCTTTCCTTAATTATCTACGCTCAGGACTTTCTAAAAGGTTTTCTAAAGACTGAATATGCGATACAACTTAACATGCAATACTAGTCCAAAAAATCTTAACATCTAGAATTATTGTTAAAATCCTGCATTGATTGTAGGCCTGTAAGGGAACAGTTGTCCTCTGGACTACAATCTCTTATCGTGTGTGTGTTTTTTTTTTTAGGAATAAGTTACGTTAATTATTTTTACTTTACATAGACATTGTGTCCACCTTTTCCCTGCCATCCCTCTCCACTCAGTAAATTTGCTCCAAAAACAGCTGCAACAAGATGGCAGTGCTATTTTGCTACATTATATGGGGGTGTAAGTTTAAAAGTCAGTTTTTAAAGGTATTCTCTAAATATGACAAGCAGAGTAAATTATACAAGCTTTTAAGGTGGTATATGACTCAATATAAACAACAGAGTTGAATAGTTGGTTAATTGTCCAAAAGCCTATCGGCTACTCATAGGGTAATTCAGGCTATATGTCGCATCTCGACCAGCAATCAAGAAAACTTTAATCTCTAAAACAAGGATTAAAGAAAACTCTCAGCGTATATACACTGAGAGATACACATCTCTTAATGTATAAGTGATCCCACTATACTGGTGAGGTCTTGTGTCCTAGTGTTAACAAAACTCATCCTCACGTTACTAAAATATTCTAATATGGTGTCCAATTCAGTTTCTTTATGCATCCTGCAGGTTTAAAAATGTTATTTCTTTTATTTAGGTTTGGACAAATTAAATGAAGTTTTCGAAATTTATCAAAAAGTATAGTTGAAGCATATATTTGGATTATTATTATTATTATAATTAAAAAAAAAAAAAAAAGAAGCGCTAAGCCACAAGGGCTATACAGACATAACTTTGGAACCTTCAGAAGTATCAGCAGTCAAGGTGCTAAGGCTGTATTTCACCTTTACATATCTTTAGTTAGGCTTCTTGATGCTGGTGAGGGGCTCTTGATCTAGGGAATTGGATCTGTGCTGCAGCTCCCTGAACTGAGCCTGAATACCTTCCAAGCCCCCTCCCCCCCACAGGCGCTGTATTATACCTACGGGTTTAGTGCTCCCCATAATAATAATACATAAAATAATAATACATGGAAATAATAATAATACATGGAAATAATAATAATACGTAGAATTAATTATAATACATAGAAACAATTATAATACATAGAAACAATTATAATACATAGAAACAATTATAATACATAGAAACAATTATAATACATAGAAACAATAATAATACATAGAAACAATTATAATACATAGAAACAATTATAATACATAGAAACAATTATAATACATAGAAACAATTATAATACATAGAAACAATTATAATACATAGAAACAATAATAATACATAGAAACAATTATAATACATAGAAACAATTATAATACATAGAAACAATTATAATACATAGAAACAATTATAATACATAGAAACAATTATAATACATAGAAACAATTATAATACATAGAAACAATAATAATACATAAAAATAATAATAATACATATAAATATGTAATAATAATACATAGAAATAATAATAATACATAGAATTAATAATAATACATAAAAATAATAATAATACACAGAAATAATAATAATACATAAAAATAATAATACATAAAAATAAGTGAGTTATCCCATATATTTGAGACCTTTCCTATCATAGTCGGCTGAGGACACTCAAACTGAATTTTTCGCAAATGTTGAATAGAAGGAAATGTGAATGAATCGTATGAATGGCGAACAAGAATAAATAAATGGGCGGAAAAAAAGCATACTGAAAATGTGTGACCAAGACAGGACGACCAACTATGGAGTCACGTTGGAGAAATTTAGATTTGGAAAGGATATAGGGTAATATTGATTTGGCAATAGAGTTGTAGGTGAGTAGAACAAACTCCCAGGCAGTGTTAATGAGGCAAGAACTTGAGGTAGCTTTAAATATGTTTTATAGGTAGACGAGTGGCTGTGGGTGAGCGTGAGCTGGACCTGCTTAGAATAGGCAAGTAGGTCTTCTGCAGTGTTCCTACATATTTTTAATTGTTGCGACCTGAGCAGTAACAACACAGCTCACGAAGAGCGAAATGTAGATTAAACGAAGAGCGAAATGTAGATTAAATGAAACAGGAAAACATTAAAAATGTTTCCATTATTAAAACTGATTGTTGGCATATATATATATATATATATATATATATATATATAATATATATATATATATATATATATATATATATATATATATATATATATATATATATATATATATATATACATATTATTATTATTATTTTTATTTTATTTTTATTATCACACTGGCCGATTCCCACCATGGCAGGGTGGCCCGAAAAAGAAAAACTTTCACCATCATTCACTCCATCACTGTCTTGCCAGAAGGGTGCTTTACACTACAGTTTTTAAACTGCAACATTAACACCCCTCCTTCAGAGTGCAGGCACTGTACTTCCCATCTCCAGGACTCAAGTCCGGCCCGCCGGTTTCCCTGAATCCCTTCATAAATGTTACTTTGCTCACACTCCAACAGCACGTCAAGTATTAAAAACCATTTGTCTCCATTCACTCCTATCACACTCACGCATGCCTGCTGGAAGTCCAAGCCCCTCTCACACAAAACCTCCTTTACCCCCTCCCTCCAACCTTTTCTAGGCCGACCCCTACCCCGCCTTCCTTCCACTACAGACTGATACACTCTTGAAGTCATCCTGTTTCGCTCTATTCTCTCTACATGTCCGAACCACCTCAACAACCCTTCCTCAGCCCTCTGGACAATAGTTTTGGTAATCCTGCACCTCCTCCTAACTTCCAAACTACGAATTCTCTGCATTATATTCACACCACACATTGCCCTCAGACATGACATCTCCACTGCCTCCAGCCTTCTCCTCGCTGCAACATTCATCACCCATGCTTCACACCCATATAAGAACGTTGGTAAAACTATACTCTCATACATTCCCCTCTTTGCCTCCAAGGACAAAGTTCTTTGTCTCCACAGACTCCTAAGTGCACCGCTCACCCTTTTCCCCCTCATCAATTCTATGATTCACCTCATCTTTCATAGACCCATCCGCTGACACGTCCACTCCCAAATATCTGAATACATTCACCTCCTCCATACTCTCTCCCTCCAATCTGATATTCAATCTTTCATCACCTAATCTTTTTGTTATCCTCATAACCTTACTCTTTCCTGTATTCACTTTTAATTTTCTTCTTTTGCATACCCTACCATATTCATCCACCAACCTCTGCAACTTCTCTTCAGAATCTCCCAAGAGCACAGTGTCATCAGCAAAGAGCAACTGTGACAACTCCCACTTTGTGTGTGATTCTTTATCTTTTAACTCCACGCCTCTTGCCAAGACCCTCGCATTTACTTCTCTTACAACCCCATCTATAAATATATTAAACAACCACGGTGACATCACACATCCTTGTCTAAGGCCTACTTTTACTGGGAAATAATCTCCCTTTTTCTACATACTCTAACAATATATATATATATATATATATATATATATATATATATATATATATATATAATATATTATATATATATATATATATATATAATACATATATATATTGTATGTCGTGCTGAATACGTAAAATTGGTTAATTAACAAGAACTCATTTAAAATTAAGCCTTTCTAAAATTTTCTCTTGGTGTTGCCCTTCAACTTGCCGCAGCTGTTCTCACCGAACACAGGTGTATTTGTGGCGGTGAAGCAGCAGACCGATTCGGGTACCATGGTCTTGTGTGCCGTAAATCCGAGGGAAAGATTACAAGACATGAAGAGGTTAATATCATTATTAAGAGGAGCCTCACAACAGCCGGATGCCCAGCAGTAAGGGAGCCACCCCAACTATGCAGATCTGATGGTAGCCAAAAGTGTCCAGATGGTATCACACTTCAAGCCTGGACAGATGGGAAGCAGGTGGTGTGGGACTACACATGTGCATCTACCTTAGCTGATAACTATCTCCAGTACACCAGGGAGGAAGGAGGGGCAGCACCCAGCTTCACGTAGTCCCTAAAGTCTAGAAAATAGGGAGAACTTGCCCATCATTATATGTTTGTTCCCATAGGCTCAGAGACACTTGGCTCATGGGGAAAAAGCGCATCTAAGGTCCTTAAGGAGCTAGGCAAAAGACTCATCAGGTTACCTAGGCATCCCAGGGCAGCTAGTTTTTTGTTCCAGCGGCTCAGTGCTGCTGTTCAGAGGGGTAATGCCTGCTGTATTTTGGGCACGCACCCCAGTTCTGAAGAGCTGGATGAGATTTTCGCCTTATAATCAGTGACAAACACGTAACAATATGTACTGGACATGTATCTTATGTACACTTCATGTGCTGTATATGCTATCTTTATATCAACATTGCATCTGTTAAATCTTTTGTACCATGTTCTTATGTTATGTAATAAAATATACCTATTGGTAAAAAAGAATGAAAAGACGGGATGGTAGGGAAAGTGGAACATTCAAACGGCTTCAGGAAGAAATCCAATTATTCTTTCTCGAAGCCTTTTTATCCACTTCCCCATTTAAAGATATATTTTTTTCATTTATTTTAATATAAAAAATAATAATTTTGTACCAAAAGTACTTTAGAAAACTTACCTGACCTTATTATAACAAGCTCGATTTAACACAAAAAGTAGTAGTGAACAGGGTAGGATCCAGCATCAGCGAGGTCAAAAGCTCAGTGTCCCAAGGCACTGTCCTGGCACCTCTGCTGCTCCTCATCCTCATAGCAGATATAGACAAAAACACCCGGCACACTTTTGTATCATCATTTGCAGATGACACTAAAATAAGCATGAAAGTCACTACGGTAGAGGACACTGAAAAAGTACAGGAAGACATAAACAGGGTTTTCCAGTGGGCAGTGGAAAACAACATGACGTTCAATGGTGATAAGTTCCAGCTGCTTAGGTATGGAAAGAATGAAGAACTCAAAAGGAGCACTATATACAAAATTCAAGAGGGTCACCAAATAGAACGTAAGGAACACGTAAAAGACCTGGGAATAATTATGTCAGCCGACCTTTCTTTTAAAGACCATAACAAGACAAAGATCACGACAGCCAGGAAGATGACTGGGTGGGTATTGAGAACTTTCAAAACAAGGGAAATAATGCCGATGGTGACACTCTTTCAAATCGCTAGTGCTCCCTCACTTAGAATATTGCTCAGTGCTGACGGCCCCGTTCAGGGCAGGAGAAATATCGGAGCTGGAACAAATACAGAGATCGTTTACGGCTCACATTGAGTCAGTAAAGCACCTAAACTACTGGGAACGCCTGCAAGTCTTGAACATGTATTCACTGGAGCGGAAGAGAGAGAGGTACATGATAATATATACCTGGAAGGTACTCGAGGGCTTGGTCACGAATCTGCACACTGCCATAACAACATACTGGAGTGAGAGATATGGTTGGAAGTGTAAAATAAACCCAATGAGGAGCAGGGGTGCAGTGGGGACAATAAGGGAACACTGTATCAACATCCGGGGTCCCAGACTTTTCAACATCTTACCTGGAGTTACCTGGAGTTTACCTGGAGAGAGTTCCGGGGGTCAACGCCCCCGCGGCCCGGTCTGTGACCAGGCCTCCTGGTGGATCAGAGCCTGATCAACCAGGCTGTTGCTGCTGGCTGCACCAGAAGATATCAGAAACACTGCTGGAACAAGTATAGAAGCCTTCAAGAGGAAACTGGACAAGTATCTTCACCAGGTGCCAGATCAACCAGGCTGTGATGGATATGTGGGGCAGCGGGCCTCCAGCAGCAACAGCTTGGTTGACCAGGCAAGCACCAGACGAGCCTGGCCCATGGCGGGGCTCAGAGAGTAGACAAACTCTCGAAACTCTTCAAAGGTATATCAAAGGTAATCCAACTAAGATAAGTTTACAATAATTTAATAATAAACAAATACAGTGAAATACATTTTTTTCAATACGTTCGGAATGATTTTTGCATAATGTATACACAAATTTTCTCTTGCCTTATTCGGCAAGAAGAGCATTGCTAGTTAAGCCAAAAACACAAGTTATACCTATTCGGAATTATCAGAACACTGTATACTACATGTGTCTGTGTTATCAGAACACTGTATACTACATGTGTCTGTGTTATCAGAACACTGTATACTACATGTGTCTGTGTTATCTTGGATACAAACTTCTCAAGAAGCTGGAACAAGCGCAAAGGTTTGCAACTAGCTGAAGGATATGAGATATTAAGAAATGCTGAAGGAGCTTAAGAAGACGGGAAAAAACCATGGGTGACATGACTACAACATAATACTGAAAGGTATTGCCAGGATGGACACAGCGAGTATGTTCGACAAGAGGGAATCAGGTATACGAGGGCAAAGCTGAAAGTTAAAAACAGTCAGATATGTCAGAAAATATCTTAACGCAACTTCTTTAGTTTTACGAATTGGTATGATGGGCTCACACAGCAAGAAACAACCCTTGGGCGTCCAGCGGAGAGGCAGGGCCAGGAGCTGTGACTCGACCCCAGCAACCATAAATGAATAAGTACACACACAAACACACACACACACACACGATGAAAGCTCTTGCAGCTGGGCGACGGTGGATCTAGTAGCGATCAACAAAATGGCAGGGCCAGGAGCTGTGGCTCGACCCCTGCAACCACATGTAGGAGAGCATACATTCACGGTGTAAGCAGAGACAAGGTGTTGACCTTGACAAGGTTGGATGTGATCAGAATAAAAGCCTGAGGCAGGATTTATAATGATTTTAATGAGCTGGGAGATGCGCTGAGCCCAGAGTAAACAGTTTAGTCTGTGCTTTATGAAAGACTGACGCTTCGTAAAAAAACTTGTAAAGAGGGAAGTTTTTGATCAGTTTATGTGACTGCAGTAACTATAATAATAATACAAATATAATGTAATAGTAAAGGGGACAAAAGGGCAAAGGGGAAGAAAGAGAGTGCAAAAATTATTGGGGGAATAAGTCTGTTCAGTATACCTGGAAAGTGTATGGTAGAGTTATTATTGAAAGAATTAAGAGTAAGACGGAGAACAGGATAGCAGATGAACAAGGAGGCTTTAGGAAAGGTAGGGGGTGTGTGGACCAGGTGTTTACAGTGAAACATATAAGTGAACAGTATTTAAAAAAGGATAAAGATGTTTTTGTGGTACTGATGGATTTGAAAAAGGGGTATGACAGGGTGGATATGGGGGCAATGTGGCAGACGTTGCAAATGTATGGTATAGGAAATAGGTTACTGAAAGCAGTGAAGAGTTTTTACGAGGATAGTCAGGAGAGAGGGAGATTATTTCCTAGTAAAAGTAGGCCTTAGACAAGGATGTGTGATGTCACCGTGGTTGTTCAATATGTTTATAGATGGGGTTGTAAGAGAAGTGAATGCGAGGGTCTTGGCAAGAGGTGTGAGGTTAAAAGATAAAGAATCTAACACAAAGTAGGAGTTGTCACAGTTGCTCTTTGCTGATGACACTCTGCTTTTGGAAGATTCCAAAGAGAAGTTGCAGAGTTTGGTGGATGAGTTTGGTAGGGTATGTAAAATAAGAAAATTAAAAGTGAATACGTATAAGAAAGAGTAAGGTGATGAGATAGAAAAGCTAGGTGATGAAAAACTGGATATCAGACTGGAGGGAGTATGGAGGCGGTGAATGAATTCAGATATTTAGGAGTGGATGTGTCAACAGATGGGTCTATGAATCATAGAATTGACGAGGGGAAAAAGATAAGTGGTGCATCTAAGGAGTCTGTGGAGACAAAGAACTTTGTCCATGGAAGCAAAGAGGGGACTGTACGGGAGTATAGTTTTACCAATGCTTTTATATGGGTGTGAAACATGGGTGGTGAATGTTGCAACAAGGAGAAGGCTGGAGGCAGTGGAGATGTCGTGTCTGAGGGCAATGTGTGGTGTGAATATAATGCAGAGAACTCGTAGTTTGGAAATTAGGGCTGAGGAGGGGTTATTGAGGTGGTTCGGACATGTAGAGAGGGTGGAACAAAATACATAGAATGACTTCGAGAGTATATAAATCTGCAGTGGAGGGAAGGCGGGGTAGGGATAGGCCTAGGAATGGTTGGAGATAGGGCTAAATGAGGTTTTGTGTGCGAGGGGCTTGGACTTCCAGCAAGCATGAGTGAGCGTGTTAGATAGGAGCAAATAGAAGCAAATGGTTTTTAGGACTTGACGTGCTGTTGGAGTGTGAGCAAGGTAACATTTATGAAGGGATTCGGGGAAACCGGCAGGCTGGACTTGAGTCATGGAGATGGGAAGTACAGTGTCTGCACTCTGAAGGAGGGGTGTTAATGTTGCAGTCTTATAACTGTACTGTAAGCGCGCCTCTGGCAAGACAGTGATGGAGTGAATGATGATGAAAGTTTTTCTTTTTCGGGCCACCCTGCCTTGGTGGGAGACTGCCGATGTGTTAATAATAATAAATAAATGCAATTATTATTATTATTAATTAATATATGTTCACGAGAAATGGTTAAATCAGTAGAGGTTATACAACTTTTGGAGAATGAGAGTAATCGGGTTTGATCTTAGGAAGGGTTGCTTCAGTTCCTCGGATGAAAAGCCCTCCACCGGCACCACGGCACCCTTCTGAAGTGTTTTGTGGTTGGCCTCTTGCCACGTCTGAAGTTGTATTATCGCGCATGGTGAATTGTAGATCTTAGTGACTGTGGACGCTTCTCCGTGGTTTTTCTATTCAGAATAAATTGCACTAGACAGACATCCTATTGTGTCTGAATATTGACGGAGTTGGTGACGATTCTCTATTTTCTTCCCTGTCTGGATGTGCGTTTCAGGTTCTTCACTTGTTTCTGTTTTAGTCACGTCTATCTGTCAGTTAAGACCCGCGTTTAGGGGACATCACGTGAATGACATCGTCAGTAAACTGTGTGAGGTTTTAGTCAACCTGGCATGGGAGTGGGAGGTGGTTTACTTACATTTTGAAAAGCTTAGGTCTAAGGCATGTTTCCAGTGGTACCACTACTATGTTCCCAGTGGTACCACTATGTTCCCAGTGGTACCACTACTATGGTGGCGAAAGCTTCAATAGTTTTCTTGTTGAAACACTGAGTAATACTTGTCTTGATGAGAGAGACGAACAGAGAGTTCAAATGCAACAAGGAACAGGGCAACCAAGAGAAATTTTGCAAGGCGGAACAAGATTGCTCTCGGGCCCCTGGGGGCAGGTTGAGGCTTCTCTCAAAATTAAGGATTCGAAGTCCAATAAAACAATTAGCAAACTTTCATCAATGACCAGATAACATATACCACTTCATACATATACTTTCTAGATTCTGAAATTTTTTGTTGACCTATAAATATACAAGTACCGAAATTTTAAACGTTAATAATTTTTGTTAAAGTAAAATAAATTCTTATAATTAAATATTTACTTAGACTACTTAGTGAAATGAGCTTTTCTGGCCCTTTTTTTTTCTTTTGTCTGCAAAATTACTAGTAAGACTGGCAACGCTTGATTCATTACTCAGTTTTGCTAAATCGGGTTTGAGACGCAGTGGACCTTGAAAAGTTTTTGGTATGTTTGAGTCTGCTAAAAGATCTTTTTGCTGACGCTACTGTAGCTGGAATTGTCAACAATATTCTCAAACTAACACAAACATTTGGAAATATCACACAAAGTTTGTATATTCTGTTAATTAATTTAGTTCTGGTTTTCCAAAATTTGCTTTATGTACAAATGGTAAATGTTACATTTCTGCTGCAAGATCTTCATCGTTAAGGTTCAGGTCCCGGACCAGTGTACCGGTGAATCCTCTTTCATATGCCCTGGTCAAAAATGTTTAAAAGCCTGCCAGACTGCCGCGCCATGAGCCGTTGAATGCTTTTCTTAAAAAGATACAACAACCGTCTTAGAGAGCAGTAAAAACGAATAAGAAACCACGCTTTTTTTTCAGATTAGTAACCACTTGATTGAAATAACTTAAAATGAAGCTAAGCAGTGTGGCGTATTTCCATTGGGATCTTTAATTATTGTCCCAGGATCCGACCCGCAACAACAAGCTAACTCCCGGATATCTATTTATTGCGAGGTGAACAGGGGCAGCAGGTGTTAAGAGCCTTGTCCATGGGTTTACCTTGCTGGGGCTGAACCTGGAACCTTTGGCTGTGAGTGGAACTCTCTAAAATTGAGAGAGGGGACTACGCTCCACTAAGGCCGGTAGAGAGTAGTTGTGGCCGACAAATAGGTAAATATTCCTACTAAAAGTAAATCTGAAGACAAAAAAGATACCCATCTCTGTAAATGGTAACGTGATCCTTGAAGGTTGGGCCAAGTAAACACCTTCCTTCCTTTACCTAACATACCATTAGCTTACCCCAGAAACTGCAAGTCCTCAGTAGGCTTCCCTCTGTCACTCTCATCGGTATTATGTTACTCAAACTGTCGTTTGTCAAATTGATGGTGGGTGCTGTTATAACGTTCTCGTATCTGGTTTCTTAACGTTCTGGAGCGATTATTCTCCAGTGTCGAATAATGACAATGGAGAATGACAAACTAACTGATTTAGTCAGAGATGTGACTACCCTGTGCTTTTATGAGTATTGCTACACGCTTTGGCATAGAATCGACCAATGTTGAACACATTTTGGCAAGTTATTCGTCGTGGTACCAAGTCCTAATTACAGCAACAATTAGCTTCTCCACAGTTGACTAGTCTTGTTTCACTCTCCTGCCTTTGGTTATTGCTGATTGATTCTCAATTGGCTTGAGGTCAGAAGAGTTTCCAGACCAATTTAGAACGCTTAGCCCACTCTTCGAAAAATGTCAACATTTTTCTGGAAGTGTGACATGAAGCAAGATTCTGCTGGAAAATGCCTTCTCCATCAGGAATGTCTCTATCCACAATGGGAAGCAAATGAGCTGCTAGGGTTGTCTTGTATTTGTCATTGTTCGTCGTTCCGTGAACAATAACAAGCCGTCCAGGGCCTTCAGCAGTACAACTACCCCAAAACATCTTAGGTGGATGTTTTGGCGCTTGTTGAATGTGTCCATACCGAAGAGGTTCGCCTTTGCTCTGTCTCACTACCACTGATCTGTACCCATGTACTTCAAAATGCACTTCATCAGAAAATATAACTTTTCTCCAGTCATCTGGTGTACATTGCTTATGATCGAGTGCCCACCGCAGCCATTTTTCTTCACAGCAGCAATAGATAATTGTTTCTTTACTGGCTTTCTAGCAATTCTGCTAACTTCAAGGAGCCTTCGTCGAACAGTTGAAGAATCAACATTCACGCCAGCTGAAGCCAAATCTCTCTATAGATCTTTGCTGGTTTTCTTGAGATCCTTCACAATATTTCTTATGCTAATTTTGTCATCATGAAGTGTTGTCTCGCATTTTCTTTCACATCTGCCTCGATGTAGCGCTCCCCAGTCACCGGTGTCGTCAACACTCTTGAGAATCCGATCAACAGTTGACTTTGCTAGGTGCAAATTTTCAGCGATCTGTCTGATACTCAAATCAGCATGTTTTCTAAGCGCTATAATACTAGAACGCTTCCTAGGTGTAACATCCATCATGAATTTCAGCAGTAATCACTAACTGAAGGGGAAAATTTGGCGAAACCACATTCAGTCATGGAGCATGCTTGCAGGAATAGACTTACAGAGCAATAGCTGTTGTAGCACTGACGAGAGTCGTAGGGTAACACCACAGCTGGATGGTTACCAGAAGTCAGTGGCAAACACTTCTGATAAGAACCCAAACTACATTATTTAAGCGGAGACTAAGAGATTTTATGAGATAATCAGAAAATGTACTCCTGTCCCAGTTAATTTGCACTATATATATATATATATATATATATATATATATATATATATATATATATATATATATATATATATTGTGTGTGTGTGTGTGTGTGTGTGTGTGTGTGTGTGTGTGTGTGTTACAATAACAACACTGCGAATAGCCAAGGACTCGAACCCATGATGTTTCGGCCCGCCTCATGGTGAGCAAAAAATCACATGACGCTCTAACCCACAGGACCACCAAATCCTACAAGACCCAAGCACCCAGCCAAGCCAGATGTGTTACCCTTGATCCGAGGACATACGGTGGTGTGGGTGCCTCTGAGCTAATTTTATTCTACTCCCGGTTTGGTATACTAGCCCAACAAGCAGTATTTTATATTATTGTAACCACGAGCGAGTGGTATTGATCATTAACTCCAGCACAAGAAGCAATTAACTTTCTTTCCTGACATAGTCCAACAAGGAATACTTCTTCCACTACGCTTTTTGCAGATTTCGCTCGTGGACATTTTGACAGAGGTTACTGGTGGCAGAGGTAAAGGAGGAGGCAGTGGGGGAGTTATTGGAGGTGATGGGGGGTTGGGGTGGCAGGGAAGTCGAGGATGAAACTGTTTTGTGGTGTGTATTGGGGCCCCCTAAAAGGGGCGATAAGGGTAGGGTGGGAGCCTAGGGAGGAGGGTGGAGGGGTAATGGAGACATGAGGGGTTTGATGACGGGTAAAGGAGCAACAGAGGCTGGAGAACGTGAGTAGGTGGGGGGGGCGGTGAGACCCGTGCAGATTTGGGAGGCGAAAAGGAAGAGGAAAAATGAAATAAAGGGGTAGATGGGGAAATGATTAAACTGTGACCAAGTATGAGAAATACGTGACTAATTAAAAGAAAAAACACTTGTGCAAAATTTGGGAATTTTGGGAATTTTTTGGGGTCACCTACAATTTGCAAAACATACATTTAAACCGAAAAACGTTTTTACCACAATAAAAAAGGGTACAGACGAGCAAAAGGGTTTAGCTCCTTAAAATTTAAACTTCCCAAACAGGAGCATAAAAATAAAATCTGGGAGAGGCTTTCCCCACCGGGTTTGAAGCAACCTTCTTCTAATTGCAAAAAAGTTGAAAGAAGTTTTTTGGGGGGGTTTTGGAAAAATCACAGCGCATCTCAGCTAAAGTTACCCATTAACGGGTTAAATTAAACATACCACATTTAGTGAGTCTAACTATTAAATATTCGTTGACTTTCCAGAACGGATTTTCATCTTATATCAAAAAAAGAGATCACTATATTTTTGCTTCCTGCTATATACCTTTGATAAGTTTCAGGTTGATCAACTCTGTTCCACAACGGGGCCTGGTCCAGACCGGGCCGTGGGGCGCTGACCCCGAATTCCTTCCGGGTATACCCCGGACCCCACCCATGGTCAGGCTCGCTGGTGTTCCAGATACTGGAACTTGGCTTAAGACAGAAAACCCGAGGCACACCGGGTGCGAGCGTGTGATACAACAGTCGACAACACCGGGAAGCACTGGGTTCATAAACCTCGAGATGAGGGCTTGCGGGGCTCAATACAAAGTCTCTCGCCTCCACAAAAATCGGCTCTCTACCCCTTGGGGAAAAAAGGCAGGATGGGGAATGGTCGGACTGAATTTTTTTTTGACTTTTGGGGACATAACGCAGTTTTTTTTCATTGCTTTCGGGACAAACAGATGTTTTTGGCACATAAACATACATTATGTAGATTTAAAAAATAACTTAACCTCCCCCCCAAAAAGCAAAAAATGTTTCCTTGGTATTTTACATTTCCCCAGGTCCCGTAAAGGGGGTACAATATTTTGTTGTACCTTATTGCTGCTGCGCCCCAAAAAGCTGTGGTACTGGGATTGTGTGCTGGTACTGGTTTGCGCTGCTGGTACTGGGATTGCTGTGCTGGTACTGGTATTGCGCTCTGGGGACTGGTATTGCTGTGAGGTACTGGTATTGCTGCGTGGGACTGGATTGCTGCTGCTGGTACTGGGATTGCTGCTGCTGTACTGGGATTCTGCTGCTGGGACTGGTATTGCTGCGCTGGGACTGGGGAAACTCTGGGACCGGTTTTTTCTGCTGCTGCCTCTACTCCAGCTGGTACTGGTATTACTGCTGCTGCCTCTACTGCTGCTGGTACTGGTATTGCTGCTGCTGGTACTGTTATTGCTGCTGCTGCCTCTACTCCAGCTGGTACTGGTATTACTGCTGCTGGTACTGGTATTGCTGCTGCTGGTACTGTTATTGCTGCTGCTGGTACTGGTATTGCTGTTCCTACTTCTGCTCCTGTTGCTATTGATTCTGTTGCTCCTTCTGTTGCTGCTGCTTCTGCTGCTGTTGCACCCCAGCTTCTTACAGAGACTCTGCACGTGCTAACAGGTGCGTCAAGAACACAACATATACCAATAAGTAAGCACGGAAACAAATGTTCTTGCAAAATGCATGAATATATGGCATTCAAGAACACAGAAGAGGATCTTTAACGTGATATTGTGTACGTAGCAAAGGCAAGTAAGAAATTTCTATGTACTTTTGATATATTGTTTCTATGACGTGACCGTGAGAGCGAACTCTGCTTGAATACGAAGAATGTGTGTGTGTGTGTGTGTGTGTGTGTGTGTGTGTGTGTGTGTGTGTGTGTGTGTGTGTGTGTGTGTGTGTGTGTGTGTGTGTGTGTGTGTGTATTGTGTGTGTGTGTGTGTGTGTGTGTGTGTGTACTCACCTAGTTGTACTCACCTAGTTGAGGTTGCGGGGGTCGAGTCCGAGCTTCTGGCCCCGCCTCTTCACTGATCGCTACTAGGTCACTCTCCCTGAGCCGTGAGCTTTATCATACCTCTGCTTAAAGTTACTATGTATGGATCCTGCCTCCACTACATCGCTTCCCAAACTATTACACTTACTGACTACTCTGTGGCTGAAGAAATACTTCCTAACATCCCTGTGATTCATCTGTGTCTTCAGCTTCCAACTGTGTCCCCTTGTTACTGTGTCCAATCTCTGGAACATCCTGTCTTTGTCCACCTTGTCAATTCCTCTCAGTATTTTGTATGTCGTTATCATGTCCCCCCTATCTCTCCTGTCCTGTGTGTGTGTGTGCTTCTACCTGTATGTCCCTCCCTGCTTCCTATTCTAGTACTTTATTGACATTTACAGCAAGTTGTCAGAATTAACTACGTTGTGGCTCTAACGCTACTAAAAACTATCCAAGGGAAGGAGGGTTGTCTTGAGAGATTCGTCCCAGGGGATCGTGCCCTAGTGGGAACGAGGTTTGTCTTAGTAAGGCTTTAGCCGTCCCTCTATGATTACATATGTATTGCTAACTATGTAAGGAGGGTCAAAAAGTTTATGTTATGGGAGTTCCGGCCACGCAGCAGTCAGTAGACAAGGGCCAGTCACCCATAAAGACTATCCGTTCACCTCACATAGGCAAGTTTCCAATGGTGGAAGGCTGCTGAAGTCTGCTAATCCTCCCCAGCTTCCACACTTGACAGTGACAATGACACAATCCAGGAAAGTTCCAGACGGGCGAGTCTTGAAGTGGGGACAGACGAAGAATAGCGCTGGAGAAGAGTGTCTTCAGTTGTATAGAAAGAGCCAGGGCTCAACCCAACAGCGGAGCACTCATGAAGAGCAGGCAGCACTAGCTGGCAGTGGTCCAGTGAAGGTCTTGGCTAGGCAGGACAGCAGGAGAGGGCAGCACACGGTGGAGGTGTTGATTGCAGTGATTTAGGGTGGGTTAGCAGTGGAAGAGCCTTTTTTACTTTCTTCGGGGTTGATCTGGTGAGGTGGGATACTTCAGTAGGGTTGGTTGTAATGTAATGGTTTAGAAAACCGAAAAGTTGTAGGATGAGACATTTGTTCCTCAGCTTGGAATCGATGTGTTCACTCTATCAATCTTGAGAAAAGATTGATGGACTGAATACATCGACTCCATGCTAAGGGACTGATTATCTCATTCTCCTCATTTTCACCGTTCTTCTTTGTATTGGACTACAGAAGCCACTGGCTGATGAAACGTTTCCTCAAAAAAGATTCCCAAATTTTGCACTAGTGTCTCATTCTTCATCAGGGTTAGTTGTGTCGGATATTTGGATCTTGACGAACTCTTAGAATTGTTTCAGTGAGAAGAGATACAGTGGTTAACCTACTTACTCCATACTACATCCATCACACAGCCTAGTGTACACTTCCACGCAGAGCATGAAACTACTGTAGGATAGAGGGGTGTAGAAGACGAGGTTGTCCCATTCCAGTCCCCTGGCTAAGGTGTCAGTCTCATCTTCGGAAGATTCTGTAGGCTGAGCGTCGTTGGTTTTGGCTGGTAGTGTAGCTGATGCAGTTAAGTTAACGATGTTTGGGATGATCTTGAGAATGTCAGCGGAAAGTGCTGAGTCAGGCATCTTGAAACTTGACTTGTTGAGTTAGCTGCATTGGCAAGGTGTACATACACCATACAGTAAAGAACTTTATATGGAGCACCATCTGGTAGTAGAGAAAGGGGGTTGCCAGTGGTGGTTGCCTGCTGAGTAGCTAGGAGAATCTTGGTAGTGTCAGCCTCGAGCTTAATGATGGCGGCGTAAGGCGGCATAAGTCTTCTTGGTTCTGCCTTGCGATTATTTCCTTCCTCAGGGAGCATGCTGCTGCAAGAGAGAGATGGTTGCTCTTGCAGTTCAGGCTTACTGGGGGAGTAGTGGCAGTGCAACTCTTGAAATCGTGACCTTCACTTCTTGCCCTTGATGGGACAGTCCTTGGATAATTGATTGTAAGAATAACAATTCCAACATGGAGTGATGTGCTGGTATCGCCCGGGTACGACATTTCTTGGGTAAATGTAGTAATATGAGACAGACCGTCGTCGAGAGCTTGGGTAGCTTTGAGATGTCGATGAACGTGATCTTGATCATGGAGGAAGCAGTGGGAACCTCGGTGAGTCCACAGAGGCCCAGGGGTTCTGGTCCTCAACATAAGTTTTTAGGTCGTCAATAAATTAGACACATGTGCAACTCTTGGGTATCTTTATTGAGGAAACGTTTCGCCACACAGTGGCTTCATCAGTTCATACAAAGGAGAAACGTGAAGATCAGGAGGAGAATGAGGTAATCAGTCCCTCAACCTTGAGACGATGTGGTCAGTCCATCAATCTTGAATAGAATACAGCATATTAAGATCCCAAGAAGTTGCAGTGCCTAACCCTTGGGCATGACCTACTTCCACAATGGATAAATGTGACACCACCTACGACTGCTGCACCTCTCCTGCCTACGGTATACAAGCCACTTCTCCGCACATATGCTGTATTCCATTCAAGATTGATGGACTGACCACATCGTCTCAAGGTTGAGGGACTGATTACCTCATTCTCCTCCTGATCTTCACGTTTCTCCTTTGTATGAACTGATGAAGCCACTGTGTGGCGAAACGTTTCCTCAATAAAGATACCCAAGAGTTGCACATGTGTCTAATTTATAAACGTGTCGGTTCTCTGAACCATTCATCTACAATCAGGTCGTCAATGGAGAGAGCAGTGATGATATTGTTAAGATTTTTGACGTGTGTACTCACCTATATGTGGTTGCAAGAGTCGATTTGTCTTAAACATGGAAAACCATTAAAAGTTTAGCCTTTCCTTGTAAGTCAGCCTTCTTAGTTCTGGGTTCAGTCTGGATGGAAATCTCTGGAGTTTCTCTAGTGATCACAGAAGTCAATCATAAGGAAATAGTCTGGAAAATTCTGGAGCCACACAAGAGACCAGATACAAAGAGAGCTAAGTTGCTGGAGGTAGCGATGGAATATTTCACTAGTCAACATGTTAGGGACACAACTAGAGAAAGAAGTGGTGACAAACCAGCAAGACTTGAGTGTTTGTTCCTGCGTGCGCGCGCGCGTGTGTGTGTGTATACTCACCTATTTGTGGTTGCAGGGGTCGAGACCCAACTCCTGGCCTCGCCTCTTCACTAATCGCTACTAGGTCCTCTCTCTCCCTGCTCCATGAGCTTTATCATACCTCGTCTTAAAGCTATGTATGGTTCCTGCCTCCACTACCTCATTTTCCAGACGGTTCCACTTCCCGACAACTCTATGACTGAAGAAATACTTCCTAACATCCCTTTGACTCATCTGAGTCTTCAGTTTCCAATTTTGACCCCTTGTTTCTGTGTCCCATCTCTGGAACATCCTGTCTCTGTCCACCTTGTCTATTCCTCGCAATATTTTGTGTGTGTGTACTCACCTAGTTGTACTCACCTAGTTGAGGTTGCGGGGGTCGAGTCCGAGCTCCTGGCCCCGCCTCTTCACTGATCACTACTAGGTCACTCTCCCTGAGCCGTAAGCTTTATCATACCTCTGCTTAAAGCTATGTATGGATCCTGCCTCCACTACATCGCTTCCCAAACTATTCCACTTACTGACTACTCTGTGGCTGAAGAAATACTTCCTAACATCCTTGTGATTCATCTGTGTCTTCAGCTTCCAACTGTGTCCCCTTGTTACTGTGTCCAATCTCTGGAACATCCTGTCTTTGTCCACCTTGTCAATTCCCTCTCATTTTTTTGTATGTCGTTATCATGTCCCCCCTATCTCTCCTTCCTCCCTGTCGTCAGTTGACTTCCCTTAACCCTCCTCGTAGGACATACCTCTTTTGCTCTGGACTAGTCTTTTTGCAAACCTTTGCACTTTCTCTAGTTTTTTTTATGTGCTTGGCTAGGTGTAGGTTCCAAACTGGTGCCGCATACTCCAATATGGGCCTAACGTACACGGGGTACAGGGTCCTGAATGATTCCTTATTAAGATGTCGGAATGCTGTTTTGAGGTTTGCTAGCGCCCATATGCTGCAGCAGTTATTTGGTTGATGTCGCTTCAGATGTGCCTGGTGTTATACTCACCCCAGATCTTTTTCCTTGATGAGGTTTGTAGTCTCTGGCCCCCTAGACTGTACTCCGTCTGCGGTCCTTCTTTGCCCTTCCCCAATCTTCATGACTTGCACTGGTGGGATTGAACTCCAGGGGCCAATTGCTGGACCAGGTCTGCAGCCTGTCCAGATCCCTTTGTAGTTTCTGCCTGGTCTTCGATCGAGTGAATTCTTCTCATCAACTTCACGTCATCTGCAAACAGGACACCTCAGAGTCTATTCCTTCCGTCATGTCGTTCACAAATACCAGAAACAGCACTGGTCCTAGGACTGACCCCTGTGGACCCCGCTGGTCACAGTGCCCACTCTGACACCTCGCCACGTACCATGACTCGCTACTGTCTTCCTGACAAGTTTTTCCCTGATCCATTGTAGTGCCTTCCCTGTTTATCCCTGCTTGGTCCTCCAGTTTTTGCACCAATCTCTTGTGTGGAACTGTGTCAAACGCCTTCTTGCAGTCCAAGAAAATGCAATCCACCCACCCCTCTCTCTCTTGTCTTAGTGCTGTCACATGTCATAGAACTCCAGTAGGTTTGTGACACAGGATTTCCCATCCCTGAAACCATGTTGGCTGCTGTTGATGAGATCGTTGCTTTTAGGTGTTCCACCACTCTTCTCCTGATAATCTTCTCCATGATTTTGCATACTATACATGTCAGTGACACTGGTCTGTAGTTTAATGCTTCATGTCTGTCTCCTTTTTTAAAGATTGGGACTACATTTGCTGTCTTCCATGCCTCAGGCAATCTCCCTGTTTCGATAGATGTATTGAATATTGTTGTTAGGGGTACACATAGCACCTCTGCTCCCTCTCTCAATACCCATGGGGAGATGTTATCTGGCCCCATTGCCTTTGAGGTATCTAGCTCACTCAGAAGCCTCTTCACTTCTTCCTCGGTTGTGTGCAGTGTCCAGCACATGGTGGTGTGCCCCACCTCTCCGTCTTTCTGGAGCCCCTTCTGTCTCCTCTGTGAACACTTCTTTGAATCTCTTGTTGAGTTCCTCACATACTTCACGGTCATTTCTTGTTGTCTCTCCTCCTTCCTTCCTTAGCCTGATTACCTGGTCCTTGACTATTGTTTTCCTCCTGATGTGGCTGTACAACAGTTTCGGGTCAGATTTGGCTTTCGCTGCTATGTCGTTTTCATATTGTCTTTGGGCCTCCCTTCTTATCTGTGCATATTCGTTTCTGGCTCTACGACTGCTCTCCTTATTCTCCTGGGTCCTTTGCCTTCTATATTTCTTCCATTCCCTAGCACACTTGGTTTTTTGCCTCCCTGCACCTTTGGGTAAACCATGGGCTCATCCTGGCTTTTTCATTATTCCTGTTACCCTTGGGTACAAACCTCTCCTCAGCCTCCTTGCATTTTGTTGCTACATATTCCATCATCTCATTAACTGGCTTCCCTGTCAGTTCTCTGTCCCACTGAACCCCGTTCAGGAAGTTCCTCATTCCTATGTAGTCCCCTTTCTTGTAGTTTGGCTTCATTCGTCCTGGCCTTCCTGCTTCTCCCTCCACTTGTAGCTCTACTGTGTATTCGAAGCTTAAAACCACATGGTCACTGGCCCCAAGGGGTCTTTCATATGTGATGTGTGTGTGTGTGTGTGTGTGTACTCACCTAGTTGAGGTTGCGGGGGTCGAGTCCGAGCTCCTGGCCCCGCCTCTTCACTGATCGCTACTAGGTCACTCTCCCTGAGCCGTGAGCTTTATCATACCTCTGCTTAAAGCTATGTATGGATCCTGCCTCCACTGTGTGTGTGTGTTGTGTGTGTGTGTGTGTGTGTGTGTGTGTGTGTGTGTGTGTGTGTGTGTGTGGTGTATGTGATGTTGTGTGTGTGTGTGTGTGTGTGTGTGTGTGTGTGTGTGTGTGTGTGTGGTGTGATGTGTGTGTGTACGTTTGTATATTTATGTGCATGTTTGTGTATGCTTGTGTCCGTGTGTGTACATTACTGCTCACCTGTTTGTACTCACCTATTTGTGGTTGTAGGGGTCTAGTTTCAGCTCCTGGTCCTGCCTCTTAGCTGGCTGCTTCTGGCTTCACTCTTTGCTTCGTGAGCTCTATTCATTAAGCTGTGCGTGTGCATATTCGTGTATGTGTGTGTGCGTGTATTAGTGTATGTGTGTATGCGTGTGTGTATTCGTGTATGTGTTCATTTATTTAAGTTCGTGTATGCTTTCAAGCGTTTACCTGGACCTGGAGTTTACCTGGAGAGAGTTCCGGGGGTCAACGCCCCCGCGGCCTGGTCTGTGACCAGGTCTCCTGGTGGATCAGAGCCTGATCAACCAGGCTGTTACTGCTGGCTGCACGCAATCCAACGTACGAGCCACAGCCCGGCTGATCAGGAACTGACTTTAGGTGTTTGTCCAGTGCCAGCTTGAAGACTGCCAGGGGTCTATTGGTAATCCCCCTTATGTATGCTGGGAGGCAGTTGAACAGTCTTGGGCCCCTGACACTTATTGTATGGTCTCTTAACGTGCTAGTGACACCCCTGCTTTTCATTGGGGGGATGTTGCATCGTCTGCCAAGTCTTTTGCTTTCGTAGTGAGTGATTTTCGTGTGCAAGTTCGGTACTAGTCCCTCTAGGATTTTCCAGGTGTATATAATCATGTATCTCTCCCGCCTGCGTTCCAGGGAATACAGGTTTAGAAACCTCAAGCACTCCCAGTAATTGAGGTGTTTTATCTCCGTTATGCGCGCCGTGAAGGTTCTCTGTACATTTTCTAGGTCAGCAATTTCACCCGCCTTGAAAGGTGCTGTTAGTGTGCAGCAATATTCCAGCCTAGATAGAACAAGCGACCTGAAGAGTGTCATTATGGGCTTGGCATCACTAGTTTTGAAGGTTCTCATTATCCATCCCGTCATTTTTCTAGCAGATTAGGTTAGGTTAGGTTAGGTTAGGTTAGGTTAGATTAAGTTAGATAAGATTTGTCAGGAAACAGGACAAGCGTTTCCTGACGCAGGTCTTATTCATATGATGACCCGCAGTAGGAGCTTCTGGTCATCTGACCGAGGCCTTCCACTGGCTCACCGGTCCACCACTATAAAGATTATGGTTGCAAGCGTGAGACGTTCCACTCAGAGAGGAAAGTACCCAGGGTGTCCACACACACTAGTAGCGTCCACCCTCAGCACGAGGAATGGATGGAACTCAGGGTGTCCACACACACTAGTAGCGTCCACCCTCAGCACGAGGGTTGGATGGAACCCAGGGTGTCTACACACTAGTAGCGTCCACCTCAGCACGAGGAATGGATGGAACTCAGGGTGTCCACACACACACTAGTAGCGTCCACCCTCCAGTAGGGACATTAACCTCTGCTGGCCTCTGACGGTGGGAGTACTGCTGACGCCCGGTGGGGAGGGGTCTCTCGGGTTCTGGGGTCTGGATGGAGATGGGGTCTAGAGGGGGAGGGCATGAGGTCTGGTTTGAGTAGCCCCAGAGGGTTTTTTTGGGTGCAGGGGGGGTTATGGAGGAAGGGTGTAGTTTGGGGTATGGGGAAGGGGCATGAGGGAATATTGGCAGGAGAGAGGGGTGATGGGAGGAGGATAGGGTGTTACGGGGCAGGGAGGGTGTGTGGAGCTGGGTAAGGGGGTTTGGAACTGGGTAGGATAAGATTTTATTCGGATTTTTAACCCGGGGGAAGAAGGGTTAGCCACCCAGGATAACCCAAGAAAGTCAGTGCGTCATTAGGGAGTGTCTGTCTTATTTCCGTCGTGGCCCTTCAGTCTTATCCCCCAAGATGCCACCCACACCAGTCGACTAACACTTGGGTACCTACTTACTGTTAGGTGAACAGGGACAGCAGGTGTAAAGAACTAACACCCAGGCACTTACTTACTGCTAGGTGAACAGGGACAGCAGGTACTTAAAGTAGGTGCCGGATCAGCTAGGCTGTGGTTCGTATGTTGGACTACGTGCGGCCAGCAGTAACAACCTGGTTGATCAGGCCCTGATCCACTGTGAGGCCTGGTCGTGGACCGGGCCGTGGGGGCGTTGATCCCCAGAATAATCTCCAGGTAGACTCCAGCTAGGCACCTACTGACTGCTAGATGAACAGGGACAGCAGGTGTAAGGTAATTAACACCTAGACACCTACTTACTACTAGGTGAACAGGGACAGCAGGTGTAAGGTAACATGCCCAACGTTTCCAGCCATGCCGGAGATCGAATCACAGACACTCAATGTTTGAGGCGAGTGCGCTATCAACAGAGCCACAGGACCACTGAGGGTGTGAAGTTGGGTAAAGGGGTGTGGAGCTGGAGACATGCTGGGGGAGGTATGAAGAGAGAATAGGGTTCTTGACATGGGATGTGACCTCCTCACGAGGTCACGTGGTGAAGATCAGGGGATGTATCCTGGGTAATGGTGTGGGATACCTATACCTGTAGGCTGCCTGTAGTCGCTTCTGAATGTCATCTCTCTAGAGGCCAGGTCCCAGACCTGGCCTCCTGGTTGCTGGCCTGATAATTAAGCTATTGGTGCCCTCCACCCATAGCTTAATATATATATCACAGCCTGGCTGATCAGGAACTCATTTGAGGAAATTGTCGAATTCCCTCTTGGAGATAAGCCAGAGGTAATCCTCCCTTTTGTATAAAGGAAGAGTGCTGAAGAGCCGTGGTCCCTTTACACTAATTGAGTGTTCTCTCATATTCTCATGGCTCCTTGCACTCCATGGTAGGTATGTTGCACTACTTGCCAAGCTTCTTGCGTTCGCATGTAGTGATTTCAGTTTATATATTAGGGACCAATCCCTTCAGACTCTCCTAGATGTAGAGTATCTTATATATTTCTCACCTACTTTACAAGAAGTACAGTTAGAGGAACTTCAGACATTCCCAGTAGTGTAGGTGCTTGATTGAGTTAATACTACCTGTGAAGCTTCTCTGTACATTTTCTAACTCTGTAATTTCTTCCCCTTTGAAGGGGCATAAGAACCGAGCAATATTCCAGCCTGAAGAGTAAGAGTGACTTACTGTGCTCTTGAACTTGAAATCCGACATTATCATTCCCAGGTTTCAAATACAAAACTTGTTCTCTGTCGAGTTATTTGACTTTAACTTATATTCTAATCTTGTTTTTATTTCCTCACTCCTTCCGTAACACAGTAAGTGAAATTTGTCCTCACTGAACATGACATTGTTGTCAGCAGCCCACTGGAAGACTTGGTCGATATCAGCCTGGAGGCTCACTCTGTTTTCAGTGGATACTACTTTCATGCAGATTCTAGTATTGTCTGAAGAGGATGATACAGTGCTATGGTTTATGCGCCTACTTATGTTAGATATAAGAATAAGAATTGGAGCCAGTATTGTGCCTTAGGATCAGGCGTTCCGAAGTCACAAAGGAAAGTGGAAGAAAAAAATAAAGCAGGCAAGGACTCAACGGCTCCCCTTAGGGGGTACCTAACTGAGGTGGTGTTTAGTGCTTCAGATTTTGACCTGTTACTGTACAGCTTCATACACTTGCTCCTTGCACAGTAAGAACATAAGAAAGAAGGAACACTGCTGCAGGCCTACTGGCCCATGTGTGGCAGGTCCAAGTAGCTGTAACTGTGAATGTGTGTGTGTGTGTACTCACCTAGCTGTGGTTGCAGGGATCCGGTCAGGGTTCAAGGATCACAACAGTGCCACGATCGCACGTGCAAAGAAAATGATAGGATGGATAATGAGAACTTTCAAAACGAGAGATGCCAAGCCCATGATGATCCTTTTCAAATCACTTGTTCTCTCTAGGCTGGAATACTGCTGTACATTAACATCTCCATTCAAAGCAGGTGAAATTGCAGATCTGGAGAGTGTACAGAGATCCTTTACTGCACGTATAAGTTCTGTCAAGCACCTTAACTACTGGGAACGCTTGCAAGCACTTGACTTGTACTCGTTGGAACGCAGGAGGGAGAGATATATCATAATATACACTTGGAAAATCTTGGAAGGAATGGTCCCAAATCTGCACACAGAAATCACTCCCTACGAAAGTAAAAGACTGGGCAGGCGATGCAAAATGCCCCCAATAAAAAGTAGGGGCGCCATTGGTACACTAAGGGAAAACACCATAAGTGTCCGGGGCCCAAGACTGTTCAACAGCCTCCCATCAAGCATTAGGGGAATTGCCAATAAGCCCCTGACTGCCTTCAAGAGAGAGCTGGACAGATACCTAAAGTCAGTGCCGGATCAGCCGGGCTGTGGCTCGTACGTTGGACTGCATGCGGCCAGCAGTAACAGCCTAGTTGATCAGGCCCTGATCCATCGGGAGGCCTGCTCATGGACCGGGCCGCGGAGGCGTTGATCCCCGGAATAACCTCCAGGTAACCAGGTAACAGCTCCTGGCCCCACCTCTTCACCGGTCGCTACTAGGCCACTCTCCCTGCTCCATGAGCTTTATCATACCTCTTCTTAAAACTATGTATGGATCCTGCCTCCACTACATCGCTTTCCAGACTGTTCCACTTCCTGACAACTCTGTGACTGAAGAAACATTTCCTATCATCCCTGTGACTCATCTGAGTCTTCAACTTCCAATTGTGACCCCCTTGTTGCTGTGCCCCATCTCTGGAACATCCCGTCTCTGTCCACCTTGTCAATTCCTCTCAGTATTTTATATGTCGTTATTATATCCCCCCTATCTTTCTTGTCCTCCAGTGTCGTCAGGTCGATTTCCCTTAACCTCTCCTCATAGGACATGCCCCTTAGCTCCGGGACTAGTCTCGTTGCAAACCTTTGCACTTTCTCTAATTTCCTTACGTGCTTAGCTAGGTGTGGGTTCCAGATGGTGCTGCATACTCCAATATTGGCCTCAGTAAGGAATCGTTCAGGACCCTTTACACGGTGTACAGGGTCCTGAGCGATTCCTTACTGAGATGTCGGAATGCTGCAGCACTTATTTGGTTGATATGCGCCTCAGGAGTAGTACTCGGTATTATACTCACCCCAAGATCCTTTTCCTTGAGTGAGGTTTCTAGTCTCTGGCCCCCCTAGACTGTACTCCGTCTGCAGTCTTCTTTGCTCTTCGCCAATCTTCATGACTTTGCACTTGGTGGGGTTGAACTCCAGGAGTCAGTTTCTGGACCAGGCCTGCAACCTGTCCAGATCCCTTTATAGTTCTGCCTTGTCTTCCTCCAATTGAATTCTCCTCATTAACTTCACATCGTCTGCAAACTGGGACTCTTCTGAGTTTATTCTTCCTTTATGTCATTCAAATATACTAGAAACAGCACTGGCCAGTGTGTCAACCATCGCTCTGTTACTCTCATCATATTCTTGCCTTGGCCTCCTGCTATTCTGTGGTGGGTAATACATAACTGCAATAGCCACCTTGGGACCTCCAGACTTAAGTGTGGAACACCCTACCTGAAAATTCTAAAACTGCAGACACATTCATCACCTTCAAAACTACCATCAGAAAACATCTTATCTCCCTGATACACCCTGTCAACTAATTACACGAATACCACCTGGTGGTTCACACTTACACTCACTCACCCATTTGACCATAAACAGAAATATCAGTCTCAATCTCAAAATAATGAATCTTAACTAGTCATAAGTTGGCCTGTGATACTCCAATACTGAAACTATGTATAGTGCCAAAACAAAAGCATTCACATTGCTAAACTCACAAACTAGTATTTAGTCACTTAGCCATAATACCAACTTACCTCATAATTTTGTAATATTTTAAACTTAAGATTTAATTTAAGTCTGCCCGAAATGCCTAGCCATGCTAGGTGTTCTAGTGGTACACTCTGTAATTATTATTTTACTACATGTAAACCACACAATAACCAAATTCTGTAAACTCAGCATTGTAGTCCTTATAGAGAATAAACTTTGAATTGAATTGAATTGAATTCTGATGAGCAGCGCCACTCCTCCACCCCCTCTGTTCCCTCTGTCTTTCCTCAGAATCTGATATCCAATGGGAAGATGGCATCTGTAATCATTCCAGTGAGTTTGATTTCTGTGAGAGCTATGATGTCTGGTGATGCCCCTTTGATTCTTTTACGCCACTCCTCCCACTTTCATTATTCCATCAGCATTGGTGTACCATACCTTCAGTTTCCTCTCCAACACTGCGTTCTGGGGGGTTTGTGGTGGTTGGGAAGTGGGGGACCTGGAAGTGTGCTGTGGGATTCTATTGCATAGTGCAGGGTGGGGGCTGTGATTGTGGATTGTGATTTATACGGATAGTGTGTTTAGCTGTGAGGCTCTAAGGGTGGTTCTGTGTGTGTGTGTGTGTGTGTGTGTGTGTGTGTGTGTGTGTGTGTGTGTGTGTGTGTGTGTGTGTGTGTGTGTGTGTGTGTGTGTGTGCGTGTGCATGTGCGTGTGTACACAGTAAGTGCGAGGAGCTTTTGTAGTTATGTGTCCCGTAGCTTGATCACTAGCGCACTCAGCTCACACACTGGAGGTTACCTGGAGGTTATTCCGGGGATCAACGCCCCCGCGGCCCGGTCCACGACCAGGCCTCCCGATGGATCAGGGCCTGATCAACTAGGCTGTTACTGCTGGCCGCACGCAGTCCGACGTACGAGCCACAGCCCGGCTGATCCGGCACTGACTTTAGGTATCTGTCCAGCTCTCTCTTGAAGGCAGCCAGGGGTTTATTGGCAATTCCCCTAATGCTTGATGGGAGGCTGTTGAACAGTTTTGGGCCCCGGACACTTATGGTGTTTTCTCTTAGTGTACCAATGGCGCCCCTACTTTTTATTGGCGGCATTTTGCATCGCCTGCCCAGTCTTTTACTTTCGTAGGGAGTGATTTCTGTGTGCAGATTTGGGACTGAGGTCTGGGGTTCGAATCTCCTCCGGTACGGTTGGAAAACATTAGGGACGTGTTTCCATAAGACACCTGCTGTCCCTGTCCCTGTTCACCCATCAGTTTAAAATGGGTACCTGGGTGTTAGTCGACTGGCGTGGGTCGCATCCTGGGACAAAACTGACCTAATTTGCCCGAAATGCTCAGCATAACAAGCGGCTTTCTTTATAGTAGTATGTCATTGATGTCAGCTAGGACTGTATACCTTGTACATGTACTCGTAGTAAATAAAGATATTATTATTATTATTATTATTATTATTTATTATTATATTATTATTATTATTATTATTATTATTATTATTATTATTATTATTATTATTAACTGTGTGTACAGGTTTTGTGTTAGATGGGTACACTGTACGAGAGTCAGGGGTTCGGTGCTCTGTATGAAGTTACAAGAATGCTCATCACGTCCAAATTGCTTTTAAATAACTATCGCTGAAGTTAATACAATTTGCATGTACACAACGATGGCCAATAACTCTCCCCCTTCCCCTCCCTCGTCTCTCTCCCCCTCTCTCACTCCCCCTTCCTCGTCTCTCTCCTCCTCCTCTCTCTCTCACCCTCCCTCGTCTCAGTCTTCTCTCTCCTTCTCCCCTCCCCTTCTCTCTCTCCCTCTTCCCCTCCCCGTCTCTCTCTCTCATTCATTATCTTAAGTTACACCTGCACACTGCATCACTAACGCCATATATCTGACAATTATTTATGAGACTACAAACTCATTTGTAGTTTTCCTGAATATTATTATCTTATCTCCACTTATCTTAGATTATCTTACTATAACCTGAGATGAGCCACGAGGTAGCCTCACCTGGTCCAGGCTCACCCGCAGCCTCACCTGGCCCAGGCTCACCCGCAGCCTCACCTGGTCCAGGCTCACCCGCAGCCTCACCTGGTCCAGGCTCACCCGCAGCCTCACCTGGTCCAGGCTCACCCGTAGCCTCACCTGGCCAGGCTCACCGCAGCCTCACTGGTCCAGGCTCACCCGCAGCCTCACCTGGTCCAGGCTCACCCGCAGCCTCACCTGGTCCAGGCTCACCCGCAGCCTCACCTGGTCCAGGCTCACCGCAGCCTCACTGGTCCAGGTCACCCGCAGCCTCACTGGTCCAGGCTCACCCGCAGCCTCACCTGGTCCAGGCTCACCCGCAGCCCACCTGGTCCAGGCTCACCCGCAGCCTCACCTGGTCCAGGCTCACCCGCCAGCCTCACTGGTCCAGGCTCACCCGTAGCCTCACCTGGCCAGGCTCACCCGCAGCCTCACCTGGTCCAGGCTCACCCGCAGCCTCACCTGGTCCAGGCTCACCCGTAGCCTCACCTGGCCCAGGCTCACCCGCAGCCTCACCTGGTCCAGGCTCACCCGTAGCCTCACCTGGTCCAGGCTCACCCGCAGCCTCACCTGGTCCAGGCTCACCCGTAGCCTCACCTGGCCCAGGCTCACCCGCAGCTTCACCTGGTCCAGGCTCACCCGCAGCCTCACCTGGTCCAGGCTCACCCGCAGCCTCACCTGGTCCAGGCTCACCCGCAGCCTCACCTGGTCCAGGCTCACCGCAGCCTCACCTGGTCCAGGCTCACCCGCAGCCTCCACCTGGCCAGGCTCACCCGCAGCCTCACCTGGCCCAGGCTCACCCGCAGCCTCACCTGGCCCAGGCTCACCCGCAGCCTCACCTGGTCCAGGCTCACCGCAGCTCACCTGGTCCAGGCTCACCGCAGCCTCACCTGGTCCAGCTCACCCGCAGCCTCACCTGGTCCAGGCTCACCGCAGTCTCACCTGGTCCAGGCTCTCACCGCAGCCTCACCTGGTCCAGGCTCACCCGCAGCCTCACCTGGTCCAGGCTCACCCGCAGCCTCACCTGGCCCAGCCTCACCCGCGCCTCACCTGGCCAGGCTCACCCGCAGCCTCACCTTGCCCAGGCTCACCCGCAGCCTCACCTGGCCCAGCCTCATCCGCAGCCTCACCTGGTCCAGGCTCACCCGTAGCCTCACCTGGCCCAGGTTCACCCGCAGCCTCACCTGGTCCAGGCTCACCCGCAGCCTCACCTGGCCCAGGCTCACCCGCAGCCTCACCTGGTCCAGGCTCACCCGCAGCCTCACCTGGTCCAGGCTCACCGCAGCCTCACTGGCCCAGGCTACCGCAGCTCACCTGGTCCAGGCTCACCCGCAGCCTAACTGGTCCAGGCTCACCCGCAGCCTCACCTGGCCCAGGCTCACCCGCAGCCTCACCTGGCCCAGGCTCACCGCAGCCTCACCTGGCCAGGCTACCCGTAGGCCTCACCTGGCCCAGACTCACCCGCAGCCTCACCTGGCCCAGGCTCACCTGCAGCCTCACCTGGGCCCAGGCTCACCGCAGCCTCACCTGGTCATGGCTCACCCGTAGCTCACTGGTCCAGGCTACCGTAGCCTCACCTGGTCCAGGCTCAACCGTAGCCTCACTAGTCCAAGCTCACCCGCAGCCTACCTGGTCCAGGCTCACCCGTAGCCTCACCTGGTCCAAGCTCACCCGCAGCCTCACCTGGTCCAGGCTCACCCGTAGCCTCACCTGAGTCCAGGCTCACGCAGCCTCACCTGGCCCAGGCTCACCCGTAGCCTCACTGGCCCAGGCTCACCGCAGCCTCACCTGGTCCAGGCTACCCGCAGCTCACTGGCCCAGGATCTCACCCGCAGCCTCACCTGGTCCAGGTCACCGCAGCCTCACCTGGCCCAGGCTCACCGCAGCCTCACCTGGTCCAGGCTCACCCGCAGCCTCACCTGGTCCAGGCTCACCCGCAGCCTCACCTGGTCCAGGCTCACCCGCAGCCTCACCTGGTCCAGGCTCACCCGCAGCCTCACCTAGTCCAGGCTCACCCGCAGCCTCACCTGGCCCAGGCTCACCCGCAGCCTCACTGGTCCAGGCTCACCCGCAGCCTCACTGGCCCAGGCTCACCGCAGCCTCACCTGTCCAGGCTCACCCGCAGCTCACCTGGTCCAGGCTCACCCGCAGCCTCACCTGGTCCAGGCTCACCTGCAGCCTCACCTGGTCCAGGCTCACCCACAGCCTCACCTGGTCCAGGCTCACCCGCAGCCTCACCCGCAGCCTCACCTGGCCCAGGCTCACCCGCAGCCTCACCTGGCCCAGGCTCACCCGTCATATTCTGCTTGGCCACAATAATCTCCGCAGAGATGTATTACTGTGGGTCGACCACAAGCACTAATGTTATATTTTATTTTCCCAGACGTATGACGTCACAGTGCATCTTTTATCAACACCATAATGAAAAACCACCAAGCAATATTGACCTCTTAGGCCTTGTGCACAGAGACTCTTGGCGGAGTTAGGTTTCACTGTCAGATGTCGTTCTGTGGTTCAGTCCTCACTCACTGCAAGGGAGCTAGTGTTGTGGTAACCTAGACTACGGTCGATAATCCTCTGCACGCCTCCTGTAGGTGCAGGAGCTGGGGTACCTGGCTCGACTCACAAAGGCCAATATCGTGGGGCAGGATGGGCCAACTCCAAGGTCAGTGCAGGTCTTGTGGGCTCTTAGCATAAGGTTCACATATCTGGTCTAACAGGTGTGCATCACTCACACTCATGAACGGCAATAACCACCTCTACCATCACGGGACTGAGGGGCGAGATAAGCTATCGGATTGGTTGGTCGCCATGACCATCCTAGTTGATAGTTCCACAGACTCAGGAAGGCTTAAAACACCGGTTTATTTTGTTTCTTCACTCCTGCCACCAGACTCACACTGACTCCACACTCTCTTAAGATTATACACACTAAGATTTATTCAGCTTCTCTACAAATAACTTTCAGCACTTTAAATAGAATTATGCAGATATACAAGGAGAATTAGAGCTGAATTAAATGCTGGACAACCTCTCGATCTGTGTAGAGCTTCGTTATGACTTGATAAAGCTCTACATAGAGGAGAGTTGCCAGAACAAAAGCTTGTTCTGCAATCTGCATCTTCCCATCACTGTTGCCAGCAATACGACATTTGGATGCAACACTGCATGTTGATGTTACGAAACATCAATGTGGATTTAATATAAGAGGGACAATGTTATAAACACAAGTATGAGTCAACATTTAGAACACTTCTTAACAGACTTTTCGCCCAGCTGCAAGTGAAATTTAATTCTGGAAAATCTACAAATTTATATCAAATATTAATATAAAACTTGAAGAATAATTCGGTTTGTTACTCTAATATTTCAGAAATATTACAGTGGCAGATTGTGGAGAGTTAACTTAAGATTACACTGAGAAAAAGTATTTCACTGTAGTGGATAAGTTCATGGCACTGAACACTTCAGTGGATAGTCTCAGAGCACTGAACACTTCAGTGGATAGTCTCAGAGCACTGAAACTTCAGTGGATAGTCTCAGAGCATGAACACTTCAGTGGATAGTCTCAGAGCACTGAACACTTCAGTGGATAGTCTCAGAGCATGAACACTTCAGTGGATAGTCTCAGAGCACTGAACACTTCAGTGGATAGTCTCAGAGCACTGAACACTTCAGTGGATAGTCTCAGAGCACTGAACACTTCAGTGGATAGTCTCAGAGCACTGAACACTTCAGTGGATAGTCTCAGAGCACTGAACACTTCAGTGGATAGTCTCAGAGCACTGAACACTTCAGTAGATAGTCTCAGAGATCGAGAACCAAAACCTAGTCATTGTGGTTGTATACAAGCCACCAGATGCAACCTCCCAACAGTTCAAGGAACAGCTACTGAAAATCGATTACTGTTTGGAAAACCTTCCAGCTCCATCCCCAAACATCTTACTGCTTGGTGATTTCAACCTAAGGCATACAAAATGGAAGAATGTAGCAAATAATGTTATAGCTGATACAATCCCCGGAGGTAGCGCAGATGAAAGGTCACACACACATGAGCTACTAAGTCTCTGCGAAAAACACACCTTAAGCCAGCAGATAGTGGAGCCAACAAGACTAGAAAACACACTTGACTTATCTTCACAAATAATGAAGACCTGATAAGAGACATAAGAATATCAAAAACAACTAATTCCGATCACAATCTAATCGAAGTCCAGACGTACATGCATAGGGGTCGTGAACAGCAGAATACATGTACCTGTGAAGGTGTCTTCACAAAATACAATTTCAACAACAAGAACATCAACTGGGACCAGGTAAACCATGTCCTAAACGAAACAATGTTGAGAAGATGTCTTAAATGACATGGATCCAAACCAGTGCCTTGAAAGGATCAACTTCCTGGCAGCCGAAGCATGTTCTAGGCATATTTCCCTAAGAAAGAAGAAGAGCAAGAGTAACTGGAGAGAAAAAACGCTCCCTCTACAGAAGACGACGAAGAGTCATGAGCTCCTCAGGAGTGCTAGAATATCTGATACACGAAAGGAGGCGCTGACAGGGAAGTGGAAACTATCGAACTTAAGCTAAATGACTCTTACAGGAACCAGGAGAGGCAGGAGGAGCTTAAAGCTATTAGTGAAATTGAAAGAAATTCAAAATATTTCTTTTCATATGCCAAAAACAAGGCAAATACCACATCTAGTATCGGGCCCTTACTCAGACAGGATGGGACTTACACAGACGACAACAAGGAAATGAGTGAAATATTGAAATCCCAGTACGACTCTGTGTTTAGTGAACCACTAATCGGTCTGAGGATCGACGACCAAATGATTTCTTCATGAATGAGCCTCAAAACTCCATAAATGTATGCAGATTTCCGACATTACCCTAACTCCGATAGATTTCGAAAAAGCCATTGACAATATGCCTATGCACTCAGCCCCGGGCCCAGACTCGTGGAACTCTGTTTTCATTAAGAACTGCAAGAAACCCCTCTCGCGTGCCCTAAGTACACTATGGAGGAGGAGCTTGGACATGGGTGAAATTCCACAGTCACTTAAACAACGGATATAGCCCCACTCCATAAAGGTGGCAGCAAAGCATTAGCTAAGAACTTAGACAATAGCTCTGACGTCCCACATCATAAAAAATCTTTGAAAGAGTGCTAAGAAGCAGGATTGCAAATCACCTGGATTCCCAAAATCTGCACAACCAGGGCAACATGGGTTCAGGGCAGGTCGCTCTGCCTCTCACAACTACTGGATCACTATGACATGGCCTTGGATGCACTGGAAGAAAATCAGAATGCAGATGTAATATACACAGACTTTGCAAAAGCATTTGACAAATGCGATCATGGCGTAATAGCCATAAAATACGTGCTAAAGGAATAACTGGGAAAGTGGGAGATGGATCTTCAACTTCCTAACAAATCGAACACAAAGAGTAGTGGTCAACAGAGTTAAATCGGAGGCTGCCATAGTGAAGAGCTCTGTTCCACAAGGCACAGTACTCGCCCCATCTTATTCCTTATCTCATATCAGACATAAACAGAGTATACACCACAGCACCGTATCATCCTTTGCGGATGATACTAGGATCTGCATGAGGCTGTCATCTGCTGAGGACGCGGTTAACCTCCAAGAAGATATAAACAAGTTTTCCAGTGGGCAACGGTAAACAATATGATGTTCAATGAGGACAAATTCCAACTACTCCGTTATGGAAAACTGGAGGAGATAATAACTAGAACAGAGTATACTACTGACTCCGGCCATACAATAGAGCGGAAAAATAATGTAGGGACCTGGGAGTAGTAATGTTGAGGATCTCACTTTCAAGGATCACAACAGTGCCACGATCGCACGTGCAAAGAAAATGATAGGATGGATAATGAGAACTTTCAAACGAGAGATGCCAAGCCATGATGATTCTTTTCAAATCACTTGTTCTCTCTAGGCTGGAATACTGCTGTACATTAAATCTCCATTCAAAGCAGGTGAAATCGCAGATCTGGAGAGTGTACAGAGATCTTTACTGCACGTATAAGTTCTGTCAAGCACCTTAATACTGGGAACGCTTGGAAGTACTTGACTTGTACTCGTTGGAACGCAGGAGGGAGATATATCATAATCTACACTTGGAAAATCTTGGAAGGAATGGTCCAAATCTGCACACAGAAATCACTCCCTACGAAAGTAAAAGACTGGGCAGGCGATGCAAAATGCCGCCAATATAAAGTAGGGGCGCCATTGGTACACTAAGAGAAAACACCACAAGTGTTCGGGGCCCAAAACTGTTCAACAGCCTCCCATCAAGCATTAGGGGAATTGCCAATAAACCCCTGGCTGCCTTCAAGAGAGACCTGGACAGATACCTAAAGTCAGTGCCGGATCAGCCGGGCTGTGGCTCGTACGTTGGACTGCGTGCGGCCAGCAGTAACAGCCTAGTTGATGAGGCCCTGATTCATCGGGAGGCCTGGTCATGGACCGGGCCGCGGGGGCGTTGATCCCCGGAATAACCTCCAGGTAACCTCCAGGAACGAGAAGTTGAACATGACAGATATTACACGTACGGTAGCGAGTCCGGTAATGTGTTTGGTCGAGTCTAGACATGCGCTGTACCATAGGTCAATTCACACCAGATTATAGGTCACGACTGAAGTTCAGGTGAAGGTCACGAGGGGTGTGGGTGAGGTCAAGATTTGGGATACTTAACAGAGCTGGTTTACTACAAGAATGGTCATGGTCACTTAGACAACTAGTACGACACTTGTAATCACTTTACAGTCCAAATACATACACAACAGCCTTCATTATGACCCTTAAGGATAACATTTAGTTGTCTGGTGACCTGACCTAGCCTAAGGGTTTCGTCACGTGGTGTGAACTGGTCTCGGGGTCTGGTCAACGCAAGTATATTCCAAAAATTTAGAGTATTTAAGACTGTACCTGGGGAGGGCAAGCAAGCAACAACGGAACCAAACAAGGAGCAGTTGTGTGGCGCATTCAACTATATCTGTCCAGCACAACCTTCCGGACACAAGTCATATTCCAGTAGCTGGATGTGTTCCTTGCCTTGCTAGTACATGGTCGCATGCTTTAATTATCAGAAATCACACATCTTATCATGACCCTGGTTGTCTTACCTATCATGACCCTGGTTGTGTTACCTCTCATGACCTTGGTTGTCTTACCTCTCATGACCTGGTTGTCTTACCTGCCATGACCCTGGTTGTCTTAACTCTCATGACCCTGGTTATCTCTAAATAACAAGTTTTTACCTATTCGGCACAATATATATATATATATATATATATATATATATATATATATAATATATATATATATATGCAATAAGATCACAGTAAACAGGTTGGAATTTCTCTATTTTTTCAGAGTGGTTATTTTGCATATTATATATATATATATATATATATATATTATATATAAATATATATATATATATATATATATTATATATATATATATATATATATATATTTATATATAATATATAATATATATATATATATATATATATATTATATATATATATATATATATATATATATATATATATATATATATTTATATATATATAGGTAGTAGGTTGGTAGACAGCAACGCCCAGGGAGGTACTACGTCCTGTGGTAGTAGGTTGGTAGACAGCAACCACCCAGGGAGGTACTACCGTCCTGTGGTAGTAGGTTGGTAGACAGCAACCACCCAGGGAGGTACTACCGTCCTGTGGTAGTCGGTTGGTAGACAGCAACCGCCCAGGGAGGTACTACCGTCCTGCCAAGTGAGTGTAAAACTGAAGCCTGTAATTGTTTTACACGATGGTAAGATTGCTGGTGTCTTTTTTTATCTGTCTCATACACATGCAAGATTTCAGGTATGTCTTGCTACTTCTACTTACACTTAGGTCACACTACACATACATGTACAAGCATATAGTATATACACACCCCTTTGGGTTTTCTTCTATTTTCTTTCTAGTTCTTGTTCTTGTTTATTTCCTCTTACCTCCATGGGGAAGTGGAACAGAATTCTTCCTCCGTAAGCCATGCGTGTTGTAAGAGGCGACTAAAATGCCGGGAGCAAGGAGCTAGTAACCTCTTCTCCTGTATATATTACTAAATGTAAAAGGAGAAACTTTCGTTTTTCCTTTTGGGCCACCCTGCCTCGGTGGGATACGGCCGGTGTGTTGAAAGAAAATATATATATATATTATATATATATATATATATATATATTGTTTATAGTATTATAATATAGTATACACCAGATATATTTTTATATAGTTGTAAATATATATACAGTATATATTCGGTCGGTAGTAGGTTGGTAGACAGCAACCACCCAGAGAGGTACTACCGTCCTGTGGTAGTAGGTTGGTAGACAGCAACCACCCAGGGAGGTACTACCGTCCTCTGGTAGTAGGTTGGTAGACAGCAACCACCCAGGGAGGTATTACCGTCCTGCCAAGTGAGTATGAAACAGAAATCTGTAACTGCTTTACATAATAGTAGGACTGCTGGTGTCCCTCTTTCCTGTCTCATAAACACGCCATAACAGGTATATCTTGTTACTTCTACTTACACTTAGGTCACACTACACAGACACGCACATGCATATATATACATACACACATCGAGGTTTTTCTTCTTTTTCCTGATAGTTCTTGTTGTACTTTATTTCCCCTATTCTCCATGAGGAAGAGGAAAAGAATCTTTCCTCCGTAAGCCATGCGTGTCTTATGAGGCGACTAAAATGCCGGGAGCAATGGGCTAGTAACCCTTCTGTAGGAAAACATTAAAAAAGAGGAGAAAAACTTTACAAAACTGGGATGCTTGAATGTGCGTGGATGAAGTGCGGATGATAAGAAAGAGATGATTCCTAATGTTATGAATGAAAAGAAGTTGGATATTCTAGCTCTAAGCAAAACAAAGCAGAAGGGGGGTAGGTGAGTTTCAGTGGGAAGAGATAAATGGGATTAAGTCAGGAGTATCTAAGAGAGTTAGAGCTAAGGAAGGGGTAGCAGTAATGCTGAAGGATCAGTTATGGAAGGAGAGGAAGGAATATAAATGTATAAATTCAAGGATTATGTAGATTAAAATTAGGGTCGGATGAGATAAGTGGGTAATAATAAGTGCGTATGCACCTGGAGAAGAGAACAGTGTAGAGGAAAGAGAGAGAGAGAGAGAGAGAGAGAGAGAGAGAGAGAGATTTTGGGAGATGTTAAGCGGGTGTGTAGGAACTTTTGAACCAATGAGAGAGTAATTATGGTAGGAGATCTAAATGCTAAAGTAGGAGAAACATTTAGAGAGGGTGTGGTAGGTAAGTTTGGGGTGCCAGGTGTAAATGATAATGGGAGCCCTTTGACTGAACTTTCTATAGAAAGGGGTTTGGTTATAGGCATTACATATTTTAAGAAAAAAAAAAGAGAATACATAAGTAAACAAGATATGATGTAGGGCATAATGGCAGTAGTTTGTTGGACTCTGTATTGGTAGATAAAAGACTGTTGGGTAGACTTTAGGATGTACATGTTTATAAAGGGGCCACAGATACATCAGATCACTTATTAGTTGTAGCTACAGTGAGAGTAAAAGATAGATGGCATACAAGGAAAATAGAAGCAGCAAGTAAGAGAGAGGCAGCTAGGGTATGATATAAACAACTATTGGAGGATAGATGGGCTAGTGAGAGTATAGGCAATGGGGTCGAAGATGTATGGGGTAAGTTTAAGAATGTAATGATAGTGTTAAGCAGAAGTTTGTGGTTACAGGAAAGTGGGTGCGGGAGGGAAGAAGAGCGATTGATGGAATGATGATGTAAAGTGAGTAGAAAGGGACAAAAAGTTAGTACGTATATGAAAGGTTTTTACAAAGTAGAAGTGATGCAAGGAGGGAGAGTATATGGAAAGAAAAAGAGAGTGGTGAAGCAATGTTAAAAGAGAGCAAATGATAGAGTGGGTGAGATGTTATCAACAAATTTTGTTGAAAATAAGAATAAGTTTCCGAGTGAGATTAATAAGTTGAGGAAGCCTAGGAGAGGAGAGTTATTAAATGGAGAGTTGAAGGTATCGGGAACATGGAGGGAATATTTTGAGGAATTGTTAAATGTTGATGAAGATAGAGAAGCTGTGATATCGTGTATAGTGCAAGGAGGAATAACATCTTGTAGGAGTGAGGAAGAGCCAGTTGTGAGTGTGGGGGGAAGTTCATGAGGCAGTTGGTAGAATGAAAGGGGGTAAGGCAGCCGGGATTGATGGGATAAAGATAGAAATGTTAAAAGCAGGTGGGGATATAGTTCTGGAGTGGTTGGTGCAATTATTTAATAAATGTATGGAAGAGGGTAAGGTACCTAGGGATTGGCAGAGAGCATCAATAGTTCCTTTGTATAAAGGCAAAGTTGATAAAAGAGAGTGCAAAATTATAAGGGAATAAGTCTGTTCAGTATACCTGGTAAAGTGTATGGTAGAGTTATTATTGAAAGAATTAAGAGTAAGACAGAGAGTAGAATAGCAGATGAGCAAGGAGGCTTTAGGAAAGGTACGGGGTATGTAGACCAAGTGTTTACAGTGAAACATATAGGTAAATAGTATGTAGATAAGGGTAAGGAGGTTTTGCGGCATTTATAAATTTGGAAAAGGCATATGACAGTGTGGATAGGTGGGCAATGTGGCAGATGTTGCAAATGTATGGAATAGGAGGTAGGTTACTGAAAACAGTGAAGAGTTTTTACGAGGATCGTGAGGCTCAGGTTAGAGTATGTAGGAGAGAGGGAGATTATTTTCCAGTAAAAGTAGGCCTTAGACAAGGATGTGGGATATCACCGTGGTTGTCCAATATATTTATAGATGGGGTTGTAAGAGAAGTGTGGGGTTAAAAGATAAAGAATCTAACACAAAGTGGGACTTGTCACAGTTGCTCTTTGCTGATGACACTGTGCTTTTAAGATTTTGAAGAGAAGTTGCAGAGGTTGATGGATGAGTTTGGTAGGGTATGTAAAAGAAGAAAATTAAAAGTGAATATAGGAAAGAGTAAGGTTATGAGGATAAAAAATTAGGTAATGAAAGACTGGATATTAGACTGGAGAGAGAGAGTATCTAGGAGGTGAAATGCATTCATATATTTAGAAGTGGATGCATCAGCAGATGGATCTATGAAAGATGAGGTGAATCATAGATATCAAGAAGTATAAATAACAGGAGCCCTTAGGCTGTTCTTCAACTCTACATATCTTTGGTTAGGCCTCATTTAGATTATACTGCACAGTTTCTGGTCACCGTATTACAGACTGGATATAAATGCACTGGAAAACTTACAAAGGAGGATGACAAAGTTGATCCCATACATTAGAAATCTTCCCTATGAGGATAGACTGAGAGTGTCAGGTATTGGAGCAAGCTAAGACAAGCAAGTTAAAGGATTGTAGAAAGAAATTTATCTTAAATGACGGCTCAATGGTCCTGCAGCCCCACCTGGGGTCGTTGTCTTGAGCAGCCATAATGCTCCAATCCTTTGGGCTGTAGGAAACTGAGTAAGCATCAGTACATAATTGCCCCAAAGGAGCATATTTTACAGCATATCAATTTGACATGATGCTGAATAGATGTACACTTACTTTTTTGGGCTCAATGGCCCACGGATTATGGGGTATATTGGTAAATCTAGACTTGTATGACCCAACTATCTGCTGCACAGCCAACCTAACTAGGTTCATGACTGTCTAGACTTACCTGGGTATTTGTATCGGACCTGCAAGTTTCCCCTGGCTTGTGGTAGGGATAATTACCCCAATATCCATTGTCTTGAAGATTGTTCACAACACACTGTTACACTACACCAAGATCAAGATTAGTTTCTGTTTCACGGTATTTCGCAACAGGAAGACCTGTCCCACTTCACTGTATCATTAGTTCTACTGTGAACTGTTGAGATTGTCACTAAGAAACAAAAACACGCAGATCACTATTGTTCTTTGTTCTCCCCATGTGAAACCTGTTTCCCCATCCTTTTCTGAAGTCAATCTGCCCCCTGCAGTGGGCTTTGCCCTGGGCGTGCCCTCCTTACAAAGGATTTGCTGAATTCAGCATTATTACTCTTCCCTGGTAAACATCGTCACAGTTTCATTACAACCCGACAGTTCATTATTATTGTCCCATATTGTGAATACATTAATGCAGGGTGTTCCTTAATTTTCCTACAAAGGTGATAGACTCCCTTGTCTCAGTTCTCTGTTACTGGTATTACACTAACACTACTCCACGGAGGTGGGGTGACTATGACGCATCTAGCTGCATATAGTATCAGTTAAACTGTTTATCAGAAAGCAAGACACCATTTGCCCCTTACAGGAGGGTTGAGTCACCCAAGTCCCTCAGGGGGGCTGAAAGGGCTGAAGGGGGCTAATACCCCCCTTTCTGGAGAAATTTTCTTCTCAGTGGTCCCTGAATCTGCACTCTTTAGAAAGGCATAGAATTAGGGGGATGTGACTCAGGTGTATAAATGGAAAACAGGAATAAATAAAGGGAATGTAAATAGCGTGCTAAAAATATGTAGCCAAGACACGACTCGCAGCAATGGTTTGAGGTTTAGAAAATTTAGATTCAGGAAGGATATAGGGAAGCACTGGTTTGGTAATAGAGTTGTGGACAAGTGGAACAAACTCCCGAGTACCGTCATAGAAGCTAAAACGTTATGTAGCTTTAAAAATAGGTTAGATAAATACACGAGTGGGTGTGGGTGGGTGTGAGTTGGACCTGACTAGCTTGTGCTAGTAGGTCAGATGCCGTGCTTCTTCCTTAAAGGGATGTGACCTGACCTGACTAGGTTGGGTCAGTGGCTTAAGCCAGTAGGAGACTTGGACCTGCCTCGCATGGGCCAGTAGGCTTGTTGCAGTGTTCCTTCCTTCTTACATTCTTATGTTTTAAACCATTACATTACAAACACTCTTCCCCCCCCATAATCCTGTACTCCTCCCACTTATCCCCAACTCCTCCCCCACACTACTCCCCTACTCACCCACTACTCTCCACAACACAACGCCCCTCCTCCCCCCTCCTCCCCTCCTCCTCCCCCCTCCCCCTCCTCCCCCCTCCTCCCCCCTCCCCTCCCCCCCCTCCCCCCCTCCCCCTCCTCCCCCCCAGGTTGTCTGGTCATGTTAAGTGACACAGAAAACAATAATGGTTTCTGGTTTTCATAAAAAAAAATTATATTGTGTATCACAAAGTCGTTTTCAGGCGGAGATTATTTTATTGTTTTATTATTTTCGAGACTGCGAGAGGTTCCCTCCACACTGGTGAAGGGCTCTTGATCCAAGGAATTGCAGCTAACCTCCACTTCCTAGGATCGAACCTGTGTCTCACCCCACAAATGTCTTATGACCTCTACGGATTTAGCGCTTCCTTAGGAATATAATGGAAACCTGGTGCGTGGTACAGGTGTGCGGTACAGGTGTGCGGTACAGGTGTGTAGTACGGGTGTGCGGTACAGGTGTGTGGTACAGGTGTGCGGTACAGGTGTGCAGTACGGGTGTGTGGTACGGGTGTGGTACGGGTGTGGTACGGGTGTGCGGTACGGGTGTGTGGTACGGGTGTGTGGTACGGGTGTGTGGTACGGGTGTGTGGTACGGGTGTGTGGTACGAGTGTGCGGTACGTGTGTGCGGTACCGATGTGCGGTAGGTTGAGATCCAGTTTGTGCAGTGACTTTAGGAGGGATCCTGTTTTTACCTGCCTGTAGTGTATCATGTGCGGGGCCCTAATTAGGTGCTAGTGGTTCCTCCGGTGGGTACGTAAGGTTACTTCAAGAGGGTTAAGGTCTCTCTTGTTTCTAACCAGCCTGGGTATTTTATTCTTCAGCTGAATTAAGGATGTATAGGCTGCATAGATGTATAGCTGCATGGATGTATAGACTCCCTGATCGCGGGTTCTATCCCCGTCCGTGGTATGGTTTGTCTGTTCGTGAAGGCTGGTACTCAAACGGATTTGGAGTGAAATTAGTCTCTGAGTTCACCTTGGCCATGTATTTTCTCGCATCAGGGAAACACGCCCAGTCCTACAGGGTGCCTGGTGTTTAAGAATTGATGGTCCGGTGGTTAGAGCAATGTGTAAGTTGTGCTGCTCTCATAGAGTTGGACATGGTGACGCTGGATCTGATCCTGGCTAGCCGAAGTTCTATTAATGATTCAGAATCATTTAAAATCATTTACACTCCAGGTAGGTAGACTCATTCCCTTGGCCCAGGAGCTTTAACAGTAGATCTGTTCTTGCCCCCTCATTGCCACATTTGTTTATTACAGCTTAATTTGAGTTCATAGAAGCCATGTTCTTAATTCTGATGCCTAGCTCAACATGGTTGTTAAAATTCTCATTTAGGAATGTGACAACACGAACAGATGCGCTCCTGCCAGTAAACTTAAATTAAGAGCTATCACTAATTATTTTGTGATATTTCATTGCTAACAGTTAAGCAAATGATGTAAGAAAGTATAATTACTGGTGACGAACTTCTAGGGAGGAGTTTTAAGAAACATAATTTCAAATGAATACAATCTCCAAGGTGGAGTGAAACATTCTTGTTGTCACTAACGACAGAGTTCATGCAGGTGTTAGAATTTAATACAGTTGGTGGAGGAACAATTAGAACTGCAAGCCGAGTTAGTGTTAATCCAGCAAGTACTAACTCACGCTTTAAAACATCAATGACTTGTTCACACAGATTCCATCAGATACCACAACACAACCATAGGCCATTGTAAGACTTATTACGCCTGTCTTCAGCACCTTACAGGCCTTATATGTACAAAGAAACCAGTCAAGTAGCTACCTCAATATATTATTACTGGACCGAACTAAACTGGCCATAAGGGATGAGTTTGTTATCACAATTATCAGCCTTCGAGAGACGACACAAATAAAGCAAAATATCGCAAGACAATGAGACAGACCCTCAGCTAATCATCACATTAAGATCAGGATGTTGGTATGAATCAGGTAAATAGTGGCAATCCCTCCTTCCAACTGGGACCTGACCAAACATCAGAACACAGCTGCTCATCGGTAGTTTCTTGTTTACTCTACCACAATAGGAGAATTAAGAAGACCGCACGTCAGCCTTTCTGGTAGAACGACGTCATACGAGGCTTGTAATTGCACTAAGATCTAACAATAAGATTTAACAATAATTTGAAAGGTGTTAACATAGCCTCATTATGGGTGAAACGAGCAAAATGCAGGTTTTTTCTACTTAATGCATCTTTGAATTACCACTTGTCAGCTGATGTCATTGTGAAGATTGAGACACTTATGCAGCATATGGGAATCTTCATTCAGGAAACGTTTCGCCACACAGTGGCTTCATCAGTCCAATACAAAGAGGAAGGCGTAAGGAGAGGAGGAGTATGAGGTAATCAGTCCCTCAACCTGGAGTCGATGTGTTCAGTCCATCAATCTTGTAGAATGTACAGCATAGGGCCGTAGACGTGGCTTATATACTGTAGTGAGGTGAGCTGAAGCAGGCGGAGGCGGGGTCATAGTGGTACCATCCACTAGTCGAAGTAGGTCTTCGTCCAAAGGTTGAACAAGTGTTGAAGAATTCTTTGTAACAAGATCCCATGATGCTGCAGTGTCTGACAGTTGTGATGAATGGTTTGAAAAACCGACAAGTTGAAGATTGATTGACTGATGGACTGAACACATCGACTCCAGGTTGAGGGACTGATTACCTCATACTCCTCCTCTCCTTACGCCTTCCTCTTTGTATTGGACTGATGAAGCCACTGTGTGGCGAAACGTTTCCTGAATGAAGATTCCCATATGCTGCATAAGTGTCTCAATCTTCAACTTGTCGGTTTTTCAAACCATTCATCACAACTGATGTCACTGTGTACCACCGTGAAAATAGTAACTGTAAGGTATTCTGAGGACTAATCCTGCGGCCTCTCTTATAATGAGGAGAGCCAGATTTAGAGTAAGTTGCAGAATTTACTCTAAATCTGTTTTGGATGGCCTAGTACCGTCAAGGAGTCAACAGTGTGGACAAATGGTACAATTTGGCTATAATATAATTCACTGAGCGAATTATATTCTGGCCAGTATCACATCAGGAAATTTTTCATTGGAAATAAATTAAATATATATCGTCATTATTATCTATTTATCTCTCTCATAATCCAGATACTTGCAGTTATACCTTCCCAGCGGATATATAGTCACACTTTTGACTTTATTGGGATATTATAATTTAAATTACAATAATGTACCGTATATAATTGCCAATAACATCTGTGTCCTCAAAACTGTTATTAAAATAATTGATTTTATTGTCAGTCCTCATTTAGGAACTTTAGATGACGTTTCGATCCTTCCTAGATTATTATGGTTTAGGTCCAGGACGAATCAAAATATTTAAAGTTTCCTTCCATCGGTGTGGATTGTTTGTGAATTGTTCCAGCTGTGGTATTATGTATATTCTGCTTAGAATGTTATATTTATAAAACATAAAGGAACATTTATATCTACTTCTGCCAACCATCTCCCTTCTTCCCTTCACTCTTCCCATCTCGGCCGCTCATCTTCCTTCACCTCTCATCCTTCCCTTTACTCTCACCCCTTCGACCCTTCCTTGCAGCCTCATAACCTCTATGCCTCCCCTCTTCTCTTACATAAACACAACCATCTCTCCCATCTCGTGTTGCTCAATCCTTTATCTGATACATCCAAACCCTCATACACCATCTTCCTCACATGCCCCCTCCTTCATATACTCCTCTCTCAAACACACTCCTCCCCCTCTCAGTTTTCTTCTCACTGTCTCTCCTGCAACCGTAAGTATTGTACTTGTGTAGTCATTAAGATGTACAAGTTTGAGTGATAACTCATATCAACACACGTGGGGTCTTCTGCAAGAGAAAGACATCAAGGTTATATTCAATAATTGATTCTCTAGATCTGTAGTTTCGGCAGCTTTAAAAGAAGCTGTTAATGCACAGCATTATTTAGGCCTTTGTTTTGAAGGTCCTACTGATGGGGTGTTTACTGATACATCCTATTATTTTCCTCGTTTTGGCGATACTCTTTTGAACCTTGAAGGTGAGACCCTACCTACCTACCTACCTGGCTGACTATATCACTCCTAAGTCCTTCACGTTATTTCCCAGTAAAAGTAGGCCTTAGACAAGGGTGCGTGATGTTACCATGGTTGTTCAGTATGTTTATAGATGGGGGTTGTAAGAGAAGTGAATACTCGGTTGTTGGCAAGAGGTATAGGATTGAAAGACAATGAATCTAACACAAAGTGGGAGTTGTCACAATTTTTCTGATGACACCGTGCTTTTGCGAGATTCTGAAGAAAAGTTACAGAGGTTGGTGACCGATTTTAGAAGGGTCTGTAAAAGAAGGAAATTAAAAGTGAACATAGGAAAGAGTAAGGCGATGAGGATAACAAAAAAAAAAAAAGGTAATGAAAGATTGGATATCAGGTTGGAGGGAGGGAGTATGGAAGAAGTGAATGTATTCAGATATCTAGGAATGGACATGTCAGTAGATGGGTCCATGAAAGATGGAGTGAATCATAGAGGCTCTGTATCCCTAAGTTCCTGGAGAAGGAATTCGAAATAATTTACAACATTTTCACAATTCTTACATTCCCAAAACACTGCAAGAATAGAGCACAAAAAAATGTTAAATACCTTCTAGCAATAAAACGAACACAACAGAAAGCTAATTATGTTCCCAACATAAAAAGCTGCTGAAATCGTCACTAGAGCTCTCTTAAAAAACAAAACCAGTCTGACTGCTGCCACCTCCAGCATCCTCAAAGTCCTCACGTAATCCATTATCTGCCTACCAAACAATGGCACTGCATGAGTAGTTTGTTATTCTCTGTGGAAGAGTAGGATATATGTGCAACAGTTGGGTATCTTTATTGTTGAAACTCTTCGCCTACACAGTAGGCTTCTTTAGTCAAATACAGAGGCAGCAGGTGTAGTAGTTCATTCAGCTCCATGGTCTGGAACGATATAGTTCCAGACCATGGAGCTGAACTCTTCTCCAGGATGATGGACTGAATACATCATCTTCATTTCACTACTACACTTCCTGCCTCTGTATGTCACCGAAGAAGCCTACTGTGTAGGCGAAACGTTTTAGCAATACCCAACTGTTGCACATGTGTCTTACTCATCAACTTGTCGGTATTTTATACCATTTTCAACATTCCCTGTAGAAACTGACTAGTGATATCTAGGAAGGAAGTCTAGATCATTAACTCACTTACAGGACACAGTACGAGTATTACATGAGTACTCCATACGCAAAAGAATTCACACCTAAAAGATTGGTGAAAAGCTAAATTTGTCGTAAAAGATGATAAATTTACCTAGAAGTTGTGTGGAAGTGGCCTTGATCAGCACACAAGATAACATAGACCAGTTCCAGGGCGCCTCTTACATATACGACACTATAGCACACATACACATTATATTACCCAAGAAGAAAACTCACGGCACCGCATCAGTAACTGGTAATAACATCAGGCCTCCCGCAGTGTCAGATTCCTCCACTGTTCGACGGTAGGTCTCGTGCAGTGCTTCAACACCAGAATATTACCAATTTACAGTATGTATATATAAAGACATACTTGATTATCCTGTACTTGAGGCCTTGCTTCACCTAGAGCAAAACTTTGGCTCAGTAAATGGATGCTCAATACATATCTTACTTATTCTATCTCATTATTATTTATATAAAGCGCTAAATTTGTATGCTGTCAACTAATCGTGCGAGAAAAACGTTACCTAAGCGTCCTCACTATATTATGGTGGTTACTAATACAGAAAAACTGTAATAATTTACCTCAAAACATTAGTTACATAAATCGGATCTATATTTTAGATGCATACAAGTTAGAGTAAAACGTTCAGAATAGATTTTAATCTGAATTATGAAGACAAAAATAATTCAAGAGGGATTATTAAAAAGGACAATGACAAAAAGTAAACCATTTGAGGGAAACAAAAGTTAATTTAGCTCAAGAGCTAATTACTAAATGCATTGAAACATAGAAGCAACACTTAGGACCAAGATGACTTGAGAGGCCACAGGGAAGAAGAGGAGTGTAATCGAGAGAGAGGAAAAAAAGAAATTGAAAATATAATTATCGCAAACCTCAAATTTTCCATGAGTGATTGCCAAACCTTCAGGGGTTATACAGCACCTTGGAAGTAAATAACAGGTCCTCAGGTTAGACTCAAGGAAGGAGCAAGGAAAAAAGGTGACAGCTACAATGGCACCTATAATTGGCTGCGATGCTAGAGTGACGAGTGTTATGATTTTATGCTTGAAGAAATACTGAAGAATGATTTGTTGAATATGGAGGAGACTTAAGACGCCACGAGATGGCTGTAAGACTTTCAGACTCCATGAGATGGCTGTAAGACTTTCAGACTCCACGAGATGGCTGTAAGACTTTTAGACTCCACAGGATGGATATAAGACTTTCAGATTTTACAGGATGGGTGAGAGACTTACAGACTCCACAGCATGGGAATAAGCGTCGTGCACTCTACACGATAGGGACAAGATTTCCACAGTCCACAAGCTGGGTAAGAAACTTGCAGACTCCTAAGAATGGGTATGAGACTTATAAACTCTACTGGATAGGTATAAGACTTCCTGACACCAAAGAATAGGTAAAAGATTTCCAGATTTCACTTGATGGGCATACGACCTTCAGCCAAGTTTATCAGGAGCTGATCAGAGGAACTTATCAAGCTCCTCCTTGAAGACTGCAAAAGGTCAGTTAATTAAGGATCTCTCGTGTATGATGATAATGTGTTGAAAGCCTTGTGACCCTTAAACTTATTGTGCTATCGTCAAGTGTGCTCAGTTCAACTCTCCTTTTCATTTCGAGTATTTTGCACTCCATGGCAAGCTTCTTATTTTCATAGGGAGTGATTTATGTGTGGAGATTTGATGCCAGTTCCTCCAGGATTTTCCAGGTGTAAATTATGAAGTATCTTTCTTGCCTACGTTCCTAGGAGTACAGGTCAAGGAACTACAAACGTTCCCAGTAATTTAGGTTCTTGAATGAATTTACACGTGCAGTGAAGGCTCTATATAATGTTTTTGTCTGCAGTTTTGTCTGCCTAAATATGCTGTAAGTATACAATAACTTCCCAATATAGAAACAACAAGTGACTTGAAGAGTACCATCGTTGACTAAGTATCTCTTTTTATGAAGATTCTCATTATTCACCCTGTTACATTTCTCTTGATTGTGATGATGATGACACTACTGTGAACCTTGAGAGTGAGCTCCTCTGACATAATCACTCCTTAGTCCTTTATGGTGGGTTAGTTACTCACTCCATTCAGTGGTTAGAGTTTTCTTGATTCTCCATTCTAGTTATCATTTCCTCAAATTGAATATCATGTAGTTTTTCTATGGGCCAATGGAAGACTTGGTTTATATCTTGGAGATAAGTAGAGCTCTCAGTGGATAACACTCTCATACAGATTCTAGTGTCATCTGCAAAGGATGAGACTGAGCAATGATTTGTGTCCCTATCTATGTCAGATATAAGGATGAGGAAAAGGATTGGGACAAACACTGTATTTTGGGGAAATTGGGGAAATGAGCTTTTCACTGCTGAAGCCTCAGACATAATTCCGTTTACTGTTACTCTTTGTATTCTATTAGAAAATCCCTCTTTCAGTTATTTATTTCTCACATATCTTGTGTATTATTGCTCCCTCACTGCACTTGTCGAAGGCTTTAGCAAAGTCTGTGTACTACGTTTGCATTAATGCTTGTGTTTTATTGTAACGATGACTATGTCATAATGGTCCAGTAATTGTGAGGCCGGGAGGGCTGGTCATGGACCGGGCCGCGGAGGCGTTGATCCCCGGAATAACCTCCAGGTAACCTCCAGGCAGGAGCGACCTGCTCTAAACCAGTGCTTTTTTTTTTTTTTTTTTACATAAATGAGTTAGGATAACAGCTAAGAGGTAGGATAACAGCTAAGAGCTGTTATCCTACCTCAGCTTTTTTTCAAAGCTCACCCCTATCTAAGATGTACTACAACCCTCCCACTCACAACAGTCGATCAACACTCAGATTCTTAATTACTGTTGATGAGCAGGGACAGCAAGTATAAGGAAACATGACCAATGTTTTTCCACCCATGCCGGGGATCGAACCACAGTCAGTGTGTGTGGGCCAAAGGACATTTCTTGTGAATCCATATAGTTAGCAGTCTACCTTCTTAAAACTTTTTCAAAGATTTTAATCATATAGCATATCAGTGTTCTCACACTATAGTTCTTGACTATTGCTTTACTGCCAACTGAGTTTAGTGGGGGTGACCCCTGTGTCTAGGCTTCCTCCCCATATAATATTTAAAGCTATTTCATTATATTCCTGTCGACCATAAACTTCCTAGATACAACTTTCTTAACCTTCTGAAAATCAATTGGATGGTTAAAGTCTCTCACATGAATAAACAGAGCATTAGAATCTTGTCCACTTCTAATGCTATATTTAGAACTGGACAAGATTCTAATGGTCTGTTTATTCATGCGAGAGATTTTAACCATCAAGCAAGTCCATGGTCGACACGAATATAATAAAACCATGTTTCATAAAAAGTAGTTTTGAAAATAATATGAATATTTCTCTTGGTTTATATAAATTGGATTCATTTATAACTAATAAAATTTGGGAAGAATTTAAGACACATTAGATAAATTTTTGGGAAGAATATAAACTGTGTTTCACGGATCACTGACTCTCAGTAGTAGTAACCAGTTACCAGTAACCAGTGTACCAGTAGATGACTCACTACCAACCGTCTGTGTGAATCATTGACTGTATTCATATTGCTGCTGACCATAGCAGGATTTCAAACATCCCTCACCCGTAGGCACTCATGGGTCAGTCAGGCTAGGGAGCAGAGAGAGGCAGGACAGCTGTTGGCGCTTTCCCACACTTTCCGTTATATTATACGTACTACCAGCCTATGTGAGTATTCTTACCCTATCCACGTTTTCGAAAACCCACATGACAAATGGTGGCAGTGGTGGGATTGTGGATTTAAGGGTATTTCAGACGTTAGAAGACTGTTTGTGAGAAGCCGGCAGGTCAAAGGTGAACCATCCACCACCTCCAGCTAGCAGCTTACCCTCAGCACACCACCCTGTGTACTCCAGCCTGCAAGCCTGTTGCAGCCGTTTTTCAAGCTTCCTGGCTTAGTTCGTGTGCTAATTGCTTCAATCTCTGAGGGGTTGACCCGGATTTTGCAATTAAGCCAGTCAGTAAGCCAGACTGTGGAAGTGAACGCTAGTCAGCCTACCATCCAGCCTGTCTCCTGTCATCCACCTGCTCCTTCATGCTGTGTGCATCGTTACACGTCTTCCAGTCAGCCATTCTCTTGGGTTAAGCCAGTCAGCCAGCCCAGCTTCCTAACCCAGCGGAGAGAGAGAAGTAAGCCATGCAAGTTCCTCTGAAGTATTGTTTCATATATCGCTTGTACACTGGTTACTGGTAACTGGTTACTACTACTGAGATGACTACCTACCTACATCATCATAAAAAGTCAGGTGCTGTTGTGGGGTGGCAGCGAGGTGTAGTCTCGTCCTTGTATGCCTTCCCATTAATCTTTTATTTTTTATAGTTCCTTGATAATGTGGGAAGCCACGAAAGCACTTTTAATTTCGCTATTATTTCACAGTGGTTATTCTGCATATTGTGATATCACCTGGATTTTATTTGAATATATATATTATATATATATATTATATATTATATATAAATATATATATATATATATATATATATATATTAATATATATATATATATATATATATATATATATATATATATATATATATATATATATATATATATAATATATATATATATATATATATATATTTATATAATATAGTAATATATGGGAAGTACCACCTCTATAGCTGGAATGGGGACCCTCATCCTCATATATATATATATATATATATATATATATATATATATATATATATATATATATATATATATATATATATATATATATATATATATACTTTTCTTGGCCTATATTGCATACACATTGCCTTCAGGACCACGTAGTCCCCAGTACTACATAGATCCTGTTGCGGTGTAACTCTTAAACTACGCAGCCTCCAGGATCACAGCCCCCAGAAACAGTCCTCTGGACCGCTTAGATCGTGGAATACGTAGCCCCAGGACCACATAGCCCCTGGTGCCACGTAGCACATAGATCACGTAGCCTCCAGGACCACGTAGCCCCATCAAGGTACTCAGTAATGCCAGCATCATTACTGTTCCTCTACCAGCTGTGTTTGTTTATCTTTGACCCTGAGGCGCAAATTTCGTGCTCGCGACCGTTGGCGGCGGTCATTTAGGAAAGGGAGGGGAGGTGAGGGAAGGGAGGGGGAGGTGAGGGAAGGGAGGAGAGGTGAGGGAAGGGAGGGGATGTTATGGAATGGGATGTTTGGTTAGGGGATATTAGGGAGGGAAAGGTTTGGGACGTTAGGGGAACGAAGAGATGGAGACAGTTGAGAAGAGAGAAATTAGAAGATGGAGTATATAGAGAAGAGGAGAGACGGAACAAGACGAAGGAGAGGAGACAATTGCCTTTTCTCTTCCACAGGAAACGTCTCTTTCCTCTGGTCTCACTTCATAAATAATGATGATCTGGTCAGTGTTGCCTTTGATTAAGAGACCAAAAGAGGAAGCAAATTCTCGCTTACATCTAACCTCACTACCTGGAGGTTGCTCCGGGGGTCAAAGCCCCGCGACTAAGTCCTTGATCAGACCTCGCAGTGGATCAGAGCCTGATCATCCAGGCTATTACTACTGGCCGTGTGCAACTCAACGTGCGAACCACAGACCGGCTGATCGTGTACTGACTTCAGATATCCGTCCAGCTCCCTCTTGAAGGCAGCCAGGGGCCTATTGGTAATTCCCCTTATGCATGATGGAAGGCTGTTGACCAGTCCTGGGCCCCAGACACTTACTGTATTTTCTCGTAGTGTACTCATGGCACCAATGCTTTCAAATAGTCAGGTTAAAGGTTCACTGAACACAGTCATACTGAGACTTCAGATACTGACGACACTGAACCGGAAGAAGCTCGACGTTATGAAGTCAAGTTGGGTAAGTTTAAGCAACTTGTCGGGTATTAAGTTTTATTTAAAAAACATCTTCTTTTCCGGAGATTTCTTAACACACTTTCATTTTTATTTCGCTCACCTGTTTTCTGACAGTTTTCTGATAACCAGGTTGTGGTTCGTACGTTGGATTGCGTGTGGCCGGTAGTAACAGCCTAGTTGATCAGGCCCCCACCCACCACGAGGCCTGGTCATGGACCGGGCCGCGGGTGGGGGGCGTTGGCCCCCCCGGAACACACTTCAGGTACTCCAAATTATGTAAATATATTCACTTGCACTGTGCTCCTTCCGTTTAATGTATCCTAGACTCACGAAATCGTAATCACACTACTGTAAACAAACCAGGTTACGAGTTGGGTTAGAACTCATGGCAGGTGTGTCGTAAAACTCCAGGCCAGTGCGTAAGCCAGTGGGCCAGCTGGCTACAATAAAATTCATTCAACTAGGTATATTTATACGACATAGGGAGGTTATCATGAGCCACCACTGTGACCACAAATGCAAGAGCAATCGCAGCAATGGTTTCAAGTTGGAAAAATTCAGATTCAGAAAGGATATAGGAAAGCACTGGTTTGGTAACAGAGTTGTGGATGAGTGGAACAAACTCCCGAGTACAGTTGTTGAGGCTAAAACGTTGTGTAGTTTGAAAAATAGGTTAGATAAATACATGAGTGGGTGTGAGTTGGACCTGACTAGCTTGTGCTGCTGGGTCTGGTGCAGTGCTCCATCCTTGAGTGGAGATGATCAGACTGGGTGGGTCATTGGGCTGATCCGGGGGGGGGGTCATTGGTTTAATCCGGGGGGGGGACATGGACCTGCTCCGCATGGGTCAGTAGACCTGTTGCAGTGTTCCTTCTTTCTTATGTTCTTAAGAGATTCATTTATAAAAACTTGCATTTGTGGTCACAGTGGTGGCCAATGCTAACCTCCCTATAGTGTATAAATATACCTAGTGGATGAATCTTATTGTAACCAGCTGGCCCAGTGGCTTACGCACTGGCCTGGAGTTTACCACTCACCTGCCATGGGTTCTAACCCAACCCCTATCCTGGTTTATCTATCCTGGAGTTTACCTGGAGTAGCTTCCTCCATTCTTGCGTTACATATAATTCTACCTATTAATACTACTTTGCTCCTTCCTAGAGTGAGGTTCAACTGCAGCTAGCACCAATAGTCTGACCGACCAGGACGCCACACTGCAGGCCTGGCTAAAATTATTGCTTCTTTGGAGAAGCTGTTTTTTATACTTAATGTGATTAAAAAACATATTAGAGAGGGGAGAGAGAGAGAAGAGAGAGAGAGAGAGAGAGAGAGAGAGAGAGAGAGAGAGAGAGAGAGAGAGAGAGAGAAAAGAGAGAGAGAGAGAGAGAGAGAGAGAGGAGAGGAGAGAGAGAGAGAGAGAGAGAGAGAGAGAGAGAGAGAGAGAGAGAGAGAGAGAGAGAGAGAGAAGAGAGAGAGAGAGAGAGAGAGTGTGTGTGGTGTGTGTGTGAGTCCAGTTTTCTTGGCACATGAGCCGGGATACACTAAGATAACCTAATCCAAAGGAGGACAGGGGTAGGACGGAGGGAGAGGAGAGGGGGGGAGAGGGAGGGAGAGGGGAGGAAACGGGAGGGTAGACGGAGAGGAAAACGGAGAAAGGAAGAGGGGGGATGGAAGAAGGGAAAGTGGAGAAGAGAGGAAGGGAGAGTGAAGAAGGGAGAGTGGAGGAAAAGAGAGGGGAAGAAGACGACAGCCCCAGGTTTGGTTACAATTAAGTTTTTCGTAGAGAGGGGAGACGTCTCTCCTTGAGATGGAGGAAAAGGGAGACAGGGAAGTGAGAGGGATAAAAGAAAAAAACAGAAGGGGGTGGATAGATGTTCGTGATGAAGGAAGCTGAGAAATAAGAAGACAAGAAAAAAGTAATAAGGAAAGTAAAGACGGGTAGTGAAGGAGGATAACTGAACTATTGGGATTACTGGAAAGGAAGAGAGAGAGCCCCCCCCCACAAAAAAAAAAGCGAAGGAATTTGCAAGAAACAGAAAACACGAGAGAAAACGCAAAAGAAGAGAAACGAAGTAGCAAGACAGGGAAAAAAACTGATGTGTGAGGGAGCCCAGGTGCTCCACACACAAGCCAGATGTTCAACACACTGCCTAGGTGCTCTACACAACCCAGAAGCTCCACACAACCCAGGTGCTCTACACAACCCAGGTGCTCTACACAACCCAGATGCTCCACACAACCCAGGTGCTTCACACAACCCAGGTGCTTCACACAACCCAGGTGCTTCACACAACCCAGGTGCTTCACACAACCCAGGTGCTCCACACATCCCAGAGGCAATATGTTTCAGAGATGGGATACAGAAACAAGAGAAGAGGAACAACTGGTACCTGAAAACCCAGATGAATCATGAGTATGTTAGAAAGTATTTCTTCGGCCTTAGAGTTCTCAGGAAGTGGAACAATCAGGAGAGTGAAGCAAGATCCATACACAGCTTTAAGAAGAGATACGATAAGGCTCTTGGGGTCAAGAGAGTGGACCTAGCAGCGACCAGCGAAGAGATGGAGCCAGGAGCTGTGAATCGATCCCTGTGTCCACATATAAGTAAGGGGAATGCCCTACGATGTAAGGTTTAGGGAAATCAACCTGTCGACGCTGGAGGACTGGAGGGATAGGGAGGACATAATAACGACATACAAAATACTGTGAGGAACTGACAAGGTGGACAGAGACAGGATGTTCCAGAGATGGGACACAGCAACACGGGGTCACTGTTGGAAGTTGAAGACTCAGATGAGTCAAAGGGATGTTAGGATGTTTAGCCACAGAGTTGTCAGAAAGTGAAATAATCTGGGAAGTGATGTAGTGGAGGCAGGATCCATACATAGCTTTAAGATGAGGAATGATAAAGCTCATGGAGCAGGAAGACTTACCTAGTAGCGACCAGTGAAGATGCCGGGCCAGGAGCTATGAATTAGGTTAGTACAAATATTATTATTATTATTATTATTATTGTTGTTGTTGTTGTTGTTGTTGTTGTTGTTGTTACAGATACTTTGGTTTATGCTTGTTTTTGTTTGATCTATGCCACCTATCTCTATCCAAAATATTTTCATTACTCCTAATACTTACGCTTTCTTTCTTTTTTTTCTATATAAATTTCTGCACTCTTAGTGGTTGAGGTTAGATGTTCTGTAGTTCGATTGCTAGCGCACTCATCTCACACACTGAGGCCCGTGGTTCGATCCCCGGTAAGGGTGGGACATTAGGACGTGTTTCCTTAAGACACCTGATGTCCCCAGGATGCAGTGGGTCACATCTTTGTTGAAATGGGATAAGTGAGAAACCAGTTTTTAAAAGAGTCTGTTTATTGAGCAGATCACAAATACACGTCTGATGACACTTGAAATCGTCTCAGTCAGTCGTGTTATACAGGCCAGGCCAGGCCAGGCCAGGCCAGGCTAGGCTAGGCTAGGCTAGGCTAGGCTACACCTCATACAAGTCAATATTATCAAATGACTGAAGGGAGACAATTCAACTCATATTAGCTATGAGTAGATTCTTGTCTTTATTAGATGTTAATAATTATGTATTTTGGTGTATGGTTATTGTAAATCTTCTCAATTTTGATTAAATTTAGCGAAGAGTGAAAAATCCTGCTGGGCTGCATCTGAAAGACGTTATACGGTTATTCGGACACAATACGTTCAGCCAATTAGTTCGAAGCTTTAAAAGTGCATCCTCGCCAGGATGCGAATGTAGGCACTTTTAGTGAAATTTCTCACTTCGATTGACTTAGTTACCACTTAACGATGTTTTGAACTATGTGCGGTGAGCGAGACAACCTCCCTTACCCTCCCATCTCTCCTCGTGAAAATCTAAATAAGAACATACAAAAGGGCACTATACCTTGAGTGGAACAATACACAAATGGTCCAAGTCGGACCGAAACGTCATCATAAGCTTCTCTCTCCTATGTGCGGGTTATTTGTGTAAGAACATACAAATACAAGGCCATTGTTTTATTCTTGGTTTGCGCCTCCCCATGCTCTGGAAATTACTCTCGCCCTCAGTGAAGAAACGCTAGTCTAGAACAGAAAACGAAAATAAGAACATTGGTTAAGAACCACTAAGCTTGAGAACCTCACCTAAATTACTGAGATTGCCTGAAATCGCTTGAACTGTACTCCTTAGAACGAAAGATGAGAATTATACATGCAAATCTACACCTGGGAGATTCTGGAGGGACTGGTCCTCTACACATCGACATCACAACTTTCATAAACAAGAGGCTGGGCAACGGTGTACGATACCTCCAGTAAAAAGCAGGGAAGCGATGAGCACACTGAGAGAGAACTCAGTAAGTGTAAAGGGAACACGACTCTTCAACACCACCCCTTCATGCATAAGGGGAATAACCAACAGACTTCTGGCTGTCTTCGCGAGGGAGCTCGACAAATTCTCCGAATCAGTTCCTAATGAGTCGGACTGCGGTACATACGTTGGGCGGTGGGTAGCGAACACCGAAAACCTGATTGATCAGGCCAGCAACCAGCTTGATCTGGTACTGGGCTGCAGGGACGGTGATTACGGGTAACTAAGTAGAAAACTACGAAAAGGCTGGCTATGGCAGTCTGTTTCACAACTGTCGGACGGAGGATCGAACCTCTACACCTTGTGCTGAATAACCCAAAAGGATCTAGCGTTTCATACAAATGCAATAATAATATTAGTCGAAAATGGAGTTGGTCCATCATGAGTCACACCAGCCCTACTCATCATGTCTCTTCATCACAAATAACTCTTCATCTTATCCTCATATACATTTATATGCACTAACATGAGTCGTAAATCTCCCTGAGATGTATATAGATATTCAAAAGAATTATTCCAGAAGCATTCATGCGAGTATTCCTCATTATTCACATCTTGATATGACCATCAGATTCCATCAACAATGTTTTATTTATCGCCTACTGCTGAATACAAAGGGAGAATTTGCCATCTCCTATCAGATGAGATGCTCCATTTTGTTAGTTAATTCACGACTCGAGATACTGTAGGCTGTAGCAAGTCTGCGGGAAGAAACTATCTCTTCGCGCCAGGGATTCCACTATAGGAGACGTCATCCGAGAGATAGTAAATCCCACTTAACAGCAATATCAGCCTTGTTTTAACGAAGCCTTTGGAGACCCGTGGTTATCCTCAACGCCTTACTGAAATCTCCTAGCTAAGACTGACAAGTTTCCTAAACGATTAAATATAACAGGGTAAAATAGCCAACTTTGTCATAATGTAACTATTATAAAGACCAGGGTAACAACATTTTGTTGGTATTCCTACGACGTAACTATCAAATAGAATGTATTAACCTCACACTACAGGTGTACAAATTTATATTAAATCCAGTGAGGTGTCCGATGCTCTCTACTGATCCTTAAATTGTTGCCTCTGTAAAACATGGCGGCAGAGTGCTTGAACTGTCAGCAAACAAGAATCTTATATATTAATGATATACAAAACTGACAAGTGGATGAAGAAAACCCATGTGCAAAATGTGGGTGTCTATTGTGGAGACGTTTCGCCAGTAAGTGGCAACTTCATCAGACTAACACTGATTATACCGGAGGCGTTGGAAGACACGTAGTAGTAGTCTGAGGTGATCAGTCCATTAGTCTTGACGAATCTGTTGGAAACGGTGGAAGACATGAAATAGTTTGATGTGATCAGACTTGCAAGTAGGTCTTAAGTCAAGCAGTCTTGATGAATCTGAAGTAGATTTCCAAGGATAGAGACTGAACAGGAATATCAAGCAGTTTAGAGACAGCATCACAGGTGGGCTAGCTCACGTGACCTTTAATTGTTTAACCATTGTGTGATTACACAGCTGCTGGTGTACTGGTGCTGCTTATAAATAGTGATTATTGACTTTTCGGAGTGATGTTTTCACTCCATGTACAGAATAAAGGATCACACGCGTGAGCGTGTTTGATAGGAGTGAATGGAGACAAATGGTTTTTAATACTTGACGTGCTGTTGGAGTGTGAGCAAAGTAACATTTATGAAGGGATTCAGGGAAACCGGCAGGCCGGACTTGAGTCCTGGAGATGGGAAGTCAGGCTGCACTCTGAAGGAGGTGTTAATGTGCGTTTAAAACTGTAGTGTAAAGCACCTTCTGGCAAGACGTGATGGATGAATGATGGTGAAAGTTGTCTTTTCGGGCACCCTGCCTTGGAATCGCCGGTGTGATAATAAAAAATTATTAGCAGCCTAGAATCTAAACTAGACTAAAGAAAATAATCCAGAGAAAGTCTTCTTACTGAGCGTGTAAGTATCACGGCCATCCTCGCCTGTGTTTTGTAGGATCAGTGGCTGGTTACTGACCTCTGACGGCAACATGGCTCTTTAGCGATGGTTCGTTTGGCATCTCCCTTATTAAGAGCGCAGCTGTGGTGAGTATACGGTGGGAGTAAAAGGTAAGGGATTGATGGCTGGTGATAAAGGTGCTGATGTTTGGGTTGGTGATAGTGGAGGTGGTTGAGGTGGTGATAGTTTAGTTCTTTCGGGGGGATTTTAATACAGTATTAACAAAACTATATACATCAGCAATATGCTGCCTCCTAATGTATATAGTAGTTACACAGTGGGAACAAAATCCACCTATGTTTCCGGGTCTTCTACCATCAAACAGGATGGATCACATGAGCTGAGAGACTCATAGTAAGGGAATGTGGATATCGTCAGTTAGTAGTGATGGTTCAGGCAGTGACGTATCACAATACAGCTATGTATTGTGATACATGGAAGGCCTTTTGCCTTTCGTATTTGATAATATTACTGGAAATGTGATCAAGATTGATAGTTGTGAGTCTTGGAAGTTGGTCACGTAGAATATGATGCACAAATGAAGATATAAATTATCATTAGTACAGACACTATCACAGCATAGTACTAGTAACTACTATCAAAACTAACATATAACACAGGGAGCAGAGGAATAAAATTAAATGAACACTTCCGCTGGGTTCCTCCGAGTCATGATGACGGTTTTGAAGGGACTTGAGCTCACGACCACGCTGGCGGAGATTTATCAGTAAAAACTTGCATTTGTGGTCACAGTGGTGGCCTATGATAACCTCCCTATGGTGTATAAAAATATACCTAGTTGGATGCATCTTATTAGAGCCAGCTGGCCCAGTGGATTACGCAATGGCCTGGAGCTCTAAGACTCACTCGCCACAGGTTCAAACCCCACCCGTTCTCTGGTTTGTTAAGCTACTAATTAAGGGAATAACTCTACTGTATTAGCACTGGTAATCAATAAACGTAAAATGATCTAACTTCACAATGGAATACACAGCAAGAATTGAGTGATGATTAACCACTTGTAAAAGACACCAGTCAGGTAGAAAATTGGGCAGCCATATTAAGTATTTACATAAGCACAACACTACACAATGAGCGAAGTCTTAGCGTTTAACTGCAGAAGAAAATAAAGGTGAGAGAATAACACACAGTGTTATTAAGTGTGGTCATGATTGTGTCATGGAGGCTTCGCTAAATCATCTTTCATGACAAAAACACAAAAAAATTGTGAAAACATGAGCAAGTCTGCTCGAGGTTGCCTATAACTACTGGTAATGAAAAAAGAATATTCACATGTTAACAATAGTCTAATAGTGATATCGTTAATTTGCATTAAAAATGTGATAGATAAGCAGAATTACTATAAGCAATCATGTTATCAGGAGGCAGCACTGATAACCTCAGAGTAAATAAAAGTAATCAACAATTGCAGGGAGTCAGAACACATTTAAAGCCTATCTCTAGCATTCTATTTTGAACTTATAATTTTATCATGCTGAGGTTAAGGTTAGAATAGTCCCTTCAACAGAGCACCCAGGGGTTTCAGCCCATCCTAAGACAATGATACGCGTGTAAATTTGAACGTTACACAGGACTGCTTGATCAACAGATGGCCAGGCTCGTCGAGACTGTTTTATGATAACCTGCGTATTCCTTGTTAAACATGCGATTCTAAAGGTAACCTTAAAAATCATATATTCTTGGGAAGGAAACTGGCGCCTACCCCTCACAGTCCACCGTCCCGTCCTGTCAAACTTATAGTGCTTCCCAAACAACCGCTTAACACACATTACATGGGGGAAAAAACGAGAAAATATGTGCTTATATATAGAGTGAGAGAGGCACTGTCGAGAAATTTTGTTGAAAAATAAGAAAAAAATTTTTGGAGTGAGATAAACAAGTTAAGAAAGCCTAGAGAACGAATGAATTTGTCAGTTAAAAACAGAGTAGGAGAGTTAGTAGATGGGAAACTGGAGGTATTGGGTAGATGGCGGGAATATTTTGAGGAACTTTTAGATGTTGACGAAGAAAGGGAGGCGGTAATTTCATGCACTGGCCAGGGAGGTATAACATCTTTTAGGAGTGAAGAAAAGTAGGTTGTGAGTATGGTGGAGGTGCGTGAGGCATTACGTAGAATGAAAGGGGGTAAAGCAGCTGGAACTGACGTGATCATGATAGAAATGTTAAAAGCAGGGGGGGACATAGCGTTGGAGTGGCTCGTGTGTTTGTTTAATAAATGTATGAAAGAGGGAAGGGTACCTAGGGAATGGCAGAGAGTGTGTATAGTTCCTTTATATAAAGAGAAGGAGGACAAAAGAGATTGTAAAAATTATAGGGGAACAAGTTTACCGAGTATACCAGGTAAAGTGTACAGTAGGGTTATTATTGAAAGAATTAGAGGTAAGACAGAGAGTAAGATTGCAGATGAGCAAGGAGGTTTTGGAGTGGGTAGGGGATGTGTAGATCAAGTGTTTACGTTGAAGCATACATGTGTGAACAGTATTTAAAGAAAAGGCATATGATAGAGTGAATAGGGGAGCAATGTGGCAGATAAGATAAGATGTTGGAAGTATATGGAATAGGTAGTAAGTTACTAAATGCTGTAAAGAGTTTTTATGAGGATAGTGAGGCTCAGGTTAGGGTGTGTAGAAGAGAGGGAGAATACTTCCCGGTAAAAGTAGGTCTTAGACAGGGATGTGTAATGTCACCATGGTTATTTAATATATTTATAGATGGAGTTGTAAAAGAAGTAAATGCTAGGGTGTTCGGGAGAGGGGTGGGATTAAATTATTGGGACTCAAGTACAAAATGGGAGTTGACACAAATACTTTTTGCTGATGATTCTGTGCTTATGGGAGATTCTGAAGAGAAGTTGTAAAGGTTAGCGGACGAGTTTGGGAGAGTGTGTGAAGGTAGAAAGTTGAAAGTGAACATAGACAAGAGTAAGGTGATGAGGGTATCAAACGATTTAGTTCAAGAAAACTGAATATCATATTGGAGGGAGGATATATGGAAGAAGTGAATGCTTTCAGATATTTGGGAGTTGACTTGTCAGCAGATTGGTTTATGAAGGATGTGGTTAACCATAGAATTGATGATGGAAAAAAAGGTGAGTGGTGTGTTGAGGTATTTGTGGAGACAAAAAATGTTATCGTCGATAACAACAGGATAATAACAGTGCTACTATCACGACTGTGAGGAATGTCATATGATAGACAATGAGAACCTTCAAAACAAGGGATGCCAAGCGATTGATGATCCTCTTTAGGTCATTGTTTTCTCGAGGCTAGAATACTGCTGTGCATTAACAGCCCTTCTCAAGGCAGGCGAAATTGCTGATCTCAGTACTGTACAGAGCACCTTCACTGCAAGTATATTATTGTCAAGCACTTTAATTACTGGGAACGTTTGAAATCTCTTGACATGTACTCCCTGGAATGCAGGCGAGAAAGATACATAATTTTCACCTGGAAACTCCTAAAGAGACTTGTCCCGAATCTACACACAAAACTCATTCCCTACGAAAGCAAAAGACTCGGCAGACTGTGCAACATATCCCCTGTGAAAAGCAGGGGTGCCAGAGGTGTCAAGGGTCCAAGACTGTTCAATAGCCTCCCATCACAAATAAGAGGAATTACCAATAGACTCTTAACTGTCTTCAAGAGGAAACTGTCTCAGTAGTATCAGTTACCAGCAGTAACAGCCTGGTTGATCAGGTCTTGACCATCCCGGAGACATGGTCATCAACAGGGTGGCGGGGGCCTTATGGAGACATGGTCATCAACAGGGTGGCGGGGGCCTTAACCCCCTGAGCACTCTCCTGACACACTCGTTGAGAAACAATGAAGGTGACTGGGGTACTTTGCTGAGTCTTATTTTATTTTGTTTACTGTCATTGTTTGTGTTCCGGCTGAAGACAGACACACATTTGTTTGTAATCCCTATATGCATGAAATAAGGGTGTTGAAAAGTCATCGTTTCTTTATACTTATTAATTTCTCTCTTAGTGTACTCGTCGCTTCTCTACTTTCCACTGGAGATAACTTGATCCTCTGTTAAGTTACTTATCTTCACATGTAGTGATTTCGGTATAAAGTTAAGTAACCGGAAGAGAGTAAATCTAGTTAGCATAGGTAGAAAAAGACAGACTTTATTCAGATTATTATTCTTAAAGGTTAGTATCCCAGGACAACCTAAGAATGAATGAAGATTATTGTCCATGGGGCTCATTTTAAGGTTCTTTCTCAGGTTAGCAGCTGCAGCAGTCAACTGGTTCCTTCCATTTAGTGCTACGTAATAAGGTCAGTTCGACCTCGTGTCTTCTTACTGCTAGGAGGATAAGTAAGGCTACTTAGCTACGAGTTATACATCATGAAGACATAAAGGCCCACAACTTCAATGCTACGGAAATTGTAGCCCAAACATTGCTAGTATTATTGTAGGTGATGAGATGGTTGGTGCGTGAGGCATGCGTAACACAAGACGCTTAACTGGCTTAGTGAGTGTGATCCCTTACCACCTCTGGCCGGACGCTGCCCCAGCCACTCACACTACCCCTCCCATCCTAGGTTGCTAGCCACCCATTGCCAACCCACCTACACGCTGCCACCCACCGCCAACACCCGCAACCCCCTTTGTCTTCTACTCACCCCCACCCGGCCACCCACCTCCTTCGTCTCTCCCTGACAGCCTCGGGAGACTTGTGGGTCTTCGTGCATCCAAGAAGGTAAATACCATTACTCACGAGAGGTGCCGCTGGCGAGTCTCAAAATCTGCATCAAGGATGTATCTTTTTTTTTATTGCTTTAATGCTTTATAATATGTCATTGATAAATAATAACTTAGTTTGATAATGTTTAAAATGTATTATTACTAATTTTCTAGCAACACCACTGGGCTCTTATCTAATTTATTTTCCAACAAAAATAGTATTTCCAAAAATTCTCTGTGAGACTACTTCAGGAACTAAGACGAATACGAAGAGAAAATAATGGAACTAAACTCTGCAGCACTGGAAAAGAAGAGAACTAGATATACATGATTACGACATGCAAAATACTCGGCGGCCTTGACAAAAAGAAGCAGACTTTTAAAAAGCTGGGGCATAGATGGAAGTGAAAGATGTAAATGATTAGCATGAACACTGGACAGCACCTCTATCTGAGGGCGGTTACTAACTAGCGAAGGCAAAGTCCAGCTACCCGGAGAGTGTTCTGAGGGTCACCGCCCCCGCGGCAAAGTCCACGACCAAGCCTCTTCGTGGATCACGGCCTAATCAACCAGGTTGTTATTTCTGGTCGCACCCAGTCCAACACATGAACCACAGTCCGGCTAATCAGAAACTGACTTTAGGTAGTACCCAGTTTCCTTTTGAAGACAGCTGAAGGTTTATTGGAAATCCTCCTTATGTATGATGGGAGGCTGTTGCCTCTGTGTACTCATGGCGCCTGTGATTTTCACGAGGGTATTTCGGACTGTCTGCTAAGCCACTTGCAATATCGGCTTGAAATTTTGGTGTGTCCTTAGTAGATGTCACTCATATTCCGTTTATGTCAGATATAAGGATGAGGAAAAGAACGGGGCGAGTATTGTGCTTTTCGGAAGAGAACTTTTCACCGTGGCGGCCTCTACCTGACCTCTCTCTGCTATTATTCTTGCGTTCTGTTTATTAGAAAGTTGAAAACGCATCTGCGCACTTTTTCGGTTATTTCTTTTGCATGCATTTTGTGCACCGTTACACCATGGTCGCATTAATCAACGTAGACGTAGTAATAGTCCAGTAGTTGCGAGAGGCAGGAACCACTGGCACTACGACCATGCTGCCCTGGGTAGCCCAAGTGTTGTGAATCCACGTATTAGCAATCTTGCTCTCTAAGACCATTTCCAATATTTGCTACCATCACTGTAGAATGGTGCTATATCTGGTTTTTTTTTGTGGTTAACGACTGAGGGATAACACCCTTGTCTAGGCTTCCTCTCCACAGAATATTTAAGGTGCGTGATAAAGGTTTCTTACATTTCTTGATGAACACAGCATTCCTTGAATCTAGGACCAGGGCAGAGTGCAGTCAAGTTGTCACTGGCTTTTTAGTCAAGTCAGGAAATTTTGTAGCCTCGTCAATTTTCTATTTCCTCCGAGAATGCTTTCTGTGCTCATCATGGACTTCATGGTCATTTCTTTTGAGCTCTCTCCATGCCTCTTTTGACTGATTATATTGTTCTTTACTTTTTTTTTTTTTACGTATTGTACCTGTACATCCACTTCGAGTTGCATTTTTCTTTTGATGTGTTATTCTCAAACTGTCGTTGAGGTTCTCTTCTCTCCCAGTCAAATTCGTTTTCGCCTCTTTTCAAATTTACCTCCACGAGGTATTTGAAACTCAGGATTGTGGTCACTAAAACACTGAGAAGTCTCTCATATTCAATATCCGCTATATCAGAAATGCTATGAGTGAATACAAGGATTATCACTCTCTCTCTCTCTCTCTCTCTGTCACACGTTGTGTCCCTGATGCGTTGTTGCACGAAGTTCTCTATTACCACCTCCAGCATCTCAGCCCAGGACGTTTTTGGTCCCCCATGTGGTTCTTGGTTCTCCCACTCTTGTTTCCTCTTGGTTAACGTCTGCCTTGATCACCAGCTCTGCATTGCTCTTGTAGGCTCTTCTGCCCACCTTAATGTGTCCATTGTTCTTTTGTCATCATACTCCTTTCGTGGTCTCCTGTTCTTAAGATAAAGGTTGTACATCACTCGCCTCCATTGCCTTGGGTCCTCCGGTCTTGAGTGTGCCTACTTTAATGTCATTTTCCTTCTCTCTGAATATTCCTCTCATCTCCTTAAAATTCTGGTTTCTCATTAACAGCAATATTCCTTTATCTCTACTGTTTCCTCTATTGTTCCTCACAATCTGATATCCAGCTGGGAAGATTACATCTTTTATCTCTGTAAGCTTTGTTTCTGTGAATTTTATGATGACTGGGGATGCCTCCACTATGCATCCATTCAATTCATCACTCTTGTTGGTTATTTCCTCTACATCTGTGTACCATACTTTTAGTTTCTTTCAGATTTTGTGCTCAGTTTTAGGTTCCTAATTTCCTGGTCCTTGCACATTTGTTTCAGGTAGGGAAGACATTGTTATGAGACTGAGGGATAGTTGAAGGGCATTTCTTGCACTGGAAGGGGTCAACATTGGTGATGCAGGTGAGGAAGGATGGGGAGGTTGGGAATAGAGGGAAATGGGAGTTGGGGGCTGAGGTGGGAGCAATCGTGAAGAAGGTTCATACACTGGGAGGAATGAGAACTGTGGATTAAGAAATGGGGAGGTGTTACGCGCCCCTACTTCACTCCATTATATACAAAAATAAAAGGCCTGGTTAAAATAAGTTCTGTAATAATATATCGCGAACCACTTTATTACTAGCTAGATAAAGCAGGTTCGACTATATATTATTATCGGGTACGGTATGAATCATCAAAAGTACTCTCATTGTATTATATTGTATTATATATTATTATTAGGTTAGGTATTACGAATGTGTAACCATTACTGTAGTGACCAATTGGTGGTTCTAGAATTGACGCCACGCGTCGCCTTCTGGCAGAGCTGAAGTCATACTATGGAGTAGTTGAGTGAGTCAGTCAGCTCCTAGCTCTGACTCGGTACGGGTCTTCAACACAAAGCTCCTAGCTTAAACTAAAACTTTATACCAAGTCTATTGTCTTGCCTTTGCCATTAGTTTCCTGAAGTCTGGTAATTCATGTCACTTATGAAAGATAACTATTTCGTTACCCTAGACCTTTCTAAAAGAGTTAAATGGTGAGATTAGTAGATTATTAATTGAAATTATTGTATCATACTCTGTTAATGAGAATTTGAACGTAAGATTGGGTTCCTTGATGTATAGTATTTCATTTATAATTGCTTGTGGTTATTTTAATTCACTAACCAAATACCAACGAAGCTAAACGATTGGTAATAAAATAAAACTAACAAAAAATTGGAGTTATTTGTGCCCCTATTGTTACGGTGAAGATTAATTCGTAGCAAAAAGTTCCTGGCTTGTTTTGAGTTATTGCGTTTAAGTGGGAAGGGTACCAGTGCTTGACGGGGTAGGGGATGTCTGTGTGGGAGTAAACATGGCGCTTCTCCAGAGATTGAGTTTCCACACCTGTCGATGCCCTTCCTGGCTCTCACTCCTGGTCACCAGTGTTTTCCAGTTTACCACCAGTTGTTCATTCTCCTTTCCTATACTGTCCCTGTCGAAGTACACATATCGATATCTTTCTCACCGCTTCAACCACTGTTTCCATTTCACAAACTTATCTAATACCATTTTTGTTGGAAGAGTCGCTCTGACTGGATGTATTTTTCCCTTTGAGTACCTTATGAGTCTCTGAAAATCTGTCACCTGGTTCACTTCTGCGTCCCCACTTTTCATATCAATGATAATTTGAATCTCTGGTTCCTTTTCTATTCACATTTTTTTTCCATTAAGTCCTCCCTTCGGCATCCTTGAGAGCCTGGATAATCACCAGCCTCCTCCTCCCCTTATCTTTCTTTTCATTCAGATTTTGGTGTTGTTTTGAACAGTTCATTAGCTGCTCATCTTATCTATACTTTCCGGATGCCTAAGAGCATTTCCACAAAGGTTTTCTTTACTCCCTCTTCCACTTCATTTTTCCCCTGCTGTTACTATTTCTGCTTCTGTCTAATTCCTCTTGTTTTTCCGCTTCCATTTCCTTCCTCAGTTCCCTAAGATTCTCTAACAGGGTTTGTACATTTGCTTTGGCAGATACAGATCTCTCCCGTTCCATTCTTTTTTTTTATCTCGCATCTAAACCCAGCTAATATCAGTTAATTTTATTTCCCCTCATGTCCCGCTTCTTTCACCTCAGCTCCCCTTCCTTCTTTATCTGGTTTATGAGTTCCCATTGTGTCACTCCTCAGGTTTCACCTAGCTGGGAACAAAACTTCCACTGATTGCAGCTTGTTCCGGTGAATGAACTGCTAGTCCTGGCCTTTGCTTGTGCAATGAGGCCATTCAGTTCTTTATAGATCAGCAGGATAGTGTGTGTGTGTGTGTGTGTGTGTGTGTGTGTGTGTGTGTGTGTGTGTGTGTGTGTGTGTGTGTGTGTGTGTGTGTGTGTGTGTGTGCAAAACAAGCAGCAGCTATCATCATTTGCATATTATGACTCACTAACATACTGGATAATCGATTTAGCTATATAAATTTTATGTTGTACTTAGCGTGTGCACATGTTACTGCCGTATGTCAGCGCTATGATCAATATTGTGCGACACCAGCACTACGACAGCTAAGCGACAGCTTTCACAAAGTACCACCTGTAAGCACTACGACAGCCTACAGTTCTTAGGATAATGTACAATCTCTACAACAGCTTCCAGACACTACGACAGCCTTGAGAAAAGCTCCAAACTCAACGACAGCTTCAAATCTTTACGACAAACTTCAAATTCTGCAAACAGCCTCTAGATAGTACAACAGCCTCCAGACATTACGATAGCCTCCAGACATTACGATAGCCTCCAGACATTACGATAGCCTCCAGACAGTACGACAGCCTCCAGACAGTACGACAGCCTTCAGATAGTACGGCAGCCTCCCACGACAACCTCCAGACGCTACGACAACTTCATAAAGACTGAGAAGAACCAAAGCCAAGCCTTGTTTGAGAGAGATTTGCATTCGAGGCTCGACATCCACATTCACAACGACGTGTCCTTCCAGCTGCTTGTTAGTTGCCAAACTCTGTAGCTGGTTACAAGCAGGAATCCTTAATGATCCTTCACACTCACACTTGTTTATGCCTTAACTCTTTTCCATTGATATATCTTGTCTTCCAATCACATGTACCTTACTTTCGTGGATTGTCTTCTTGTTTATTTTATCTCCTAACGTGTTTATCTACTGTGCTCCGTGTCGTCACCATCCTGTGTATTGCGGTGAGTGTCGACCACGGGGTGTGGGAGGCTGCATCAGTGTACAGAGGGTGAGGCTTCATGGCAGGGGAGAGGAAGATCACGTCTTTGGCTCCGGGAAGGGCAGTATGAATATTGCATGAAAGAACTGACTGTTTCTCTGTAACTGGATACTTGGATCTTGCAGGTGAGTGGGGAGGAGGGGAAGGATGAGGAGGGGAGGAGAGTGGTTGGTGAAGGGGAAGAAGAGGGGAGATGGGGAGGGCGGTAAGTTCCCCTTCCACCCATTCTCTCTCTCTCTCTCTCTCTCTCTCTCTCTCTCTCTCTCTCTCTCTCTCTCTCTGTCTGTCTTTCTAACTCTCTGTCTCTCGCTTTCTGTCTCTCTGTTGCAATCCTTTTCTCATTCTGCATACCTAGGGTATACCTGGAGGAGTTTCGGGGTTCAACGTCCCCGCTGTTCGGTCCATGACTAGGCCTCGTGGTGGATCAGGGCCTGATCAACCAGGCTGTTACTGCTTTCCGCATACAAACCGACGTACGAACCACAGCCCGGCTGGTCAGGTGCTGACTTTAGGTGCCTGTCCAGCTCCCTCATGAAGATAACCAGGTGTCTATTGGTAATCCCCCTTATGTATGCGTGGTTCTCTTGCATGTGTAATTTGTATACATGCATTAGTAGCAATCATTAATATTACATGTGTAACCCATGCAAGTGTACACGACCACTGGGGTAATCACAGTTCGACACCTGTCCCATCCCATCGCCAGACTTGAATTTATCGACCACTGTATCACACCATATGGAGTACATAACGTGTCTCTAATTCACATATGGGGTGCACTAACACCCCCCTCCCCACTTGTCCTTATTGTTGCATGGTGTTGCAGCTCCACCAGTAGACACCTGCAGGTGTTCAGGAGAGGTGTATGTTTAGTGGGTAGGAACCCTAGACAGCATCCAGGAAAACAGAGGTGATTAGTTGAGCCTATATATGTAGAGACTCCCTCGTCCACTGTGTACCAGAGGATTCATACCACACATAATTACTTGAGCCGCTAAGTCTGTAATTAATTAGGTGCCAGAGTTATGATGACTATATTCTGCTTGACACAGCCGGCCAGCATGGCATGTTAGGTGTGACTGTCACTGTGCCCACATTTCCAACCCCTTTTCAGCCTACCCTTGGCACCTGAGGTCTACAGTGAGACAATGGCTGTACCTTAGTTAACTGTAAGCTACGGTGTCCCGTAGCTCGATTGGTAGTGCACTCAGCTCACACACTGAGGTTTATGGTTCGATCCCCGTACGGGTGGAAACATTAGGACGTATTTCCTTAAGACACCTGCTGTCTATGTTCACATATCGGTAAAAATAGTACCTGGGTGTTAGTCGACTGGTGTGGGTCGCATCCTGGGGATGCCCCATGTTATGCTCTACATAACAAGGGGTTTTCTGTACAGTAGTATGTCATTGATGTCATCTAAGCCTGTATACCTTGTACAGGTACTTGTGGAAATAACTATTATTACTATTATTGTTATTTTCAATGAACGGGCCGTATCCCATCAAGGCAGGGTGACCAAAAGAGAAAACGAAAGTTTTTTCTTTTTAAATTTGGTAATTTAATAAATACAGGAGAAAGGGTTACTAGCCCCTTGCTCCCGGCATGTTAGTCGCCTCTTACGACACGCATGGTTTACGGAGGAAGAATTCACTTCCACTTCCCCATGGAGATACGAGGAAATAAACAAGAACAAGAACTATTAAGAAATTTAAAAGAAAACCCAGATGGGTGTATATATATATGCATGTACATCATGTGTAGTGTGACCTAAGTGTAAGTAGAGGTAGCAAGATATACCTGTTATCTCGCATGTTGATGAGACAAAAAAAGACACCAGTAATCCTACCATTACGTAAAACAATTACAGGCTTCCATTTCACACTTGGCAGGACGGTAGTACCTCCCTGGAGGTTACCTGGAGGTTATTCCGGGGATCAACGCCCCCGCGGCCCGGTCCATGACCAGGCCTCCCGATGGATCAGGGCCTGATCAACTAGGCTGTTACTGCTGGCCGCACGCAGTCCGACGTACGAGCCACAGCCCGGCTGATCCGGCACTGACTTTAGGTATCTGTCCAGCTCTCTCTTGAAGGCAGCCAGGGGTTTATTGGCAATTCCCCTAATGCTTGATGGGAGGCTGTTGAACAGTTTTGGGCCCAGTTACTATCTACCAGTTACTATCTACCAAACTATTACCTAACTTTATTATTATTATTATTATTATTATTATTATTACTAGTAAGTTTAGCCGAAGATTGTAATTTAGAGAGTAAAGACTGACTAAGAATACCTAGTCTTACTTTACTGTCCAAATTACAATCTTCGGCTAGGCGTTAAACTTACTAGTAACATACAGTTAGGTAACGTTATGACAATAGCAACAGCCTGGTTGACCAGGCTAGCACTAGATGAGCCTGGCCCATGGCCGGGCTTCGGGAATAGAAAAACTCTGTGAGCTCATCGAAGGTATGATTAAAGTCTTACTTCGAGGCGCCGTAGTGGATCTGCACACAAGGACGCCTTGTGGTGAGGACACTGGCAGACACACCTCTCCTCTCCTGACAACCTCTTCACTTGCAACACTGCCGAGTATCTATATTTAAAACGGTAAAACACTAGTTTTTCCACAGTGATAAGATAAGACGCTGTAAGATCGTAGATGTTATGGCTCCTGGGACAACTTAGACGCTGTAAGATCGTAGATGTTATGGCTCCTGGGACAACTTAGACGCTGTAAGATCGTAGATGTTATGGCTCCTGGGACAACTTAGACGCTGTAAGATCGTAGATATCATGGCTCCTGGGACAACTTAGACGCCGTAAGATCGTAGATGTCGAAGCTCCTGGGACAACTTAGACGCTGTAAAATCGTAGATGTTATGGCTCCTGGGACAACTTAGACGCTGTAAGATCGTAGATGTCATGGCTCCTGGGACAACTTAGACGCCGTAAGATCGTAGATGTCGTGGCTCCTGGGACAACTTAGACGCTGTAAGATCGTAGATGTTATGGCTCCTGGGACAACTTAGACGCTGTAAGATCGTGGATGTTATGGCTCCTGGGACAACTTAGACGCTGTAAGATCGTAGATGTCGTGGCTCCTGGGACAACTTAGACGCTGTAAGATCGTAGATGTTATGGCTCCTGGGACAACTTAGACGCTGTAAGATCGTAGATGTTATGGCTCCTGGACAACTTAGACGCTGTAAGATCGTAGATTTTATGGCTCCTGGGACAACTTAGACGCTGTAAGATCGTAGATGTCGTGGCTCCTGGGACAACTTAGACGCTGTAAGATAGTAGATGTCGTGGCTCCTGGGACAACTTAGACGCTGTAAGATCGTAGATGTTATGGCTCCTGGGACAACTTAGACGCTGTAAGATCGTAGATGTTATGGCTCCTAGGACAACTTAGACGCTGTAAGATCGTAGATTTTATGGCTCATGGGACAACTTAGACGCTGTAAGATCGTAGATGTCGTGGCTCCTGGGACAACTTAGACGCTGTAAGATCGTAGATGTCGTGGCTCCTGGTACAACTTAGACGCTGTAAGATCGTAGATGTTATGGCTCCTGGGACAACTTAGACGCTGTAAGATCGTAGATGTCGTGGCTCCTGGGACAACTTAGACGCTGTAAGATCGTAGATGTCGTGGCTCCTGGTACAACTTAGACGCTGTAAGATCGTAGATGTCGTGGCTCCTGGGACAACTTAGACGCTGTAAGATCGTAGATGTTATGGCTCCTGGGACAACTTAGACGCCGTAAGATCGTAGATGTCGAAGCTCCTGGGACAACTTAGACGCTGTAAAATCGTAGATGTTATGGCTCCTGGGACAACTTAGACGCTGTAAGATCGTAGATGTCATGGCTCCTGGGACAACTTAGACGCCGTAAGATCGTAGATGTCGTGGCTCCTGGGACAACTTAGACGCTGTAAGATCGTAGATGTTATGGCTCCTGGGACAACTTAGACGCTGTAAGATCGTGGATGTTATGGCTCCTGGGACAACTTAGACGCTGTAAGATCGTAGATGTCGTGGCTCCTGGGACAACTTAGACGCTGTAAGATCGTAGATGTCGTGGCTCCTGGGACAACTTAGACGCTGTAAGATCGTAGATGTTATGGCTCCTAGGACAACTTAGACGCTGTAAGATCGTAGATTTTATGGCTCCTGGGACAACTTAGACGCTGTAAGATCGTAGATGTCGTGGCTCCTGGGACAACTTAGACGCTGTAAGATCGTAGATGTCGTGGCTCCTGGGACAACTTAGACGCTGTAAGATCGTAGATGTTATGGCTCCTGGGACAACTTAGACGCTGTAAGATCGTAGATGTTATGGCTCCTAGGACAACTTAGACGCTGTAAGATCGTAGATTTTATGGCTCATGGGACAACTTAGACGCTGTAAGATCGTAGATGTCGTGGCTCCTGGGACAACTTAGACGCTGTAAGATCGTAGATGTCGTGGCTCCTGGGACAACTTAGACGCTGTAAGATCGTAGATGTCGCGGCTCCTGGTACAACTTAGACGCTGTAAGATCGTAGATGTTATGGCTCCTGGGACAACTTAGACGCTGTAAGATCGTAGATGTCGTGGCTCCTGGGACAACTTAGACGCTGTAAGATCGTAGATGTCGTGGCTCCTGGTACAACTTAGACGCTGTAAGATCGTAGATGTCGTGGCTCCTGGGACAACTTAGACGCTGTAAGATCGTAGATGTTATGGCTCCTGGGACAACTTAGACGCTGTAAGATCGTAGATGTTATGGCTCCTAGGACAACTTAGACGCTGTAAGATCGTAGATTTTATGGCTCATGGGACAACTTAGACGCTGTAAGATCGTAGATGTCGTGGCTCCTGGGACAACTTAGACGCTGTAAGATCGTAGATGTCGTGGCTCCTGGGACAACTTAGACGCTGTAAGATCGTAGATGTTATGGCTCCTGGGACAACTTAGACGCTGTAAGATCGTAGATTTTAATGGCTCATGGGACAACTTAGACGCTGTAAGATCGTAGATGTCGTGGCTCCTGGGACAACTTAGACGCTGTAAGATCGTAGATGTCGTGGCTCCTGGGACAACTTAGACGCTGTAAGATCGTAGATGTCGTGGCTCCTGGTACAACTTAGACGCTGTAAGATCGTAGATGTTATGGCTCCTGGGACAACTTAGACGCTGTAAGATCGTAGATGTCGTGGCTCCTGGGACAACTTAGAGGCTGTAAGATCGTAGATGTCGTGGCTCCTGGTACAACTTAGACGCTGTAAGATCGTAGATGTCGTGGCTCCTGGGACAACTTAGACGCTGTAAGATCGTAGATGTTATGGCTCCTGGGACAACTTAGACGCTGTAAGATCGTAGATGTTATGGCTCCTAGGACAACTTAGACGCTGTAAGATCGTAGATTTTATGGCTCCTGGGACAACTTAGACGCTGTAAGATCGTAGATGTCGTGGCTCCTGGGACAACTTAGACGCTGTAAGATCGTAGATGTCGTGGCTCCTGGGACAACTTAGACGCTGTAAGATCGTAGATGTCGTGGCTCCTGGGACAACTTAGACGCTGTAAGATCGTAGATGTTATGGCTCCTGGGACAACTTAGACGCTGTAAGATCGTAGATGTCGTGGCTCCTGGGACAACTTAGACGCTGTAAGATCGTAGATGTCGTGGCTCCTGGTAACAACTTAGACGCTGTAAGATCGTAGATGTCGTGGCTCCTGGGACAACTTAGACGCTGTAAGATCGTAGATGTTATGGCCTGGGACAACTTAGACGCTGTAAGATCGTAGATGTTATGGCTCCTGGGACAACTTAGACGCTGTAAGATCGTAGATGTCGTGGCTCCTGGTAGAGCCGTCCCTCTGTAATCTATCTTTATTTTACCACCTTAATTTCTTTACGAGGGTTCCAGTGTCAGTTTTTAATGCTTCCAGTAAACTTATTCTCTTTATTTTAAATTATAAAAAGTTAGGCTACAGAAACCTATAAAAAGTATATTTAGCCACAAAAAAAAGAAAAAAAATGACTTGGATATATCTGTCAATAAGGTGGCCAGGAAACGTTCAAATGTGCACGAATACGTTGCCCTCTTAAGCCAGCAAGCCTAATATCACCCCGGAAATCTGTCAGTTTCATGTTCCTAGGACTTTTGTGTATCTCTATGGTATGATAAGATAAGATTTGTTTGGATTTTTTAACCCCCAGGGGTTAGCCACCCAGGGTAACCCAAAAAAGTCAGTTCGTCATCGAGGAGTGTCTGTCTTGTTTCCACTGTGGTCCTTCAGTCTTGTTCCCCAGTATGCCACCCACACCAGTCGACTAACACCCAGGTACCTACTTATTGCTAGGTAAACAGGGACAGCAGGTGTTAGGAAACACGCTCAGCATATCCATCTGTGTCGGGGATCGAACCACGGACACTGGATGTGTGAAGCGAGAGCGTTGCCAAACCAGCCACAGGACACCAATGGTCTTGCGCTACTGTCCACAGGATGGACGTGGAGTGCACGATAATCTAGCTGCCTCGGCGGCAAAATCTAAATCTGTTCTGGACTCTATGAGCCGGCGCTCCTTTTGTACAGTACTGGGAATCAAGAGATGTCTTAGCTCAGCCCGTCCCTTAGGACTTTATCCTCCAACATAAACAGCCTACAGGAATGCCTCACTAATACGGCGGGTTGGTTCCAGACCACCACTGAAAAGAGAATCACAGCCTTTTTGTTACTAGGCAGTGCATATAAAAGCCTAAAAATATGCTTATATCATTTATTAAGTGCATAATCGCGCTAGGCCTAAAAAAGATGCTTATGGTGACTGACGAATGAACATTTCATAAGTAATTATCAAATTACTTGAAAGGAATTTTGTTTACTAAGCAGTAGGTCTCGGGGATGGGCTTTAAATATTCTAAGAAGCAACGATTTATCTCGCGATGTTGAATGTAAGTCACCATTAATTTCCTCGTACCTAAACTAGACTAACAGATATTAAATTTCTATTATGTTTGGCAAATATCCACGAACTGACATGCATAAAAAACACAGGTCCCATCTAGAGGACATGTTGCAAAGTGTTGTTGAGAGCTGAGGGAGTCAGGAGGTCAAACACAGCAGCTGTGAGTTTGCAAGTCATTTGTATTGCTACAGTTTAATTGACGGTACTGAAACCCGTTCTTAGTTATTTATGTCACATTGAACACCCAGGTAAATGGTTTGTTCTTTTATTTTGTTTACATATTTTTTTTGCTCGCGAATGTTGGTACGTAAGTGTCAGAAACTGACACTGGAGGTGACACTTATTTTTTTTCTGATGCAGCCGTAAAACGGTTTTCAATAATAATTTTTTTTATGTTGAACACATTGCTTGGAAAATATATTGCTTATGTGTGTAAAAGGTGTTCTGTATGCCACAACAGTTCAGTATGGCTGAAGAACATGAGGTGTTCAGAATAAAAGACAAACAGGCTGATGAACAAGACGTGTTCATTATTAAAGAACAGACACGTAGGCCAGCTAACAGAGGGAAACTTTAGTGAGAAATTTCGCCTACGGAACAGCCTGTTCCTTGGACGAAACGTCTGAATAAAGCTCCTTTCTGAAAACTGCGTCTATATTTTACACTTGTCGGCCTGCAGACTCTAGTTTGTTGCAGACTGGAGTCTAACTCTTCACACTGTATTCAGTGTGATGCTCGCAATCACGCAGTGAATACGAGATGTATCGTCTGCCAACAAAGCAGTTTTTGATATTCTGGTTCACTCGCTGATACCTTGCTACCCCTCTGTCTTCCTGCTGAGGAAGACAAGGAGACGTGGATACCTTGCTACCCTCTCTCTTCCTGCTGAGGAAGACAAGGAGACGTGGATACCTTGCTACCCCTCTGTCTTCCTGCTGAGGAAGACAAGGAGACGTGGATACCTTGCTACCCCTCTGTCTTCCTGCTGAGGAAGACAAGGAGACGTGGATACCTTGCTACCCCCTCTGTCTTCCTGCTGAGGAAGACAAGGAAAACGTGGATACCTTGCTACCCTCCTGTCTTCCTGCTGAGAAACACAAGGAGACGTGGAATACCTTGCTACCCCTCTGTCTTCCGCTAGGAAGACAAGGAGACGTGGATACCTTGAAAACCCCTCTGTCTTCCTGCTGGGGAAGAAAAGGGAGACGTGGATACCTTGCTACCCTCGCCCTTCCTGCTGGGGGAAGACAAGGAGACGTGGATACCTTGCTACCCCTCTGTCTTCCTGCTGAGGAAGACAAGGAAACGTGGATACCTTGCTACCCTCTGTCTTCCTGCTGAGGAAGACAAGGAGACGTGGATACCTTGCTACCCCCCCTGTCTTCCTGCTGAGGAAGACAAGGAGACGGGGGATCCTTGCTACCCCTCTGTCTTCCTGCTGAGGAAGACAAGGAGACGTGGATACCTTGCTACCCTCTGTCTTCCTGCTGAGGAAGACAAGGAGACGTGGATACCTTGCTACCCCTCTGTCTTCCTGCTGAGGAAGACAAGGAGACGTAGATACCTTGCTACCCCTCTGTCTTCCTGCTGAGGAAGACAAGGAGACGTGGATACCTTGCTACCCCTCTTTTCTTCCTGCTGAGGAAGGCCATAAACGTGGATACCTTGCAACCCTCTGTCTTCCCTGCTGAGGAAGACAAGGAGACGGGGATACCTTGCTACCCCTCTGTCTTCCTGCTGAGGAAGACAAGGAACGTGGATACCTTGCTACCCCTCTTTTTCCCCTGCTGAGGAAGACAAGGAGACGTGGATACCTTGCTACCCCCTCTGTTTTCCTGCTGAGGAAGACAAGGAGACGTGGATACCTTGCTACCCCTCTGTCTTCCTGCTGGGAAGACAAGGAGACGTGGATACCTTGCTACCCTCTGTTTTCCCTTTGCTGAGAAGACAAGGAGACGTGGATACCTTGCTACCCTCTGTCTTCCTGCTGAGGAAGACAAGGAGACGTGGATACCTTGCTACCCATCTGCTTCCTGCTGAGGAAGACAAGGGAGACGTGGATACCTTGCACCCCTCTGTCTTCCTGCTGAGGAAGACAAGAGACGTGGATACCTTGCTACCCCCCCCTTGTCTTCCTGCTGAGGAAGACAAGGAGACGTGGATACCTGCTACCCCCTCTGTCTTCCTGCTGAGGAAGACAAGGAGACGGGGAAACCCTTTGCTACCCTCTCTTTTCCTGCTGAGGAAGACAAGGAGACGTGGATACCTTGCTACCCTCTGTCTTCCTGCTGAGGAAGACAAGGAGACGTGGATACCTTGCTACCCTCTGTCTTCCTGCTGAGGAAGACAAGGAGACGTGGATACCTTGCTACCCTCTGTCTTCCTGCTGAGGAAGACAAGGAGACGTGGATACCTTGCAACCCTCTGTCTTCCTGCTGAGGAAGACAAGGAGACGTGGATCCCTTGCTACCCTCGTCTTCCTGCTGAGGAAGACAAGGAGACGTGGATCCCTTGCAACCCCTCTGCTTCCTGCGAGGAAGACAAGGAGACGTGGATACCTTGCTACCCTCTGTCTTCCCTGCTGAGGAACACAAGGAGACGTGGATACCTTGCTACCCTCTGTCTTCCTGCTGAGGAAGACAAGGAACGTGGATACCTTGGGCAACCCCTCTGTCTTCCTGCGAGGAAGACAAGGAGACGTGGATACCTTGCTACCCCCTCTGTCTTCCTGCTGAGGAAAGACAAGGAGACGTGGATACCTTGCTACCCCTCTGTCTTCCTGCGAGGAAGAAAAGGAGACGTGGATACCTTGCACCCCTCTTTTCTTCCTGCTGAGGAAAGACAAGGAGACTTGGATACCTGCTACCCTCTCTTTCCTGCTGAGGAAGACAAGGAGACGTGGATACCTTGCTACCCTCTGTCTTCCTGCTGAGGAAGACAAGGAGACGTGGATACCTTGCTACCCTCTGTCTTCCTTTGCTGAGGAAAGACAAGGAGACGTGGATACCTTGCTACCCCCTCTGTCTTCCTGCTGAGGAAGACAAGGAACGTGGATACCTTGCTACCCTCTGTTTTTCCTGCTGAGGAAGACAAGGGGAGACGTGGATACCTTGCACCCCCCTCTGTCTTCCTGTGAGGAAGACAAGGAGACGTGGATACCTTGCTACCCCTCTGTCTTCCTGCTGAGGAAGACAAGGAGACGTGGATACCTTGCTACCCTCTCTCTTCCTGCTGAGGAAGACAAGGAGACGTGGATACCTTGCTACCCTCTGTCTTCCTGCTGAGGAAAGACAAGGAGACTGGATACCTTGCTACCCTGTCTTCCTGCTGAGGAAGACAAGGAGACGTGGATACCTTGCTACCCTCTGTCTTCCTGCTGGGGAAAGACAAGGAGACGGGGATACCTTCTACCCCTCTGTCTTCCTGCTGAGGAAGACAAGGAAAACGTGATACCTTGCTACCCTCTGTCTTCCGCTGAGGAAGACAAGGAGACGTGGATCCCTTGAAAACCCCTCTGTCTTCCTGCTGAGGAAGACAAGGAGACGGGGGATACCTTGCTACCCTCTGTTTTCCTGCTGAGGAAAAACAAGGAGACGTGGATACCTTGCAACCCCTCTGTCTTCCTGCTGAGGAAGACAAGGAGACGTGGATACCTTGCTACCCTCTGTCTTCCTGCTGAGGAAGACAAGGAGACGTGGATACCTTGCTACCCCTCTGTCTTCCTGCTGAGGAAGACAAGGAGACGTGGATACCTTGCTACCCTCTGTCTTCCTGCTGAGGAAGACAAGGAGACGTGGATACCTTGCAACCCTCTGTCTTCCTGCTGAGGAAGACAAGGAGACGTGGATACCTTGCTACCCTCTGTTTTTCCTGCTGAGAAGACAAGGAGACGTGGATTACCTTGCAACCCTCTGTCTTCCTGCTGAGGAAGACAAGGAGACGTGGATCCCTTTTGCTACCCTCTGTCTTCCTGCTGAGGAAGACAAGGAGACGTGGATACCTTGCTACCCCTCTGTCTTCCTGCTGAGGAAGACAAGGAGACGTGGATACCTTGCTACCCTCTGTCTTCCTGCTGAGGAAGACAAGGAGACGTGGATCCCCTTGCTACCCTCTGTCTTCCTGCTGAGGAAGACAAGGAGACGTGGATACCTTGAAACCCCTCTGTCTTCCTGCGAGGAAGACAAGAGACGTGGTTTACCTTGCAACCCTCTGTCTTCCTGCTGAGGAAGACAAGGAGACGTGGATACCTTGCAACCCTCTGTCTTCCTGCTGAGGAAGACAAGGAGACGTGGATACCTTGCTACCCCTCTGTCTTCCTGCTGAGGAAGACAAGGAGACGTGGATACATTGCTACCCTCGTCTTCCTGCTGAGGAAGACAAGGAGACGTGGAAATACCTTGCAACCCTCTGGTTCCTGCTGAGGAAGACAAGGAGACGTGGATACCTTGCTACCCTCTGTCTTCCTGCTGAGGAAGACAAGGAGACGTGGATACCTTGCAACCCTCTGTCTTCCTGCTGAGGAAAAAGGGAGACGTGGATACCTTGCTACCCTCTGGCTTCCTGCTGAGGAAGACAAGGAGACGTGGATACCTTGCAACCCTCTGTCTTCCTGCTGAGGAAGACAAGGAGACGTGGATACCTTGCTACCCTCTGTTTTCCTGCTGAGAAGACAAGGAGACGTGGATACCTTGCAACCCTCTGTCTTCCTGCTGAGGAAGAAAAGGAGACGTGGATACCTTGCTACCCTCTGTCTTCCTGCTGAGAAGACAAGGAGACGGGGATACCTTCTACCCCTCTGTCTTCCTGCTGAGGAAGACAAGGAGACGTGGATACCTTGCTACCCTCTGTCTTCCTGCTGAGGAAGACAAGGAGACGTGGATACCTTGCAACCCTCTGTTTTCCTGCTGAGGAAGACAAGGAACGTGGATACCTTGCACCCTCTGTCTTCCTGCTGAGGAAGACAAGGAGACGGGGATACCTTGCAACCCCTGTCTTCCTGCTGAGGAAGACAAGGAGACTGGATACCTTCCCAACCCTCTGTCTTCCTGCGAGGAAGACAAGGAGACGTGGATACCTTGAAAACCCTCTGTCTTCCTGCTGAGGAAGACAAGGAGACGTGGATACCTTGCAACCCTCTGTCTTCCTGCTGAGGAAGACAAGGAGACGTGGATACCTTGCAACCCTCTGTCTTCCTGCTGAGGAAGACAAGGAGACGTGGATACCTTGCAACCCTCTGTCTTCCTGCTGAGGAAGACAAGACGTGGATACCTTGCTACCCTCTGTCTTCCTGCTGAGGAAGACAAGGAGACGTAGATACCTTGCAACCCTCTGTCTTCCTGCTGAGGAAGACAAGACGTGGATACCTTGCAACCCTCTGTCTTCCTGCTGAGGAAGACAAGACGTGGATACCTTGCAACCCTCTGTCATGCTCAGACCATCAACAAAGATCAGAAGACAGAGAGACCAAAGATTCGATCTTTATTATGTATCGTCGTTTTATTTAGAAGTAAATAAATGTAAGGGTAACTTATTTATATGGAAGGATATTTGACATTTACAGAAATAAGCTTAACAGTGAAGAAAAGTCTGGTATATAATAATAATTTCTTCATTTCTACAAATACATGTACAAGGTATACAAGTACATGTACAAGGTATACAAGTACATGTACAAGGTATACAAGTACATGTACAAGGTATACAAGTACATGTACAAGGTATACAAGTACAGTACAAGGTATACAAGTACATTACCCAAAGGTATACAAGTAAAATGTACAAGGTATACAAGTACATGTACAAGTATACAAATACATGTACAAGGTATACAAGTACATGTACAAGGTAACAAGTAAAATTGACAAGGTATACAAGTACATGTACAAGGTAAAACAAGTACATGTACAAGGTATACAAGTACATGTACAAGGTATACAAGTACATGTACAAGGTATACAAGTACATGTACAAGGTATACAAGTACATGTACAAGGTATACAAGTACATGTACAAGGTATACAAGTACATGTACAAGGTATACAAGTACATGTACAAGGTATACAAGTACAGTACAAGGTAAACAATTTCATGTACAAGGTATACAAACATGTACAAGGTATACAAAATACATGTACAAGGTATACAATACATGTACAAGGTATACAAGTACATGTACAAGGTATACAAGTACATGTACAATGATACAAGTACATGTACAAGGTATACAAGTACATGTACAAGGTATACAAGTACATGTACAAGGTATACAAGTACATGTACAAGGTATACAAGTACAAGTACAAGGTATACAAGTACATGTAAAAGGTATACAAGTACATGTACAAGGTATACAAGTACATGTACAAGGTATACAAGTACATGTACAAGGTATACAAGTACATGTACAAGGTATACAAGTACATGTACAAGGTATACAATACATGTACAAGGTATACAAGTACATGTACAAGGTATACAAATACTGTACAAGGATACAAGTACATGTACAAGGTATACAAGTACAGTACAAGGTATACAAGTACATGTACAAGGTGTACAAGTACAGTACAAGGTATACAAGTACATGTACAAGGTATACAAGTACATGTACAATGTATACAAGTACATGTACAAGGTATACAAGTACATGTACAAGGTATACAAGTACATGTACAAGGTATACATGTACAAGGTGGCCCGGTGGCCTGGTGGCTAAAGCTCCCACTTCACACACGGAGGGCCCGGGTTCGATTCCCGGCGGGTGGGAAAAACATTCGACACGTTTTTCCTTTCACCTGTTGTCCTGTTCACCTAGCAGCAAATAGGTACCTGGGTGTTAGTCGACTGGTGTGGGTCGCATCCTGGGGGACAAGATTAAGGACCCCAATGGAAATAAGTTAGACAGTCCTCGATGACGCACTGACTTTCAAGGAGGCCTGGTCACAGACCGGGCCGCGGGGGCATTGACCCCCGAAACTCTCTCCAGGTAAACTCTCCAGGTAAACATGTACAAGGTATACAAGTAAATGTACAAGGTATACAAGTACATGTACAAGGTTAAAACAAGTACATGTACAAGGTATACAAGTACATGTACAAGGTATACAAGTACATGTACAAGGTATACAAGTACATGTACAAGGTATACAAGTACATGTACAAGGTATACAAGTACATGTACAAGGTGTACAAGTACATGTACAAGGTATACAAGTACATGTACAAGGTATACAAGTTTCATGTACAAAAGGGGTACAAGTACATGTACAAGGTATACAAGTACATGTACAAGGTATATAGTTCTAGCTGACATCAATGGTATAGTACTGTGCAGAAAGCCGCTTGTTATGCTGAGCATTTCAGGCAAATTAGGTCAGTTTTGTCCCAGGATGCGACCCACACCAGTCGACTAACACCCAGGTACCCATTTTACTGATGAGTGAACATAGACAACCGGTGTAAGGAAACACGTCCGATGTTTCCATCCCGTCGCCGGAAAACGAACCCGGATCCTCACCGTATGAAGCCAGAGCTTTTGCCACCAGGCCACGGGGCACCGTAGAAAAAATATAAATTGCTTTTGGGCTACAAGCCTGTATGCTTACCTGGAGTTTACCTGGAAAGGGTTTAGGGGGTCAACGCCCCCGCGGCTCGGTCTGAGACCAAGCCTCATGGAGGATCTAGTACAACTATGGTTTGCGCTGTGTCGGTGAAAATTTGTACAGAAATGTGTGTGTATTGAAATTATTCATGCGTTGACATTCATGGGTCAGAAAAGTAAGTCTTTGTTTTGACCAACACGGAGCAGCTCGCCATATTGAGCAATCAGTGCGAGTTAGTGTTGCAAATGTGGGGTTTTATATTACAGTTAAACTCCCGAATGTTGCGATTGCCCAAACTATTTTATGCTCAAACAATTTTAGATATATATGTCATTTTCTTCGGCACTAATTAAAGGAAGATTGTCGCTTTAAGTTCCTGATGAGATGGAATAAGAAAATAACAAGAGGCCTACAGTAGGCCTATTGGCCCATGCTAGGTAAGTACAATTCACATCCAGTCACGCTGAGTTTTGTACTTATCCAACCTATATTTAACGCTAATAAAGTTCTAGGTTTAAGAAGCTTAGCAGAGAGTTGGATAATATAGAGCAAGAAGTGGTGAAGGCTCGATCCTCTGTCTACTAATTGTGATCAGGTCACAACGAGCTTCACATCTGCTAGGACCCAGCACTATGGTGGTCTGGGTCCTCCCACACATTACATAGAAAATAGTATCAAATACTTCATTATTATCTCAACATAAAAGGGGGGCAGTCTTCTTTTTTACCGGAGTCAAAACCCTTTTATTTGCTAATATATCGGCATTTTTATTATTATTATTATTATTATTATTATTATTTTATTATTATTATTTTATTATTATTATTGTTAATTCATGGAATCAATAATCATAAAGGAAGGGGAAGTAATGGGTTTAATCTGAAAATCAAAATAAAAGTTAAACCTTGCAATATTTTCAGAGAAAGAAAATCTACTGAAAACAAATCCTGCATCGTATATCAAAATTTTAAAATCCAGGTACGGGTCAATATGCTTCCGTATATATAAGATTCATAGTGCCCCGAATTCCTCGGATCAAGATCATTCCCAGCATTAAGTCCCCTTCCCCACCCCCATAAAGGGGTTTACTCCAGGCTTGTGGTGGTGGTGACCATTGTTCTTTTTTGTGTACATGTTAGTGCTCACTTGCCTCAGAGATGCTCATTTTGGGGTTCTACAAGCGTTTTTTTTACATCATGGGAGGGTAAAAATGGGTGGGGACCCCGGATGACGAACCGCCCAGATCACAGCATCAAAAACACCGCCCACTACATCTCCCTCTTGACCAACCATGTCTGTGTGGGGGGAACCCTGTAGTTTTTTTCCCGTCTCTCTCTCTTCTCCCTTTTTCTCTCCCCCTCTCCCTTTTCTCTTCTCTCTCTCTCTCCTCTCCTTTTCTCTCTCTTTCCCCTCTCCTCCCCCTCTCTCTCACTTATATTTTGTACCCCCTAATTGTGGTTGAGGGGGGCGATTCATAGCTGTGGCATGTTTTTGTGACTCACATTTCGTGGCGATGGGGTTTAGTCCACTCCTCTGTGTAAACCAGTTGACTCACCCCTTTACTCACCCATTGTAACCCCCTAGTTTATCACTTAGTTGTGGTTGCAGGGGTCGATTCACAGTTCCTGGCCCTGCCTCTTCACTGGTCGCTACTAGGTCACTCTTCCTGCTCCATGAGCTTTATCATACCTCATCTTAAAGCTATGTATGGATCCTGCCTCTAATACATCACTTCCCAGACTATTCCACTTCCTGACAACTCTGTGACTGAAGAAATACTTCCTAACATCACTGTGACTCATCTGAGTCTTCAACTTCCAATTATGACCCATTGTTTCTGTGTCCAATTTCTGGAGCATCTTGTGTCTGTCCACCTTGTCAGGATCCATACATAGCTTTAAGAAGAGGTATGATAAAGCTCATGGAGCAGGGAGAGAGTGGATATAGTAGTGACCAGTGAAAAGGCGAGGCCAGGAGCTATGACTCAACCCATGCAACCACAATTAGGTCAATACACACACACACACAGACGAGGACGAGGACCAGGCAGAAATACAAAGGGATCTGGACAGGCTGCAGACCTGGTCCAGCAATTGGCTCCTGGAGTTCAACCCCACCAAGTGCAGTCATGAAGACTGGGGAATGGCAAAGAAGACCGCAGACGGAGTACAGTCTAGGGGTCCAGAGACTACAAACTTCACTCAAGGAAAAAGATCTTGGGGTGAGTATAACACCGGGCACATCTCCTGAAGCACACATCAACCAAATAACTGCTGCAGCATATGGGCGCCTAGCAAACCTAAGAACAGCATTCCGACATCTTAATAAAGAATCGTTCAGGACCCTGTACACCGTGTACGTTAGGCCCATATTGGAGTATGCGGCACCAGTTTGGAACCCACACCTAGCCAAGCACGTAAAGAAACTAGAGAAAGTGCAGAGGTTTGCAACAAGACTAGTCCCAGAGCTAAGGGGTATGTCCTACGAGGAGAGGTTAAGGGAAATCAACCTGACGACACTGGAGGACAGGCGAGATAGGGGGGATATGATAACGACATATAAAATACTGAGAGGAATTGGCAAGATGGACAGAGACAGAATGTTCCAGAGATGGGACACAGCAACAAGGGGACACAGTTGGAAGTTGAAGACTCAGATGAATCACAGGGATGCTAGGAAGTATTTCTTCAGTCACAGAGTAGTCAGGAAGTGGAATAGTTTGGGAAGCGATGTAGTGGAGGCAGGATCCATACATAGTTTTAAGCAGAGGTATGATAAAACTCATAGTGCAGGGACCCTGTAGCGGCCAGTGAAGAGGCGGGGCCAGTAGCTATGACTCGACCCCTGCAACCATAACTAGGCAAGTACTCACACACACACACACACACCCATACACACACGCACACACACACCTACAACAGGCCTAGTGTCTAATCGACATGTGCCTAGGACAAAATGGTAACTAACTAACACACACACACACACACACACACACACACACACACCTGGAAAGGAACAAGATTATAAATGAAAACCAGCATGGGTTCATGGAAGGCAAATCATGTATCACAAACCTCCTGGAGTTTTATGACAAGGTAACAGAAGTAAGACACGAGTGAGAGGGGTGGGTAGATTGCGTTTTCCTAGACTGCAGGAAGGCCTTTGACACAGTTCCCCACAAGAGATTAGTGCAGAAGCTGGAGGATCAGGTGCACGTAAAAGGGAGGGCACTGCAATGGATAAGGGAATACCTGACAGGGAGGCAGCAACGAGTCATGGTACGTGAAGAGGTATCACAGTGGGAGCCTGTTACGAGCGGGGTCCCACAGGGGTCAGTTTCTAGGACAGTGCTATTTTTGATATATGTGAACGACATGATGGAAGGAATAGACTCTGAAGTGTCCCTGTTCGCAGATGACGTGAAGTTGATGAGAAGAATTAAATCGGACGAGGATGAGGCAGGACTGCAAAGAGACTGGACAGGCTGGACATGTGGTCCAGCAACTGGCTTCTCGAATTCAATCCAGCCAAATGCAAACTCATGAAGATTGGGAGGGGCAAAGAAGACCGCAGACAGAGTATAGGCTAGGTGGACAAAGACTACAGACCTCACTCAGGAGAAAGGACCTTGGGGTGACCATAACACCGAGCACATCACCTGAGGCACACATCAACCAAATAACCGCTGCAGCATATGGGCGCCTGGCAAACCTGAGAATAGCGTTCCGATACCTTAATAAGGAATCGTTCAAGACACTGTACACTGTGTATGTTAGGCCCATACTGGAGTATGCAGCACCAGTCTGGCACCCACACCTGGTCAAGCACGTCAAGAAGTTAGAGAAAGTACAAAGGTTTGCAACAAGGCTAGTCCCAGAGCTCAAGGGAATGTCGTACGAGGAAAGGTTAAGGAAATCGGACTGACGACACTGGAGGACAGAAGGGTCAGGGAGACATGATAACGACATACAAGATACTGCGGGGAATAGACAGGTGGACAGAGATAGGATGTTCCAGAGAGGGGACACAGGGACAAGGGGTCACAACTGGAAGCTGAAGACTCAGACGAGTCACAGGGACGTTAGGAAGTATTTCTTCAGTCATAGAGTTGTCAGGAAGTGGAATAGCCTAGCAAGTGAAGTAGTGGAGGCAGGAACCATACATAGTTTTAAGAAGAGGTATGATAAAGCTCAGGAAGCAGAGAGAGAGAGGATCCAGTAGCGATCAGTGAAGAGGCGGGGCCAGGAGCTGAGTATCGACCCCTGCAACCACAATTAGGTGAGTACAATTAGGTGAGTACACACACACACACACACACAGAGGTACGATAAAGCTCACGGCTCAGGGAGAGTGACCTAGTAGCGATCAGTGAAGAGGCGGGGCCAGGAGCTCGGACTCGACCCCCGCAACCTCAACTAGGTGAGTACAACTAGGTGAGTACACACACACACTACAATATATACATCCCTGATCAATACGCATCAAGCCTGCACATGTACAACTTCCACCAACAATGAACAGTAATTTCACATTGATCACTAAACACTCCGTTCACTCTGGTGAAATATCCATCGCTCCTGGATAAAAGAGCCCGTTGGTCCCGGGTATCGACCTGGGGCACTTGTCACGCACGATCACACGAATTCTGATCAATCCTGCCCTACCATGTTGGGCTGAGGCATTGTACGCTTAAATTTACACACCCAATAACACTAAACGACCAGATGAATTTTCTAGGGGGACCGACAGCGAATATATTTTACAAATGAAATTATAGCCATCTTGGGGAATTTTAATTTTAGCCAAACTAACTTGAATTGTTTGACAGGGAATTATTAGTCTTATTGCTTCCTAAAGGCAGTGCACGACTGCGTTTTAAAACAATTTGTCTTAAGGCTCAAGGCTGAGGACTGATTACCTCAGTTTTTGTATATTGCTCTACTTGCTTCCAGTTATGTCCTTGAATTTGAACTGATAATGCCCTTAGATGGTGAAACGTCTACGATAAAGATAGCCAGATGTTGTACATGCGTCTAATTCTTCTTAACTGATAAACATATAGAAGTTAAGGTTCCAAATGTTTATTCAGTAGACTAGAGTGGTCAAGAGCTGTTGTTGACACCGGTGTTGTGATAAGGAATTATTGTGACGAAGATTTGATAAACAATAATAAAGAGAATTATCAGGATGGCATTTCTAATGAAAACTAACAGAGTTATCTAGTAAGAACATAAACCAAGCAAAAATTACCTTGTTAAGAAGAAAGTAATTTAGAAATTAACCAAGAGAAGAGGGTTACGATATAGACTAATATTAACATTAATACCACTAGAGCTGACAAAAATAATAATGTAAATAAATCCTAACTCCATCATAAATTTGGTCCCAAAGATGAGGAGGTACTTGTGCCTCCTCCCATGGGAGACTTAGGTCTCAGACACTCCCTAAAGAGGGAGCCAAGGCCGGGCCACCACTTGGAAAAGGCCCGGGCCGGGAGAATACCGGCTAATCTTTAACTAACTAAGTAACTCACACTGACTACAACTCACCCTTAATGATCGAAAAATGACTTTCCCTTTAACATTTTTTACCTTTCTGATTCCGTATGAAAAAGATACATAACAAATCCAAAAACTCATAATTAAAAAAATTTCCAAAACAAATTTAAAAAAACTTCACTCGCACTTAAAGAATACGAAATGACTTTTGCCACTTACTAACTAAAAAAAGTTAAAAATTATAAACATTTTGGGTGATTAAAATGCAGCCCCGGGGGACGCCTTTTTAAGACGGACCAGCGTCCCGAAAAACGTATTTTCACATCACTAGGAGAGACAATCAAGAAGTTCTTGAGCACCTGGACATGCGGAATTTGTTATAAAAAACGGCATTGACTAGCGAAGGAATTCCTTCCTTCCTGACATATACCAAAAATGAATCATTCAGGGTAAGGCAGAATTGCCTTTCATGCTAAAAGACTAACGGCGAGATGGTCAAACGGATTTTCCCCAAAACTCCGGGAAAAGTACTCAACGTTTTTTAAACCCCGCAAACGCAACGACTAATAACTTTAAAATACTGTTGCAGAAACCAAAAAATATTTTGGGAAAAGGGACACAAGTCAACACTGTGATACTTAATTGGAAAAACTTTTTTTGCTCTTGGTGTAGTAATTTTGGTACTAGTAACAACAAAAAAAACGATTTAAAACGTTTTTTAAAGGTGTTAGTAAGCACTGGTACCTCGTTAAGCAGGGGTATGAATGCTCCTAAGTTTTTAAGCACTTTTAAGTTTAACGTAAACCAGGTCATTCAACATGAACACCGACTAAAAGTTGAAGCTCAAACTGTCACATCCGCGGTATCCTTGTCTGCTGTACCAACCTAGGGAGTCCCCTTGTCTGCTGTACCACCTGGGGGGTCCCCTTTCGCTGTAAACTACCTAGGGGTCACCCTTGTCTGCTTACATACCTAGGGGTCACCCTTGTCTGCTGTCCCCTACCTAGGGTCACCCTGTCTGCTGTACACTACTAGGGTCACCCTTTGTCTCAGTACAATCCCTAGGGTCACCCTTTCTGTGTACCTACCTGGGGTCCCCCTTGTCTGCTGACACTACCTGGGGGGGGCCCCCCTTTGTCGCTGTACACTCCTAGGGGTCACCCTTTTGTCTGTGTACACTACCTAGGGGTCACCCTTGTCTCTGTCAATACCTGGGGGGGCCACCCGTCTGCTTTTCACTACCTAGGGGTCCCCCTTGTCTTTTTACACTACCAGGGAGTCACCCTTGCGTGCTGTACACACCTAGGGAGTCACCCTTGTCTGCTGTACACTACCTAGGGGGCCAGCCTTGTCTGCTGTACACTACCTAGGGAGTCACCCTTGTCTGCTGTACACTACCTAGGGGTCACCCTTGTCTGCTGTACACTACCTAGGGGGTCACCCTTGTCTGCTGTACACTACCTAGGGGGTCCCCCTTGTCTGCTTACAATACCAGGGGCCCCCCTTGTCCTCTGTACACCCCTGGGGGGGTTTCCCCCTTGTCGTGTACACAACCTAGGGAGTCACCCTGTGTGCTTAAAACTACCTAGGGAGTCACCCTGTCTGCTGTACACTACCAGGGGCCCCCTTTTCCCCGCTGTACACTACCTAGGGGGCCACCCTTGTCTGCTGTACACTACCTAGGGGGTCACCCTTGTCTGCTGTACACTACCTAGGGGGTCACCCTTGTCTGCTGTACAATACCTAGGGGGGGCCACCCTTTCTCTGTACACTACCTAGGGGCCCCCTTTGTCTGTTTACACTCCCTGGGGAGTCCCCTTGGTGCTGTACACTACCTAGGATCACCCTTTCTCTGTACACTACCAGGGGGCCACCCTTTGTCTGCTGTACACTACCTAGGAGTCCCCTTTCTGCGTACACTACCTAGGGGTCACCCTTGTCTGCTGTACACTACCTAGGGGTCACCCTTGTCTGCTGTACACTACCTAGGGGTCACCCTTGTCTGCTGTACAATACCTAGGGGGCCACCCTTGTCTGCTGTACACTACCTAGGGGTCACCCTTGTCTTTTTTACACACCTGGGGATCACCCTTGTTGCGTCACTCCCTGGGGAGCACCCTTGTCTGCTGTACACTCCCTGGGGGGGCCACCCTTGCGCTTACACTACCTGGGGGGCCACCCTTGTCTGTTTACACTACCTAGGGGTCACCCTTGTCTGCTGTACACTACCTAGGGGGTCACCCTTGTCTGCTGTACAATACCTAGGGGGGCCACCCTTGTCTGCTGTACACTACCTAGGGGGTCACCCTTGTCTGTTGTACACTACCTAGGGAGTCACCCTTGTGTCTGTACAAACCTGGGGATCACCCTTGTCTGCTGTACACTACCAGGGGCCAGCCTGCTGCTGTACATCCTAGGGGTCACCCTTGTCTGTTTTACCCCCTGGGGGTCCCCTTGTCTGCTGTACACTCCTGGGGGTCACCCTTGTCTGCTGTACACTCCTAGGGTACCCTTGCTGCTTACACTACCTGGGGGGTCACCCTTGTCGCTGTCAATACTTAGGGGGGCCACCCTTGTCTGCTGTACACTACCTAGGGGGTCACCCTTGTCTGTTGTACACTACCTAGGGAGTCACCCTTGTGTGCTGTACACTACCTAGGGGTCACCCTTGTCTGCTGTACACTACCTAAGGGGTCACCCTTGTCTGCTGTACACTACCTAGGGAGTTACCCTTGTCTGCTGTACACCACCTAGGGGGTCACCCTTGTCTGCTGTACACTACCTAGGGGGCCCCCTTTTTCTCCCACACCACCTAGGGGGTCCCCCTTTTGTCTGCTGTACACTCCGGGGGGTCACCCTTGTCTGCTGTACACTACCTAGGGGGTCACCCTTGTCTGCTGTACACTACCTAGGGAGTCACCCTTGTCTGCTGTACACTACGTAGGGGTCACCCTTGTCTGCTGTACACCACCTAGGGGTCACCCTTGTCTGCTGTACACTACCTAGGGGGTCACCCTTGTCTGCTGTACACTACCTAGGGGGTCACCCTTGTCTGCTGTACACTACCTAGGGGGTCACCCTTGTCTGCTGTACACTACCTAGGGATTACCCTTGTCTGCTGTACCTCCCTGGGGAGTTACCCTGTCTCGTACACCCCTAGGGGTCCCCCTTTGTCTCTGAAACACTCCCTAGGAGTCCCCTTTTCTGCGTACACCACCTAGGGGGTCACCCTTGTCTGCTGTACACTACCTAGGGGGTCACCCTTGTCTGCTGTACACTACCTAGGGGGTCACCCTTGTCTTTTGTACACTAGTGGGGGTCACCCTTGTTCGTAACACCACCTGGGGGCACCCTTTCTCGTACACTACCGGGGGGTCACCCTGTCTGCTTACACACCTGGGGGGGTCCCCCTTGTCTGCGACCTCCTAGGGGGTCACCCTTGCTGCTGTACACTACCTGGGGTCACCATGTCTGCTTACACACCAGGGGCCCCCTTTGTCTGCTGTACACTACCCAGGAGTCATTCCTTGTCGCTGTAACTACCTAGGGGTCCCCCTTTGACGCTGTACACTACCAGGAGTCACCCTTGTCTGCTGTACACTACCTAGGGGGTTCCCCCTTTGTCTACTGTACACTACCAGGGGGTCCCCCTTTGTCTGCTATACATCCGGGGGAGTCACCCTTGTCTGCTGACACTACCTAGGGGGTCCCCTTGACTGCTGTACACTACCTGGGGAGTACCCTTGTCTGCTGTACACAAATAGGGGGTCACCCTTGTCTGCTGTACACACCTAGGGGGTCCCCCTTTTGTTTGCTGTACATCCCTAGGATCACCCTTGTCTGCTTACACACCTATCGGGTCACCCTTGTCGCTTCCCTACCTAGGGGTCACCCTTGCCCTGCTGTACACTACCTAGGGGGTCACCCTTGTCTCGTACCTACCTGGGAGCCCCCTTTGTTTGCTGTACACTACCTACGTCACCCTTGTCTGCTGTACACTACCTGGGGGGCCACCCTTGTCTGGGGAAAACCCCAGGGAGTCACCCTTGTCTCGTACACTACCTAGCGGGTCCCCCTTTGTTGCTGTACACACCTAGGGGTCCCCCCTTGTCTGCTGTACATTTCCTAGGGGGTCACCCTGTCGCTGTACACTACCTAGGATCACCCTTGTTTGCTGTACACTCCCTAAGGGCACCCTTGTCTGCTGTACCCTATTGGGGGGCCCCCCTTTGTCTGTGGAAAACTACCTAGGGTCACCCTTTCGCGTACACTACCTAGCGGGTCACCCTTGTCTGCGTACACTCCCAGCTATCACCCTTGTCTGCTGTACACCACCTAGGGGTCATCTTGTCTCTGTAACCACCTGGGGGGCCACCCTTGTCTGCTGACCCACCAGGGGGCCCCCTTGTCGCTTACACCACCTGGGGGGTCCTCTTGTCTGCTGACACCACCTAGGGGCCCCCCTTGCTGCTGTACCCCACCTAGGGGGCCACCCTTGTCTGCTGTACACCACCTAGGGGGTCACCCTTGTCTGCTGTACACCACCTAGGGGGTCACTCTTGTCTGCTGTACACCACCTAGGGGGTCACTCTTGTCTGCTGTACACCACCTAGGGGGTCACTCTTGTCTACTGTACACCACCTAGGGGGTCACTTTTGCTGCTGTACACCACCTGGGGTCACTCTTGTCTGCGTAACCACCTAGGGGGCCACCCTTGTCTGCTGTACACCACCTAGGGGGCCACCCTTGTCTGCTGTACACCACCTAGGGGGCCACCCTTATCTGCTGTACACCACCTAGGGGGCCACCCTTGCTGCGTAAACCACCTGGGGGGTCACTTGTCTGCGTACACCCCTGGGGGGCCCCCCTTCTCTGTACACCACCTAGGGGCCACCCTTGTCTCTGTACACCACCTGGGGGCCACCTTATCTGCTGACACCACCTAGGGGGCCACCCTTTCTGCTGACACCCCGGGGGGTAAATCTGCTGCGTACACCACTGGGGGGGCCCCCCCTTGCTGCTTTTAACATCACAAGGGGGGTCACTTTGTCGCTGTACACCACCGGGGGGGTCACCTTGCTGCTTAAACCCACCTGGGGGGCCACCCTTGCTGCTGTAACCACCTGGGGGGTCACTCTTGTCTCTTACACCACCAGGGGCCCCTTTTTCTGCTTAATCACCTAGGGGGGTTACGCTACCCGGGTGTTCTACAATAATTGTACTCACGCCCCGCTGCCGTAAATTTTTATACTGCAAACTCACTAAAAAAAAAGACAGAATATTTGATCAAAATACCTACGTGGAGCGGTGCGGCCCTTTGTACTTTTTCGGGAGGGGGGAAGCATGCCAAAACGCACGCAAGAATTTTTTTAAATTTTTTTAATTTAAAATGACCTGTTTAAAAATGAGTCCGAAAATTTTACGGGCATTCCCTTTTACTTCGTTCATTTTTCCGGTTAAACCTTTACCTAGATAAAAAATAACTTATAAAGGGTTTTAAAAATTCCCTTCCCCAAAAAAACCGATATACTAATTTAAAAATTTAATTAAAGGTTAAAATTTTTTTCCCTCTTTTTTTAAACCTTCGAGAAAGAAAAATGCCGTATCTTTAAATTTAAATAAATAAAGTGCGTTTCTTCTATCTATTTTTCAATTTTTTTTGAGGGAAAATTTAAACCTTGCAAAGCCCTAAGGCATTTTTGCACTGTTGAATTACATCCCCGGGGCCTCTTAAAAAGTTTTTTTATTTTTTTGGCCCAAATTTTGTTCAAATTAAATGCATTGTTTGACAAGGTAAAATAAATATTGTAAAACCCATCCCATCGCAATACAAATTGAAAAAAACCCTATATTGTAAAACATACATCGTTTTTAATAAAAATTTGGGTATATGAAATTGAATTTTTCACAATCAGCACCAAGGGGGTTTTTTTGTCTTCTTAACTTCCCACATTTTTTTTTATCGGGAAAAATGTGGGTTTATTTCCCCTTTACAAAGCTTTGGGACTAAAAAACCCTAATTTTTTAAGGGGTTTTGAGGGGTTTACCCGGGGGAAGGGCCTCTTCAGATGGGGCAAAAGCTCCACGGGGGGTTTAATCATATGAGTGAGACGTGCGGTCGGGAAATTCTTTTTCATGTTTCCTGCCCAAAATTTTCCCTTAACCTTATCTAACCAAAACCTTAACCCTAACCAAAAACCAAAACCCTAACCAAACCAAAACCCTAACCAAAACCCTAACCTAATCTAATTTAACCTAACCAAAACCTTTTTAAAAAACCTAACCTCCCCAAAACCCAAACCCTAACCTAATTATTTAAATTTAAAAATTTAAACCCTAACCAAATCAAAACCTAAGTTTTGGGGTAAAGGGAACCCATGTCCTCTTTTAAACCCATGTATACAATAATATTTATCAAAGTAGTGGGGGGAAAGGGAGGCGAGAGGGGAAAGGGAGACAAGAACAGAGAAACAAGGGGAAAGGCTGAGTGAGGAACGGGGGCCCCGTGGCCGGACTGGCAAAGCTCTGGCTTCACACGCTGAGCGTCCGCGTTTGATTCCCGGCAAGGGTGGAAACATTGGGCGCGTTTCCTTATACCTGCTGCCTTGTTCACCCAGCAAGTAGGGTGTTAGTCGATTGGTGTGGGTCGCATTCTGGGATTCAAGACTGAGGACCCCAATCGAAACAAAACCGTCCGGGTTAATAAAAATCCGAACAAAATCTTATCTCTTAACCACTGGTGCCCTGACATGGTGTGCAGGTTGGTTGAGCCAGGTATGTAACGTGGGGGTGGAAAAGTGAACCTAGTAGAGCAGGTTCGGTTCGCCAGCTTTCGGGCTAGGCTTGTTCTGGAGGAACCACCTGGCTAGGGACGTCAAGGTAGACGTTGTGACGCATTTGGCTGGGATGAATGATGTAACGATAATGTTTTTAACAGGCCGGGGCAGTGATGGGGAAGGGAGGTTATAATATATATATATAAGGCGGTGCAGAAAAGCTTCAAAGCTCCAGCTGCTGGTCATCATATGAGCAAGACCCGCGTCAGGAAACACTTGTCATGTTTCTTGAAAACCCTGACCTAACCTAAGCTTCCTGCCTCATATTCTCACTTGGACTAAGAATCTCACTCATTCTTAGTTTGGTCTCATTTTTTCTGACTGATTTCCTCACGCAAACACACAGTCTGTTTCAGAGGTGATTCCATCAAATATAACATGCAAGTAAACTAATTTTGCTAAATATACTGTCATGACCCTGAGTTTACGTAACGTTGTGTCAGTGTAGTGTGTGGGGCCCCTATTGATCTGTGTTTACATCACGGGTCTAAGTTCACCTCTTGGGAAGAAGCTTCATGTTTTCCAATGTCAGTATGCTGTAGTGGGGGCCCCGCGTCGCCTGCCTGTGTGCGTGTATGTGCATAGACTGCAGATGTCGCTGGTGGTGGCAGCCTGGGGGGAATAAATGATAAGTCGTGGTGTCCTGCAAGGTTAGTCTCGGTCAGTGATGAACCTGCCAGATTTAGAGAGCCGCAAAGGGAACTGCAACCAGCAGGGCAGTGCCATCATTTTTTCATTATTAATTTAATTATAGTATTTCCTGATAACAACAAGAAAAACACAAATCACTTTGAATTTGTGAACCTGAAGACAAGGGCAGGAAACCTACGGACTAGTACTAGGCAGAGTTCTGGTAACATCCAACTATTTCTTCTTATCCCTCCATCTAACATATTCTATAAAGCTGCTCAAAGTATTTTCTACAGTCACGCTACGAGTCAAGGGTAAAAGTGAAAGACGAACATAAATAAAGTGGACACAAATAAGGTTCAGGGAATATCTGTCCAATGGAGAGCGCGCTCTCCATTGGACAGATATTCCCTGAACCTTATTTGTGTCCACTTTATTTATTTATGTCTTACACTTTTGCTCTTCGCTCGTAACTTTATTTGTTGTACGTTTTTCTAGAGGGCAAAAGTTGGTCTTCTAAATGTGCCTTCGTAGGAAAGATATCTGGTAGAGCATATTTATGTTCATGTTGAATACGAACATCAAAACTAAGGTGGAAAATCTGACCCATGTAAGGAATGTCCTAGTACAAGTATAAGGTGGAAAATCTGATCCATGTAAGGAATGTCCTAGTACAAGTATAAGGTGGAAAATCTGATCCATGTAAGGAATGTCCTAGTACAAGTATAAGGTGCAAAATCTGATCCATGTAAGGAATGTCCTAGTACAAGTATAAGGGGCAAAATCTGATCCATGTAAGGAATGTCCTAGTACAAGTATAAGGTGGAAATCTGATCCCCTTTAAGGAATGTCTAGTACAATTATAAGGGGCCAAAAACTGATCCATGTAAGGAATGTCCTAGTACAAGTATAAGGTGCAAAATCTGATCCATGTAAGGAATGTCCTAGTACAAGTATAAGGTGCAAAATCTGATCCATGTAAGGAATGTCCTAGTACAAGTATAAGGGGCAAAATCTGATCCATGTAAGGAATGTCCTAGTACAAGTATAAGGTGGAAAATCTGATACATGTAAAAGGGGTCCTAGTACAAGTATAGGTGCAAAATCTGATCCATGAAGGAATGTCCTAGTACAAGTATAAGGGGCAAAATCTGATCCATGTAAGGAATGTCCTAGTACAAGTATAAGGTGGAAAATCTGATCCATGTAAGGAATGTTCTAGTACAAGTATAAGGTGCAAAATCTGATCCATGTAAGGAATGTCCTAGTACAAGTATAAGGTGCAAAATCTGCCATGTAAGGAATGTCCTAGCACAAGTATAAGGTACAAAATCTGACCCATGTAAGGAATGTCCTAGCACAAGTATAAGGTATATCAGACTGACAAACTTAGAAATACAGGTATGTATGCATTACTTGACACACTTCTTAGTACACGTTTTGCCCACTAGCGGCTAAAATGTTTGCTAATAAATGTGCTAAGAGTTACATTTCTTCAGTGGAAATAAGTCAGTTTGTCTGACTTTTTGGGTAATCCCAAGTAATTTACACATATGTTATAATCTATGATAATTTGTATAACTGTATTTATGTGCATCCGAACATAAACTTACTTGGTTAGGCCTCATCTCGTTGGTTAGGCCTAACCAACGCTATACAGTTGAAGCTTTCGTTACCCAATCTTCTTGATACGAGGCCATGAATTCTATTAGTTGTATTGTCAACACTTACACATTGTTGTCTTGGCTTGAGATTAATTCTGACCAGTGAAACTAAGACGGGTAATGCTGGGAATCATTATTAGGAGTTGGATACATTGCATCATGTTCATCGTGCCCAGAGCTAGGGGACAACAGTGACACGTGATTTTTTCACAATCCAGTTAGAACCTACTGGGACTCATCTAGCCATGGGTACAGTGGATAGCAAGTGGGTCTGAGACCCATCTCAGGACACAGTGGTATAGTGGATAGCAAGTGGATCTGAGACCCCTCTCGTGACACAGTGGTATAATGGATAGCATGTGGGTGTGGGATATCCTCATCCCCGGGATACAGTGGCACAGGGGTTAGCATGTGGGTCTGGGACTCACTCGGGACACAGGGGTATTTACACTTTTACACATTAAACTGTATCTTCCACTTTCTCGACCACATTTTTAACCCCTTCAAACCACTTTGAAGTTCGCTTAGTTTCCTCAGATAGGCTTCTCTCTATTTAGTTCAAGGTCAAACAAAACAAATTCACACTGGCAGAAGACATAAAAATCTGCCTCACCAGATTTAATTAAGCTCTCTTCCTATCGGAAGATGGGAAGAGAGCATAATTAAATCATGTCGGAATCGGTATCATGGTGAGGTGTGAAACATCAGGCTGGGCAGAAGTAATGAGACTGGAAGCCTGTGAGATGTTGTGAAGGGAGAGCTGGCTGCTTCTAATTTTACCTGTGATGTAATATTAATATCCTGACGTCAACATGTCGTGTATGGGTTTTCAAGACGTCAGTTAGGCAACATCTTCTAGCAAGTGCTGTGGGAATATTGTGATGAAAGGCAGTTACTGGTTGAATGTCCTGTGACCGGTGACTCGTCTACCTACCTGGAGTCTACCTGGAAGGCATTCCTGGGATCAGCGTCCCCGCGGCCCGGTCCATGACAAGGTCTCTTGGTAGATCAGTGCTTGATCAACTAGGCTGTTACTGCTGGCCGCACATAGTCCAATATACGAAACATAGCCCGGCTGATCTGTCCAGCTCCCTCTTGAAGGCAGCCAGAGGTCTATTGGTAATTCCCCTTATGCGTGGTGGGACACTTATTATGTTCCAATGGCGCCCCTACTTTTCACTGGGAGTATTTTGCACCGCCTGCCCAGTCTTTTGCTCTCGTAGGGAATGATTTCTGTGTGCAGATTAGGGACCGATGCCTCCAGGATCTTCCAGGTGTAGATTATGATGTATCTTTCTCGCCTCCGCTCTAGTGAGTACAAGTCAAGTGCTCCCAAGCGTTCCCAGTAGTTAAGGTGTTTGACGGAACTTATATGTGCAGTACATTCTCTAGATCTGCGATTTCACCTGCCTTGAACGGAGATGTTAATGTACAGCAGTATTCCAGCCTAGAGAGAACAAGTGATTTAAAAAGGATCGTCGCTGGCTTGGCCTCTCTTGTTTTGAACGTTCTCATTATTCATCTCATCATTTCTTCGCAGATGTGATAATGGTACTGTTGTGATCTTTGAAAGTGACATTACCACTCCCAGGTCCTTCAAATTACCTATTCGCTCTATTGTATGATCAGAGTTTGTCTTCAATGAACATCATATTGTTTTCCGTTGCCCATTGGAAAACTTGGTTTATATCTTCTTGGAGGTTAACCGTGTCCTCAATAGATGACAGTCTCATGCAGATCTTAGTATCGTCTGCAAAGGATGACAAAGCACGTCACAAATGGTGTTCCGCAGGGGTCAGTGTTGAGCCCGTTGTTGTTCACAATTTACATAAACGACATAGATGAGGGAATAAATAGCAACATAAGTAAATTTGGTGATGACACCAAAATAGGCCGTCCAATTCATTCTAATGAGTACATTACTGCACTCCAGGATGGTTTGCATAGACTGATGCAGTGGTCGGAGAAGTGACAAATGCAGTTTAATATAGACAACTGCAAAGTTCTAAATGTTGGACAGGACAATAACCATGCCACTTATAAACTGAATAGTGTAGATCTTAATACTACTGATTTTCGATAATGATTTAGGAGTTCTGGTTAGCAGTAATCTGAAACCAAGAAAACAATGCATAAGTGTTCGCAATAAAGCTAACAGAATTCTTGGCTTCATATCAAGAACTATAAATAATAGAAATCCTCAGGTTGTTCTTCAACTCTATATATCCTTGGTTAGGCTTCATTTAGATTATGCTGCTCAGTTCTGGTCACCGTATTACAGAACGGATATGAATGCTCTGGAAAACGTACAGAGGAGGGTAACAAAGTTGATCCCATGTATCAGAAATCTTCCCTATGAGAATAGACTGAGGGCCCTGAATCTGCACTCTCTAGAAAGGCGTACAATTAGAGGGGATATGATTGAGGTGTATAAATGGAAAACATGGATAAATAAAGGGGATGTAAATAGCGTGCTGAAAATATCTAGCCAAGACAGGACTCGCAGCAATGGTTTCAAGTTGGAAAAGTTCAGATTCAGGAAGGATATAGGAAAGCACTGGTTTGGTAATAGAGTTGTGGATGAGTGTGTTGTAGAAGTGTATTGAATCTTTCCCTTGAAGATGGACAGTGGTTGCAACCCTCACTTCTGGTCAGGCTTGGGGGGCTGGGAGTACGCAGATCCACCCAGATTGCTGTACCAGCTTTCCTATCCTCTTCCATAGCATCAAACGAGTTGATAAGACAAATTCTTCCTGATAACCTCAGTGACTCAGCAGGAATACAGGATCCTAGCTATTCCAGTGCCATCACTAAATGGGAGACTCTTGATGCTCCAGCACCAAACCCTAGTGCAGCACTGGCTCACAAACAGTCAAGCTGGGATGGCCTGATCGCTGAAAAGGTGCTTACCAACATGTTCAGGGCTGCAACATCAGATAGAGAGACTGCCCGTCTCCAGGCTGTGAGCGCACCTCACTCCGGGGACTTCCTCCAAACAGTTCCCATATCAGCAATGAGAACGCGACTCGACCTTGCTGCCCCAATTCACACAGAATATACGTGTATTTGCGACGAAGCGCAAGCAGACCAGTACGGTCTACATGGTCTTAACTGTTCCAAAACCAAGGGCTGACATGCAAGACACAATGAGGTCAACGACATCATAAAGAGAACCCTTGCTACAGCTGGATGCCCAGCCGAGAGGGAGCCCCGATCACTAGCAGCCAACAATACCCACAACCCAGCAAACTGCCCTGATGGGATCACCATCTATCTTTGGAAGAATGGCAAGCTCTTAGCATGGGACTATACCTGTGTGTCCACACTGGCTGACACCTATATCCATCACAGTGTGGGGCGACAGGGAGGAGCTGCTGACCAAAGGGAGGAGTACAAGATCAGCAAGTACAGGGACATAAGCCAAAAGTATCAATTTGTCCCAGTGGGATCAGAGACTTTGGGATCATGGGGAAAAAATGCCACACGTTTCCTTAAAGAATTGGGTTCCAGACTCATCGACACCACCAGGGACCCAAGGGCAGCCACTTTCATGTTCCAGAGCCTCAGCATGGCCATCCATAGGGGAAATGCTTGCTGCATACTTGGCTCGCGTCCGGCTTTGGAGGAGCTGGAGGAAATTCATGATCTTTAATACATTGTACCATTGTATTCATGTTTGTGTTTTTCTGTAAATGTATTCTGTTTATTAATAAATGTTCACATAGAATATAAAATATAGGGGGTAGTAGGAGAAGAAAATATTCAAACAGCTCCGGGGAGAACCTCGAGTTTTCCCTGAGGTACGTTTATTGTCTTCTCTGAGGATGAGGGGTCCCCATTCCAGCTATAGAGGTGGTACCTCCCTATATATATATATATATATAAATATATATATATATATATATATATATATATATTATATAATATATATATATATATATATTATATATATAATTATATTTTATTACATAATATGGCACAGAAGATTTAAGAGATACATTGTTAATATAAAGGTGGCATATACGGTACATGTTGTTACGTGTGTATCACCGATTATAAGGCGAAAATCTCATCCAGCTCCTCTGAGCTGGGGCGTGTGCCCAAAATGCAGCATGCATTACCCCTTTGAACAGCCGCACTGAGCCGCTGGAACAGAAAACTAGCTGCCCTGGGATCCCTAGTTACCCTGATGAGTCTTTTTCCCAGCTCCTTAAGGAAATTAGAAGCACTCTTTCCCCATGAGCCAAGGGTCTCTGAGCCTATGGGAACAAACATATAGTGATGGGCAAGTTCTCCATATTTTCTAGACTTCTGGGACTCCCTAAAGCTGGCAGCTGCCCCTCCTTCCTCCCTGGTGTATTGGAGATAGGTATCAGCCAAGGTAGATGCACATGTATACTCCCACACCACCTGCTTCCCATCTGTCCAGGCTTGAAGGGTGATACCATCTGGACGCTTCTGGCTGCTATCAGATCTGCATAGTTGGGGTGGCTCCCTTACTGCTGGGCATCCAGCTGTTGTGAGGCTCCTCTTGATAATGTTATTAACCTCCTCATGTCTTGCAATCTTTCCCTCGGATTTTCGGCACACAAGACCATGGTACCCGAATCTGTCTGCTGCTTCACTGCCACAAATACACCTGTGTTCGGCGAGAATAGGGGCGGCAAGTCGAAGGGCAATATATATATATATATATATATATATATATATATATATATATATATATATATATATATATATAATATATATATATATATTATATATATATATATATATATATATATATATATATAATATATATATATATATATATTATATATATATATATATATATATATAATATATATATTATATATATATATATATATATATATATATATATATATATATAATATATATATATATTATATATATATATATATTATATATATATATATATATATATATATATATATATACTATATATATATATATATACATATATTATATATATACATATACATATATATATATACATATATATATATATACATATATATATATAATATATATATATATATATATATATATATATATATATATATATATATATATATATATAATATATATATATATAATACATATAAGGGCAGTATTCATCGTACGTCGTAGCAAGAAAAGTTCCTTTGCTTAAAACGTCAAAATGTGACGAGCATTGTGGAAATAACATAAGGAGAATAATATACGTTAACTGTTTGTCGTAAAACATTTTGAATGTGTCGAATACTTTTCTTTCGAACATCTTGGATTCACATTTTTATTAATATTCCTTCCCTGTGCTGGTAAGTTAAACATTCATGTATATTGCTCTCACATACATGTAAGTTATCTATTTACATTTTGCTCCTGCATAACATTCTCGTATATTTACTCAAATTGATACGACAATTTCGGAATACGCTATATATATTTATATTGCACCGATATACATGTCAAATATTAACTAAGAATATCTTCTTAAATATTTATATAAAAAGCAGCCAGAGCATAAAATTCTGCGTCCTAGCACTAGATAATGCTGTGGCGGCGTTAGTGCATTTACCAGCAAACACCTTATAAAGGGTATTTGCCTGTTTGATAAAAGGATTATTGGTGAACAAGGTCATATAAATCCTATTTCTTAAAAATTCTTCCAACGAAACCCACCAAACAACATTTTCCATATTTCCATATTTGTGAAATTCCAATACTGGGCAAACCATGCCTGGAAAATATGGAAAATTTGGAGACTCTCGCCTGGAGCAGAATATCGACCCCTGGAAATACAACGCGGTGAATAATATGGAATACTAAATGAAACGAAAAGGGGAAGAAATAGAGACAACGCTATTTATTATTATTATTATAATCAAGGGGGAAGCGCTAAACCCGGAGGATTATACAGCGCCTGGGGGGGGGGGATATGTGGAAGGCATTCAGGCTTAATTCGGGGAACTGGAGCACAGATCCAATTCCCTAAATCAAGAGCCCCTCACCAACATCAAGGAACCTTCCTTGAGGGGACAACGCTATTTAGATATTCCATACGACCAGAGTAGTGAAAACCAATACTATTAATACTCAAAGTTTAACGGAAACATAAGAATTAATAATAGACAACAGAAAACCACAAGAAGTTCTTGATGTTTTCTGGTCACTGTTCGATCAGAGAAAAGTAACTTTATACGCCATAAACCGATCTCCTCAACCTCAGTGCATGCACAAGAAATGGTAGAGTGTGGCATAAATTTTTGTCTAAATCTATAATTTGATTGTAATCAAAATAAGCACTCACAGATAATGACGTGTGAACTAATATCTCAGTTTCTTTAAGTTTCAAGCTGCTAAAAAGTTTCGTGAGTAAATTATCAGCATTGAAAGTTTGAAGTTGATCGAATGAGACATTCGCAAATCGTAAAAAAAAAAAAAACTGCATTAAAATTTTTCCTCTTCCAAGAAAATGATTAAAACGGCTCTTACACAGCACAAAATAAACGTAACCTCCCTCTAAGTAAACTACACCAGTGAGTGAGTTTTAAAGCCGCCAGTAATTGCTCTGTATCCAATAATTCCAGATTTACTTACCATGTTACTGCATTGGAAAATTTGGACCTTCACAGCCTGGACCTAAAAAGCTTCATTCTTTGCATAAGACGCATTAGCCATTAAAGTTTTATGCTGTTTACAAGAGCCGCTGATTAGAAGAGCCACACTTAAACTCCACGGAAAAATAGCATACTGTTTTAGTAATAAATTGGCAAATTATCACCAACTTTAATAGTAATCCAGGTGTTTCTAAGCAGGATACACCAGTGTTGAAGTTTCCAAGCCGATCATAACAAGAGGCGTTCTCAAGCAACCGCACAGTAATCAAAATCCAGAATTGCCTTTCAAAATTGACCAAAATGCTACTGCTCAACCCAACAGTTTATTTTAGTTTAGTTTAATATGTTTATTATGCAGCCCATATCCATCCTGTGGGCGGTAGTCAAAAGATTACAGAGGTACATAATTGGTCCACGGACTGGACTCCAAAGTTTTGATAGCTGAGCAAGTTACAGAGGTAATGAACTCACAATTTACAAAGGTAATGAACTCACAATTTACAAAGGTAATGAATTCACAATTTACAAAGGTAATGAACTCACAATTTACAAAGGTAATGAACTCACAATTTACAAAGGTAATGAACTCAGTTGGAAGAATGTTTGCCTCGTTACATCTTACTAGTGTTGAAGATGCGCAGTTCATCCTCAAGTCTCAAACAAAGTTCTCTTTTCTCACTTCCATTCCGATTTAAATTTTCTAAACTTCTGTAACAAAGTGATATTTTTGTTTCAGAAATATAAATTTGCATATCTGGTTTGAGCTACCAGATAAGGACAACAGATTAGTTGAAGTAACTTTTACAAAACGACTCCAAAAGTAATCCTCTAAATAAGATTTGAAGTCGATCGAATGAAGCATTCACAGTTTTTTTCCATGAAAATAAATATTTCAATTTTCACAATTTCAACTAAAATGGCAAATTGACATCTATATGAAAGATCAATTAAAAAATACTTAGTAAAGATGCATATGCATTTAGTATTAAAATCCACCTTTGGTGCCATCTCCACCTACTTAAGATAAGAGATAAGATTTTGTTTGGATTTCTAACTCTGGAGGGTTAAATCTTGTCCCCCAGGATGCGACACACACCATTCGACTAACATCCTGGTACCTACTTGCTATCTAGGTGAACGGGGACAACAGTGTTTCTACCCTTGCAGGGGATCGAAACACGGAGACTCAGTGTGTGTGAAGCAAAAGCGCTGCCTACCTGGCCGCGTCTAACTCCAGTATATTAATTAAGGCTTCGTCGTCATGCCTTAGACTATGGGACTGACCCCCTGCAATTAAGTGATTGAACAGCTAACAAGGCCGAGGGACTAGACATTTTAAAATTTCTTCTGTATTTCTTCCACTGTCTTCATAATTAAAATCATCCGTGCATCTGGCTGAAAAAGATCTATCGAGCAAGTGAAACGTTTCGCAGTAAAAATTACCGAAATGTTAAACAAATGTCTTATTCAGCAACTTTGTAGTAATGTATTCCTTTAATACAGCAATACGTGTCAGATACAGCCCCTCCATGTTATCTACGTACAGGGATTTCTTTTGCAACAACTGACTGGCAAGACCTGCTTCTGCTATTGGGCCCAGCTCACCTATGATGCCACACTCAGCTTCCTCACTTCATTCATTTCTGACTCCAGAGTACGTCTCTGTCTTCATGCGTCTGCTATCAAAAACTGGCACTTGAAATATGTGTACAGCATTAGTCTATATATTAAAACAAACTTCTGCAAGACTGACACATGACAGCCATAAGACTACAAGAACTGTTTATTATTAAAAATACCACCTTCAGTTGTAATATTAGTAGTAATCTTTTATGCCTCTCTACATAACCTGTCACCACGGATACTCACTGCATCTGAAATCATCATGGTTCGAGAACCAAAGCATTTTTAATGAAGGTGCTTGTGGCTTTAAACACCATTGTAAATGTAATACTTGTCTGACACAGCAACTTCGTGGTATCTTTGAAGAGGATGTCTTCTACACCATGTTATCTAACATGGAATGGTTTACTTCCACTAGTAGAAGTATGGTTTCAACACTTCAGGGCCACATGTGATGCCATCTCCAGCTACTGCTCCTCTCTGCTTGCTCTGGTATACAAGTATCCACCGTCATCCATCTGTTTCAGTCTGAGGTTAATGGTTAATTTTAAGGGAAAAAGTACGCCTGTCAAGACGAAAGAATGAAAAACACAAAATTCCTTTCTACTTTTTCCACTGTTCTTTGTTAAAATCACCTATTTATTTAGCTGAAGCAGTCTGCAGCGCACATGTTTCTCATTTGTCCTCAGTACATCAATGTTGAAAATCTGAAGTTGATCAGATGAAGTGTTGTCAGGTTACAGAACTTTCTATGAGCCACACAAGAATCAGTGTAGCTTGAACGTCAAAAACTACAATTTTCTTGGCGTTTTAGATGTTTGTTTTGGACGTTCACCAGAAAATTAATACAGTTATTAGGTGGCCCGGTGGCCTGGTGGCTAAAGCTCCCGCTTCACACACGGAGGGCCCGGGTTCGATTCCCGGCGGGTGGAAACATTTCGACACGTTTCCTTACACCTGTTGTCCTGTTCACCTAGCAGCAAATAGGTACCTGGGTGTTAGTCGACTGGTGTGGGTCGCATCCGTGGGGGACAAGATTGAGGACCCCAATGGAAATGAGTCAGACAGTCCTCGATGACGCACTGACTTTCTTGGGTTATCCTGGGTGGCTAACCCTCCGGGGTTAAAAATCCGAACGAAATCTTATCTTATCTTATAGGAAAAACTGAGAGAATATTCAAGGAAGAAAATCAAGAAGTATTTTTTCAGATGACAAATTATGCGATGAGAAAAACGGTCCAGTTCGAGGGATTTCATGTGAAGAACTCAGAAAAAAATGACTAAGAAAGAAAAGATTATTTTAAATCTAAGAAAAGCGAAATATTTACAAGAACAAGAGAACCAAGGAATATATAAAAAGGTAACAATGACTTGGAAAAAATAAAATGTACAAAAAGGCGATAAGAAGGCAGAATATTACCCAAAATAAATGATTCCTACCGTAACCTATCTCCCTCCTGACTCAATATTCCAACCCAAGCGTCACCCTCCGTCACACTGTGAACCTGCAGTGTGACGTAGTTAAATTAACGATGACAGAGGAAAGTGTTATGTCTTATCTTTGTCTCTTGTTATATTTTGTTATCGAATATCCTTTCAAAACTATACAGAGAGATTGCAAATGTGAAGACTGTTGTTATTTTGAGAACAAAAGAATGATCAAAAGGAAGCACCTAAAACGCCATGATACAACAGTTGTTGAGTTTAAGTTACATTAACTTACTCTGTGAAATTTTCCCGATGGAACTCATTGATTTGCAAGCCAGTGACAAGAAATTCAGGCGCTTGAAATTTTATGCAAATCTGCTTCACACAACGCATTTTTCAGGATATAAGGAGCACTTTTTCCCCCCCACAAAAGTCTTGGAAAATCAGCCTGCGCCTTATATACTGATTTTCCAAGAGTTTTACTGGAGGGCGCCCATACCCACCACACCGCACCTGAGGTCCTCAACAACAAGCTGACTGCTTCACCACTGCCTGCCTTATTACCTCTTTCTTGTCTGAATAAAAGACTCTCACTCTCATATTTGGATTAAAAAAAAAAAGAAAAAAAAGGCACCTAAAACGTCATGGTAAAACAGTTGTTGAACTTTAGGTTACATTAACTTTCGTCTGAATAAGAAACCCTCACTCTGTTTTATGGATAAAAAACTTACTCTCTTGTTTGGATAAAAAACACTCATTCTCTTCTCTGAATCAAAAACAGCCGCAGACGCCACTCCCTTAATGCTTCCTGACTGTCTGTCTCCTGTGTGTGCGTGAGGCTGTTATTTTTTATTGGGACGGGGTAAAAAGAGGTTTTGTGGACGATGTGCTTGGACTTCCAACAAGCGTGCGTGAGTGTGTTAGATAGGAGAGAATGGAGGTTTCTGGAGTGTGAGGAGGGTAATAGTTTGCAAAGGGATTCAAGGAAACCGGTTAGCCGGACTTGTCCTGGAAATGGGAAGTACAATGCCTGCAGTTTAAAGGAGGCATTTGCAATATTGGCAGTTTGGAGTGACATCTGAACTGTCGTATCTGAGCACCTCTGCAAAGACAGTGATTATGTATAAGTGATGGTGAAAGTGTTGAATGATGATGAAAGTTTTTTTTCTTTTTGGGTCACCCTGCCTCGGTGGGAGACAGCTGACGTGTTAAGAAAATGATAATTATAATTATAATAAAAATATCCTGCCAGATTTCTCAATTCCTTCCTCCCTCATTGCTTCTGTAGTTCCTCTTACCTCTTGCTTCCTCGGTAAATAAAAAAAAAAGTGTAACAAGGGTTCAGCGCTCACTCAATGGGTACAGTAAGTCAGTAGTGAAATATGTCCATAAATGGGTTTTTGATACTGTGAGTATCCTCTGCTGATCCCAGGATGATGGTTTCGGAGAGGTTAATATTTTGTTTATCCTGCCTACACTTCTCTATGGTTTTTGCGAGGCTATCACACACTATTTTATTTTGGGGTTCTGTTACCCAGGTTTTTAGATCCTCAATGTAGATTAAAACCTTTGTGAATTTCGCACTTAATGTCAGTAATGCCACTGACAGTGTAAAACACACCTCTGGTCGTATGTCGCTTAGCATCCGTGGATTAACCACGAGAATGGTAAACTGATATATTCGTTGCAGCTTACGTAATATTATTTTGCAGACGTGTTCCGGACATTTTAATACAGCAGATTTCGGACTGTCGTTGGACATGGAGAAACGTTCCTGCAGGACTAGTTGTTTTTATCAAACAGGGCGTATTTGTTTCATCTGTAAATGTTTTTACATTAATTC